>CACSLK010027834.1:2057223-2083428 GCA_902706635.1 Striga hermonthica
GATTGCCAGTTGAATCCCCTTGATCAGGGCCTCGTACTTCGCTTCGTTGTTCGAGGCCTTAAACCCCATTCGGATGGCGAAGTCGAGTTGCTCACCTTCGGGGGATATAAGGACAACCCCTAGACCAGATCCCTTAGCTGCCGAGGACCCGTCGACATGCATTATCCACTTCTTGCTTTCTCTCTTGGTCCCTTCTTGGATAAAATCCGCCAAAGCTTGAGCTTTGATAGCTCTTCGCGGTTCATACTTGATAGAATTATCGCTTAACTCACCGCCCATTTCACGAGTCGACCCGAGACCGTAGGTCGACCCAAGGTCTCCCCAAGCTGGAAGTTTGTTCGCACGATTATCACATGATTCAGGAAGTAAGGCCGCAACTTCCTAGCTGTGATCACCAAGGTGAGGGCAGCTTTTTCGACTTCGGTATACCTCGTCTCGGCGCTCTGCAGTACCCGACTCGTATAATAGATTGGTTGTTGTGTGCCATCGGCTTCTCGTATTAACACCGAACTTAACGAAAACGTTCCCACCGAGATATAGAGTATCAGTTCGTCGCCTGATTCTGGCTTTGTCAATAGCGTCAGTTCGCTCAAAAATTCCTTCAACTTCTCGAATGCCATTTGGGCCTCGTCATTCCATTGGAAAGCCTATTTCTTTAGTAGTTTGAAAAATGGGAAACTTCTTTCAGCAGCTCTAGCAATGAACCTGCTTAGACCGGCGATTCGACCTGTGAGGACTTGAACTTCCCTGACATTCTTGGGTGGGGCCATGTCGAGAATAGCCTGTACCTTGTCCTTGTTTACCTCAATGCCTTTCTCGGTCATGACATAACCCAAGAATCGTCTCGCCCTCACTCCGAAGGCACATTTTCCCGGGTTCAACTTCATCCCAAACGTCCTTAGTGTTTTGAACGTTTCTCTTAGATCCTCTACATGCGAAGTCGAGGACCTACTTTTTACCGGGATATCATCTACATACACTTCCATATTGCACCCAATCTGCGATTTGAACATCCTATCCATCAGTCTTTGGTATGTCGCACCTGCATTTTTAAGCTCGAAGGGCATGACGACGTAACAATACGTCCCCTTGTTTGTGACGAAGCTGACTTTACTCTGGTCCACGGGGGCTAGTGGGATTTAGTGATATCCTTGGGACGCATCCATCATGCTCAATAGCTCGCAACCAGCCGTTGAGTCGACTAGCTGATCAATTCTTGGCAGAGGGTAATGATCCTTGGGACAGGCCAGGTTTAAATCCCGGAAGTCGATGCACATTCGCCACTTGTCCAGCGCCTTCCTCACCATTACGGTGTTAGAGATCCACTCAGAAAACTGGATTTCTTTAATGTGCTTAGCTTTCAGTAATTTGTCGACTTCGATCTCAATCGCTTTGTCTATTTCAGCTCCATGGTGTCTCAATCGTTGCTTGACGGGTTTCTTAAGGGGGTCGACATTGAGTTTATGCTGTATGATCTCCGGATCGATTCCCGTCAACTCCTCGGGCGAGAAAGCGAATATGTCCCTAAACTCCTTTAACAATTCCACCAGCTGCCTCTTTAGCTCTTTCTCCAATTCTCCTCCTATCTTGGTGGTTTGGTCTCCCCTTTCTCCAATTTGTATTTCCATTAGCTCTCCATGTGGCTCGAGGTCACTCCCCCTCGGCCTCTTCTCGCTCAATGCTGGCTTTTTTCCTTCTCTCACCTCCGCCTTCTGGTTCGCCTTTATAGCTATCTGATAACAGGCTCTGGATAACTTCTGATCTCCCCGGGCTTCTCCTACCTGATCGCCAACCGAGAATTTCAATTTCATGTGGTAAGTCGATACTACAGCCTGGAAGGCATTCAGCGCCGGCCTTCCAAGAATCACATTATAGGCTGATTCGACGTCGACTACCACGAATCTTATCATCTTCACCTTGCTCAGGTCTCCTTCCCCCAAAACGACAGCGAGTGTGGCCTCTCCCAAAGGCGCGACCTCCGAGCCGTTGAAGCTGAAAAGTGATGTATGGTGATAATTCAATGTCGAGGTCTATCTTTTTGAGGCAGTCGTAAAAGATTACATTGACCGAGCTCCCCGTGTCAACAAAGATCCTATGCACCTCATACCCCGACACTTGGGCTGTTATCATTAAGGCGTCATTGTGAGGCCTCTCGACTTCCCCCACATCTGCTGGCCCAAAGTTCATCACTGGTCCTCCCTCATCGACTTGGTGGACCTCGACTTTAGCATGCTTCCCTCGAGAATATGCTTTCCTTGCTCGGTTAGAGTCTCCATCAGTTGGCCCTCCGAAAATCATGTGAATCACTCCTCTTTTCATAGGAAGCTCATCCTTCTCTGGTGATCTTGTCCTCTTGCGAGGACTTTTACTCCTCTCCTTCCTTCGATTTGTCCTTTCTCGATCCTTGTATATGAATTCTTTCAAGTGAACAGCCTTTATCAACCTCTCTATTTTGTCTTTCAGGTGTCTACAATCATCGGTGTTATGCCCGTAATCTTTGTGGAATCGACAGTATAAGTTGCTCTTTGGACGTGTCGGCCCATCATTCCTCGTCTTGGGCCACCTCACCACATTGTCGCGAATCTCCCTCTCCATGACTTCCAGGATCCTAGCTTGCGGGGCCGCCAAAGGGGTGTACTGAGTCGGCCTCCAGCTTCTAGGTCGACCTTCTCTTTCCGCTCGTGGGGACCCTTTTCTCTCCCCGGTCGAGGAACCCCTCTTTTTCCTTCTCTCGTCGTGAGGATCGGTTTTAATTATCTTGGTTGTTCGCGAGAAGTTGACTTTTGTCTCCTCGACATTCATATATTTTGCGCACCTCCCCAATACTTCATCAAACGTCCTACCCGAGCGCTTGGCCAGGGAACTTCTGCACAACCCTGGCAACAACCCTCGAGTTAATCCTCCTGTTTTTATTTCTTCCGATGCTCTGGCACTTCAACACACGCTCGCGTATACCTTGCTACGTAATCTCGCAGCGACTCCCCTTCTTTTTGTTGTATGCCCATTAGAGTCAAATATGATTTTTCTTGTGGTCTAACACTCGCGAATTGGTTAAGAAAACTCAAGCTGAACCCCTCGAAGTCCTTAATGGCTCCTGCCGGTAACTGGTGGAACCAGTCCTGGGCAGATCCTCGCAACGTCGTCAGGAAGGCTCGACACTGCACCGGATCGTTGTAACGGTGGAGCACTGCCATATTTTCGAAGCTCCTCATGTGTCGAGATGGGTCGGTCGATCCGTCGTAGCTTATGTTTAAGTCACGGAAACCCTGGGGAAGGTCGGCGTTGAGGATGTGTTGAGAGAACGGGTGTCCCCTCGAGCCACCAGTTTTTCTTCCTTCGACCCGGGCCTGCAAATCCCGTACTTGGGCCAATAGTTGCTCCAATGTCTCATCCCTCGCTTGAGGGTTAACTGTCCTGACAGAAGAAGCTTCCTCCTCCGCTCTCCGGTTTGGCCTCTCGTTAGACTAGGCCGGTTGCTCGCACTCGACAATGGGTTGCTCGACCCTCAATGGTTCGACCCTATTCTGCTCGACTCGGGGCTGCTTGGTTTGAGCCTGTTTCAGTTGAGCTGCCACCGCTTCTGCTATCATTTTCTGCATCTCACCTCTCGTCATGGTTACGGTCTGCTCCTCAGCTTGTGATCGAACGAGCGCCTATTCTGGCCCTTCCTGGATTTGTTTCCCTGCTCTCCGAGACACATCGGTGGGTTCCATATTGAGATTTTGACTCACCCCTGCAGATGCCAACACTGGCACCTTCGCTCCGGGCGGAGTAACAGTCGTTTCTCCGCCCAGATATACTCCTGGAGGGGGCGGTCCTCCAAATGGTGGTAGACCTAGCACCTGCATCAGCGGAGGTCTAGGAGCCGAGAGAGATGGTGGCCTCCTATCCGTCCAAGCTCCCCTGAACTCTTCGTTCAGATTCCTCTGCAAACCCTCCTTCTCGGCCATCGTAGACAGATCAGAGCTAGATGTGAAGCCCTTAGTTCCTTCAAGAGTTCCCCACAGACGGCGCCAAAATGATGGGTCTCCTCCCTAGATCTGGAGTGAATCGGATGGGATGAGCTCAGATATGTCTGGATCGCCTTCGAACCGCCTTTAGACCGCGAGAATACCTGCACAAAACTCAACGCCGGAGATGTTTCTGGCGAAGAGCCTCCGACGCTCAAGTAAGTATGAGAGAGAGAGAGAGAAGAGGACTGCCTTGAGAGCAGCAGCAAGAAAGGAAGGATATAGAATGAATGGAAGTTATGGTTTTAGGGCTACCTCTTCTCCTTTATATAGGAGGGAATAATTACCTTAAATGCCTAAAATGTCCCAGGTCGGTGGACCCAAAATGTCTAAACTGTCCTGGTCGGTTCGTCTTCTCCCCTTGCTGAGTCACTTTCCAGATCTCTTCTTATCCACTAGAATGAGCATATTCCTGGAGCATACCCGGTACTAAGTATAGGAGGTCGTCCACACATAAGGTATCTCAAGGTGAGGTCGAGGTCGACCCATTATCCTCTAAGCTACAATTCGCGCAGTAGTCGACTTATTCGAGTCGACTTACCCCGGGTCGACTCCAGTTCAATGTTACGCAACGATCTGCTCTCCTCGAGTCGACTTATCTTCCGGAAGTCGACTTGAGGACCTCGATAAACTGACATTGGCACGTCACCAGTTTGGTTCTTAGGGTCGAATAGAGCCATCAAACCGGGTGTCTTATACTATGGCTATATCAAATAATATTTGTTCATTTTCTTTTAACATTTTTGTTAATGAAACAATTTGTTCTATTAATGATTTGAGACAATTTATATCTTTATATATTTCTTCATATGGCATTTACCAAAAATGATTATTGTCCATAAACATCTAAAGTTTCAAATATGATTTTTAGAGAGAGATAATAAGCTTGGATAAGAACACACCTTCCTTTGTTGGTTATCTTGTTCAAGGACACCCTTTCATCTTTTTGGCCTATACTCAATCTTTAGCAACGACCTCGACTATCTGGGTTGTATATATGTCCCTCAAGAACTTTGTAACCGACGTTGAAGCGTTTTCTTTTCCTTGCTTATTATTCTAAGTGTATTTAGTTGCTCATGAAGTATGAAACACACATCTTTTATTTCATAAGGATGATTACAAGACTTGAATTTTTCATACAAACTTGAGCACTGCCTAGAATGACAAAGTCTCGACTCTTAAATAGACGTAGATCAGGACATGCCCCTGTCTTACGCGTTTTCAATATCACATCTACTTTATTTAAGATAAGATAATATTTTTGCAGGTCCACACACTACATTACTTTCTTTGACAATTATCTTTACCTACTCCACTTGCTGCATTATTGCCAATTTGCTTGACAATTATCTTTACCTACTCCACTTGCTGCATTATTGCCAATTTGCTTGACAATTATCTTTACCTACTCCACTTGCTGCATTATTGTCAACTTTCTTGACAATTACATTCACCTACTCCTCTTTTTGTCAATTTATTTGACAATTTCCACTTGCTACATTATTCTTCAATGGGTTTGATTTCTTCTTCTTGACTTTGGCAGCATATGCCACATGTGTGATCTTATGCAAATTCTTCCCTTAGCTTGATGCAGACTTCTTGCTTGATTGCCTTGGGTATTTCATACTGGATTTGAATGACCCTCTCCATGAATTTGTTCAGTATCTCAATATCTAAGGGCATTGGTGGTCTTGCTTGATAACTCCATAGTAAAATGGACTGGGATGAATAATTAATTCTTCCTTTTACTTTAATGCTTTTTCCGAGTATAATCACATAATTGTTCAAATAATGTGTTAACTCGTCTTCGTCCTTTGCCATTCCTAAATCTGGGTAATTTCCATTACTAACTCCAATTTGGCATAATTGTATTGCTGACTGTATAACCTCCCCCTCATCAGAAAAGATAGGAATTGTTGCGAATATTTTCATAAATCCTTCTTTTTATCTTTATCGAGAAGTTTACTAGAATATGAGTGAATAGCTTGTGTTAACTTGGTTGGGAAATACTTAAAGATGTCAGTATTTCTGAAGTATATGCAACTGAGTAACCCAGATTGGAACATCATATATGTCTTTACTGGGTCTGCTTTTGGTAGGCTAACTTCTTTTGGTCCTGTAAAATTACTTTCAACAGGATAAATGCTTGTTGCTTTGTCTTTATCCGAGTAATTCAGAAGAAAATTATATTCTGTTTCGAATAATTTTCTTGTTAGCTTAGTACTTTCTTCTTTCTGCTGTCTGGTCTGGATTCGGTTAATAGTAAGTTGTCGAGGACTTGGAATTTTTTCAAGTACTGATAACTTCTTTTCCGTTGATGAACTTGATGATGGCGTATGTACCTTTCCTGCGTATGTGGATTGAAAATCCCTGAGTGCATCTTTGGCTTCCTGAAGACTTAAAGAATTTTTTGTGGATTACATTATATCCCGTGATGAAAATTGCTGCCTTACTCCATGCATCGTATATTCCTTGATTTGGTCCAGTGAATATGACATAATGCGCTTTAGCTCGTTCTTCTTCGTCATATTCCTTTCTATTTTCCTTTTATTTTTCATTTTCTTTTTTACTTTCTTTTTCTGAATTCAGAACTAAATCAATAGCCTGAATTTCTTTTTCTTTTTTACTGGCTTCTATCTGACACTACCTCACTGTTTCCTTCAACTGTTTTATTTCATTCTCAAGATGGTTCCTTTTTTCCATTAGAATTGCTGCAACTGACTCCATTCTCGTGTAAGAGTATCTGCTAAATAATTTTCTTTTCCTGGGATATAGACAGAAATGTAATCAAATTGTTGTGCTTTTAGGCTCCATCTAAGAATTCTACCTTTATTGTAAGATTCTTTCAATCGGTATTTTGTAAAATTTTTAGTGTATAAGCTATCGGTTTGAAAGATGAATTTCACTGGTTGTAGGTCAAGTTTAAATTTTTCAAGGGCATTTTTAAAGGCTAAAGTTTCTTTCTCATGTGTAGTATAATTGGGTTCAACTGGCTTAAACATTCTTGATACTCATTTAGATAACAGTAATCGTTTGCTATTGGTTTTATCCAATTCTTTTTGCATAGACTGCTTAAAGGGTTTTCACCTTTGTCATTAGATTTCTCTAATTTAAAATCGTAAGATTCAATTTTTGCATCCAAACTATCTTTAGTTATCCTTCGTATGAAGGTTTTAACTTCAGATGGTTTGTTATTCATGATAAACTTATTAAACTCTTCATATGCATCTGGAATTGCTTGAAGGATTGCTCCCCAAGTATCCTGACTTGCATCAGTGTTTAAAATAAGTAAATCACTAGGCTTTGGTAAATAAAGCCGTGGTAAATGAGCACATAGTCTTTCTAAGGACTGTACTGCTCTAGTTGCATTATCTGTCCATTTCCATGGTACTTTATTTGAAATCATTTTTTGTAATAACTCTCTTTCTTTTGCAAGACTTTTTATAAAACCTTTTTCTCCAATATATGTTAAACACCCAAGAAATTTTTGAATTTGATTTCTGTTTTGAAGCTGATCAGGAAACTGATGTGTTTTTTCAAGTAAATGTTGTTGAGGTTCAATATAACCTCCTTCGACTATTTTCATCCCCAAAAATTCTGTTTCGGTTTTGCAAATTTTTGCTTTTTCTTTACTTAAAATAATTCCCTTGCTACCTAATTGTATTAAAACCTTTGCAAGTTCTTTTAAATGATCTTCATTTGATCCTCGAGTAAAAATAATTATATCATCTATGTAAGCAAGACTTACTGATTCTAATTCCTTAAGATTATTATCCATAAAACGTTGGTATATACTAGGTGCTTGTTTAAGTCCAAATGGCATTACATTATATTCATAGTGGTTTTGAGGTATACAACTAAATGCTGTTAAAGGTTTGGTTTCTTTATGTAACCTTAACTGCCAATATCCTGACTTAGCATCTAATGTACTATACCATTTTGCCTTTTTATTTCGACTAAAAATGTAGTCTTGTCTTGGTAGTTTATATGCATCTCCTTTAGTAGCTTTATTCATTTCTTTGTAATTTATAACCATTCTACGTTTTTCTCTTTTTAACTCATTATGATTTTCTACATAGAATGCTGGTGCACTATGTGGACTTGTACTTGGTTGTATAATTCCTTTTTCTAACATCTTAATAGTTTCTTCTTGAAATTCTTTGACATCTCTTTCTGTATATGGTATTCTGTTTGGTACATTAACTTCTTTATTAGGATCTATTAATTCTATTTTTACTATCATATTATTCGTATTTTTATTTGGATCTAATGGATCTTGACTACATATTTTTTCTAATAACTGATTAACATGTTCTTCTAAAGTTATGCTTATTGCTTTATAAATTTGAAATGAAACTTTTCTTAATATCTCCCCCTTTATGAAAGAAGATGTATTATATATTTTTGTAGTAATTATTTTGCTAGACTGTGTATCTAGTTGGGACATCTAAGACTTATACTATTTAGTCGTTGAATGAATGGACTATATAACTTAAGAAAGTTATTTCCAATTATTAATGGTAAACTTGTATTCTGTTTATAAAGACTTGGTAAAGGAAATCTTTTTTCCTCTATTAACAATACTAAATCTGTTGCTCTATAATCAATACTTATCGTTTTGTTATTTGCAATTCTTACTATAATTTTGTCTAATTTCTTCCAATATTTACTTGGTAATATAGTTTCTTTTGCTAGACATATTGTTGCGTCTGTGTCTATATATGCTAGTAGAAATTTATTAAATAGTTTTACTTTTATAAACGTACTGTTTTTACTCATCTTCTGATTCAGATGTTTCTAAATCACTATCTGTTTCTGATTCTAAATCATATATATCAAAATCTAATAGTTCACCTTCTTCGTATTCTTCTTCTATAGGTTCATATCCTAAAGAGAATATCATTTTTAGCTTCCTTTCTTTATCTGGTATGTTTTTAGGACATTCATTTTCATAGTATCATATTTCTTGACATTTCCAACATCTACAATTCTTTTTTCCTTTAGGACAATATTTAGGTTTTCCTAGATATTTTTCTTGTTTTCTAAATTTTCCTTTATATCTTGTTTTCCATGGTTTTCTAAATGTTTTATATTTTCTTTGTTTATATCGTCTCTTAAACCTATTGAATTTATGATATCTTTTCTTTTTGTATGGGTTACTAGTATCTTCACCCGTGCGATGCACGGAACATATTTATTAAAATGTTTTAATAAATACATTAATACATATATACATATATATATATATAATAAAAAGTAAATGACAAATAAAAACATTATTATTGAATAGATAGTAAAGTACAATATTGTAGGGTATTACAAATTGTGGAAAACTTATTAGTTTTCTTTTCCCCATTATCGTCCCCACATATTAATATCTTCAATCCATGTGGATTAGTGACTCGAGACACATCAACGTATAGTTGACCATGACTGAACACGGGTCTTTTCAAGTAAAGTTCGACATGGGATAATGACTGCTCTGACTCTTGTTGATTGTCATTGCGTAAGAAAACATAAGAGTAAATTTTCTTCGTTAGAACTTGAAGGGTATCCTGAGATCAGATGGAGTTAGGGAAATTCTTGGTACGAATACCTTATGTCTAGCATTTTATCATATTAGAATCTTACATTGGAACACGTAGGTGGAAAGCTTCGTTATCACCAAGCGTGTTCCATTACACAGTCGAATCGAACGATCAATGTTTCTCAAAAACATGACAAGAGACTCAACATTTAAGTGCAATTCATGATTTAGAACACCAGAATATATCATTTAAGAATTCCAGCGTGTGCAGGTCATGGAAGAAATCAACACCACCATCGGATTGTATGTTGTATCAGAACTTAAATAAGTATTACCCTCCGATTGATTCAAAGATGACATATATTCACTGATGGAGTCAACAACATCTAATGTTGGATCTTATATAGCCCTATCTTTCAAATAGATGGGATCATCAATGCAATATCTAACCATCGGATAAGTGCTTTCCATGATGGTTGCGATGGGGTCAAGCATAACACCAACATTTGATGTGGATAACACATTTTCATTGCAAAAATTATGTTTCGAAACAAAAGTTTAAGTGTTGAAAAAAGACATGAAAGATTGTAATTAGAGACAAAGAAATTAATCAAAGTCTTTGAAAAAACTTGGTTTGAATACAACACCAATATTTGATGTGGATATAGTATTTTCATCCAAAAATCATGTCTTGAACTAAAAGTTTATGCATTAAAAAAAAGCCATGTAAAAGAGTAAGTGGAGACCAAAATAGAAATATTAATCAGCGTCTCCAAAAAAACTTGGTTTCAAACACAACACCAACATTTGATGTGGATAACATATTTTCATTGCAAAAATCATGTTTTGAAACAAAAGTTGAAGTATAAAAAAGTAAAAAACAATGGAAAATAGTAAATAGACACCAAAATAGAAAAATTAGTCAACGTCTCCAAAAAAAATTAATTTTGAACACAACACCAACATTTGAAGTGGATAACATATTATTTTATCGCAAAAATTATGTTTTGAAACAAAAGGTTAAGTATTAAAAAAACCCATGTAAAATAGTAATTAGTGATAAAAATAGAAAAATAAATCAATGTCTCCGAAAAAACTTGGTTTTCAACAAAATACTAACATTCAATGTGGAAAACATATTTTCATCGCAATAATAATGTTTCGACACAAAAATTTATGTATTGAAAAAACCCATGGAAGATAGTAATTAGAGACCAAAATAGAAAAATTACTCAACGTCTTTGAAAAACTTGATTTCGAACACAACACCAACATTCGACATAGATAATATATTTTCATCGCAAAAATCAAGTTTTGAAACAAAAGTTTATGTATTAAAATTAAAACCCATGGAGAATAGTAAGTAAAGATCAAAATAGAATCATCAATCAACATCTCCAAAAAAACTTAGTTACACAATGCCACCATTAAATGTGGATAACATATTTTCATCGCAACAATCATGTTTCGAAACAAAAGTTTATGTACATGTATTAAAAAAAACCATGTAAAATACCTATTAGGGACAAAATAAAAAAATTAATCAACGTATCCGAAAAACTTGGTATACACAAAAATCGTGGAATATTAATGTAGATTTCAGTCTTCTTGAACTATGAGAGAACAATATAATGACACATATTTTGAATATGAGATTCATAGCGTGAATTACTCATATTGTGCACTCGAGTATCTTGGTAAGTCAGGGTGTATTTTATTAAGCATTCACCATTAATAATGCTTAATTTTTATTGACATTAATATAATTCATGTATTTTGTTAAACATTCACCAGCAAAATTTTAAAAATAATACACCAAGTTAGGCGTTGTCAACAAAAGAGACATTTTGTTGTTACTTATGAAAAAGAAACATTTAGTTGACAATCTGGTCGAAAACGATACATTAATCACTCAACCTGGATAAAAAAGCTGACGTGGTTAGGTTAGATAATGACGTGACATTATAAATTTTCTTAATTTCCTACGTGGTATATATGTGGCGTGATGTGTCATTCTCTCCAAGTACACAACTACACATAGATAAATAAAAATAAAAATAATCCAAAAATAAATAAATAAAAACACTTTGGAAAAAAATAAAATAATAATAATAGAAAATAGAAAAAAGAAACCCAAAAATAAAAAAAGTATAAGAAATATATTTCTTATAATTTTGTTAACTATATATTAATAAAATATTTAAAAAATTTATATTTTGTTAATATATATTGAAAAATAAAAAATAATTTGTTTAATATAAATACATTTCACTAATATATATCAAAAAATACTCAAAAAGAAAAAAAAAATCGTTAATAAGAATAATTATATATAATTTATCATATTATCTAATATATTACTTTACATAATATTTTATTTATTTAATATAAATAAATATAATAAATATAAATATAAACCACATATATAAATTTATATTTAAATAAATAAATAAATTTTTAAAATATATTTTTTGAAATATATTAAAATATTATTTTTTAATATAAATTTATATTTTGTGATTTATATTTATATTTAATATATTTATATATATATTAAGTAAATAAATTTTTGCGTAAATTATTATATTAGATAATATAATAAATTATATATAATTCTTATTATTAACAAATATTTTTAATATATATTAGCGAACTATATCTATATTTAACGAAATATTAACATTTTTTTTATTTTTTACTATTTTTTTAATATATATTAAAGAAATATAATTTTTTTTAAATATTTTATTAATATATAGTTAATAAAATATATTTGTTATATTTTTTATTTTTTGATTTTTTATTTTTTATTTTCCTATTTTTATTATTATTTTTATTATTTTTATTTTATTTTTTATCTCCAAATACACAACTGCACATAGATAATATGTTTTCCAAACGGAATGATTTAAGTAAGTTGCCATTGTTATTTTCCATTCTTAAAATTAACCAAAAATAATTGAATATGAATTTAGTATGTTAATGCATTTCCCATTATTATTTGACATTCTTAACAAAAATAATTAACTTTACAATTAATTACCCAACCAAATGTAGAAATGTTGCCAAATATAGTCATTGCATATCATCTATATTTAGCAATAAATTCCATCAACTCCCTCTTTATATATATATATAGATAATAACCAAATTCTTGTGGTACACTTTCTAATTGTTTGCAACATCTTGAATCGATTTTTGTCATTTCATGATGTTCTAATTTTCTTATACAAAGTTCATTTCTATATTTTTTTGCATACTTTTCTAAAATTCCTAGAGTTTTTTCTTCTTTTGTTTCACTAATTTTCTTCTGAATATATTTATTCATTTCATATTTAAGTTTACTCTCAACTATTTTTATTAGTCCTGATCGATCCTTAATTTTATAAAAATTTTCTCTTACTTAGACAGAAGAAATTTTCTATGTAACATATATTACATAACTTCATATTTGTTAGAAATCTTACTACCTTATCTTTTTGTGTTTCCTTTGATTCTTGTCCTGTAATTCCTAAAAATTCTTTTAACAAATCTTTTGCTAATTCTTTTAAAGCTCCTATTTTATATTCTGCTCCTGTTTCTAAACCTCTGGCTTCAAGGTTTAATAAAATCTGAGTATTTTCTAGATAATCAAATAATACTCCAGATGTTTTATATCTTATATAATTGACAAAATCGATTAATGTCATTCCATTTATCATTGAATCATTAGTTTGAACCAATAATTTTAATTGATTAGTCCAAGTGACTATTAAATCCTCTGCATTAGTTGCACAGTCGATATTTAATATTCCATTAGATAAATTTCTCTCTTTTTCTAAATATGCTGGTGGTATATTTTTCTTAATTTTTTCTTCATGATAACTATAATCATTTCTGTATATAAAATCTCTAAAACTACTTTCTACATAATTATTCTGTGAAGTAGATGTTTCATTATTGTTTGTTCTAGGTCGTTTTGGTGATAATAGGGGTGTTGTATGAGGTTTTTGATCAGTCATATTAAACGTTGGTTCATCTCCGTCCTCACTATCTATTCCGTAAATTATTCCTTGTTTATCCTCATCATCTATTTTTGTCATTCTAGTTTCTTCAATATTACATTTTTCTAATAATTGTGTTAATCTTTCTATATCATCCATTAGAACTTGTTGGTGGTTCTATTCGAATTGATTTAAATAATTTTTTCTGCATTTTTTCTATTTGTTTTAGATCTCATAATTCTTGTATTAATTCTTTTATTTCTTTTAATTTTTCTAATGTTTCTAATTTGGTTTTATTTATTATTTCTATAAGTATTCGTATTTGTTCTGAAACTTTTGGTGGATCACTCATAATTTTTATGTTATTTTTCTTTAGTAATTATTTGTCTTTTGTTAATTTTAATATTATTTTTAACTAAGTTTTTATTTTAATTTTGCCTATAGCAAATTTGAGTGTGGAAGTAGCAATAAAATTGACACATGTCTATTCTCTATTGGCCCTCGGAAAAAATGGGCGCCACCGTGCGGGTGGCATGAACTAAAAGTGTGTTGTGTTGGTTCTGTGATTTCAGCGAATTTTTTTTATTGAGAGATATATGGTGCTCTGCTTGTTAATTTTTTCCGGTGTTTGAGTGTTGTGAGGTTTTTTCAAGGTTGAATCTTGGCTGCCCATGAGCGTTGTTGTGTTGAATTTCTGCCTTTTTTTTTTGTTTGAGCAGTTATGCTTACATCTCGAGCTTGGTCGATTTATTGTGGGTTTTACATGGCTTTTGTGATTTTTCCCCTGTTTGATCCTGTTGCGGCCAATACAGTGTTTGCTGGAAATTTTCCCTAATTTTCTTGCATGCAGTCCGGTGGTGGGCCCCCGCAGGGGGGAGGCGGCGGCCATGGCCGGGTGACACCTGCATCTGCATCGCCTTCCTCATCTTCGTCAGCCGTATCGGCATTCGAGCAGCAGCAAAGACAGGTGAGAGCTTATTTGACTGTGTAGGCTGGTGTTTTCCTGAAGAAGTTTCTGTATTGAGTTAACTGTTTGAGGTAAACGTAGTTTGTGGGAGTTTTTCCAATTTCTAATTATTTATTTTTATTTTGATTTGGAGCGTGAAATTGTCAGTGCCCTTTGTGATTTTTACTGTACTTTGATATTATTTTATGTTGGGCTTGGAGTTAATTATACTTTTGTCATGTTTCACTCCTTGGTTGATGGTTCCCCTCTAAATGTGGTAATAATCTAAAATTAGATTTAATGTTTCACAAATTCACAATGTGCATATACTTAGCTTAGTACTTGTTACCATTTCACTTCTTGCAAGTTGCATGTTTTTTGTTAGCCATTGTAATTTTTAGAATTCACTTGGCGAGTATATATTATTGGGTTTTTTTCTCGAGAAACTTTTGCAGGAGATGAGAATCATTGATGGCTAAGTTTTATATTACATTTGTGTTTTTCATTGGCTATTTATATTCCTATTACATTTTTGTCACCATTTCTTACTCTTTCAGAAGTTCATAGTTAGCTCGCCATAAATCCGTCCTGGCTTCCTCTGTGGTGTACTGGCGTTGAAATTTAAAACTTCTCTCTTTCAAGAAGATGAATATTTTATTCAGTATTGTTTAACAGCTTTTCCATGCCTAATAGATGCTGTTTAGCTATTCTGCATTTCATTAAGAACTATCCATTGTTTAGTGTTCTGTATTTGCTTGTTCCTTATTAGTATCTTTGAGCAAGGAACTGTTTCACCAAACAACTCAATTTGTAAACCACATTATATAGTTCCATTACATATTCAACGAGTTAATCGTCAAATGCTATTTGCAGTCATTTCAACAACAATTTCTTAGAAGACCTGAAGGGAATGATGCCTTTTTGGCCTTCCAAGCTGGCAATATTCATGGAGGCCTATGGGGCCCAATTTTTCTGCAGCATCTGGGGCCATGCAGCTACCTCAACAGCCCAGAAAATTCATGGATATGGGACAACAGCCAGGTTCTCCCAGTATTCCCGAACAAAGTCAGAACATAACTCAAAGTGTTGAGCAACAAACATTGAATCCTATTCAACAAGCATACCTGCAATATGCATTCCAGGTGAGCCAACACAAACCAAACGTGGGTATGCAAGTGAGACCTGGAATGTTTGGCTCTTTTAGCAAAGAGCAAGAAATGCGTTTGGCAAATATGAAGATGCAAGAGTTCATCTCAATGCAAGCAGCCAATCAGTCTCAGCCCAGCCTCAGGCCAGTCCAAATGAAAAACCAAACAATTCCACCGTGCTTGGTCAAGCAACCCAATCGTCACCAATGATTGGCCCAAATTTGCAGCAAAACATTATGAACATGACAGCAAACAATTCAGTTGCCATGGCTGCACAGATGCAGGCGATGTGTGCTTTAGAGGTTGAGCGTAATATTGACCTTTCGAATCCAGCAACTGCAGATGTGATGGCCCAACTCATCCCCATCATGCAGTCGAGGATGATTTCCCAGCAAAAGGGGAACGAAAGTAGTACTATCAGTACGCAGACAGCATCTCTTGTGAAACAGCACGTCACATCAGCACAAGTTGGAAACGAAAGTTCTCCCCATAGAAACTCTTCAAGTGACGTCTCGGGGCAATCAGTTGCGGTTAACAACTCTGGCAAAACGCCTATGCAGCAGTTTTCTTTGCACAGTAGAGATAAGCAGTCACCACCAAGACAGAGCACTTTGATTGGTCAACAATCATCTGGTAGTTTGAACCCAGGATCCGAGGGTGTACTTGGTAAGAGTTTGGCTGTTCTAGAAGGTTCTCAAGTGCCAAATGCGAGACAGATTAATCGTTCCGCTTCACAGCCCGCAGCTCCGTCTAATAGCAAGGATGTAGGTAACATGTCAACTTCTCAGGGTGTCCCGGCTCAAGATACGCGACCTTCGCATACTGGGTTTACAAAGCAGTAACTGCATGTACTCAAAGCACAAACACTCGCGTTTAGGCGCCTCAAGGTTAGGGAAGTTTTTTCTTACACTTTTAAGGAATTTTGTGTTTTGGTCGAAATATTGTCTATGCTCTTTATCTCTTTTCCTTTATATAAAAGAGGAAGCAGATGATAGGCTAGCTGTGTCAACGTTTAACATGCAAAGTTCCTCAATAACGGTGAAGGATACGATTGTTCCAGCTGGAAAGGAAGAGCATCAAAGCCTTAGTAATTCTGGTAAACCGGACCAGGAGTTTGAATTAGGTTATCAAAAAACTCCTCTAAGGAGTGAACATGCAGATAGGGGTAAAGGAATTGCCCTAGAGCCAAGCATTTCAGATTCAACGCAAGCCAAGAAGCCCGTTCAAGCAAGTAATGCAACCCAACCTAAGGATACTTGTCCAGCCAGAAAATATCATGGGCCTTTATTTGATTTCCCTGTTTTCACCAGGAAACATGACGCTCTTGGATCATCTATGATGAACAATAATAATAATTTGACTCTGGCGTACTATATTAAAGATCTCTTTGCTGATGAAGGTGGAGAAAACCGCAAGAGGAAAAGGAAAGAGAAAATAGAGAAGATTGATAAAATGCTTGCTATTAACTTGGAGAGGAAGCGATTTAGACCTGATCTCGTCAGGAGGCTACAAATTGAATCGAAAAAGCTCCAACTTGCAGATTGTCGGGCGCGCTTGAGGGAGGAAATGAGCAATGAGCAACAACAAATTGAAATAATGGCCATCCCCGATAGACCATATCGAAAGTTTGTTCGACTTTGTGAGCGTCACCGTCCGGATCTCAACCGGCAAGCACAGGCCAATCAGAAGGCAACTAGGGAGAAGCAACTGAAATCCGTATTCCAGTGGCGCAAGAAGCTTCTCGAGGCACATTGGGCCATTCGTGATGCTAGAACTGCTCGCAACAGGGGAGTTCACAAGTATCATGAGAGGATGTTGAGAGAGTTCTCCAAGAAGAAGGATGATGGTCGTAATAAAAGGATGGAAGCGTTGAAGAATAATGATGTAGAAAGGTATAAGGAGATGCTGCTTGAACAACAGACTAATGTACCAGGGGAGGCTGCAGAAAGATATGCTGTTTTGTCTTCATTTTTAATTCAAACAGAAGAATATCTCAACAAATTGGGAGGTAAAATAACAGCAGGGAAAAATCAGCAGGAAGTTGAGGAGGCCTCTAATGCAGCAGCTGCGGCACGTGCACAGGCAATCTCCGTTTTTGAATTATTTGTTTTGCTTCCATCTATGTTTGACTTAAAATATGCAACTGTTTTTGCAGACCCTAGTAAGATATTGTCCGCTTTGGGCTACTTCCGCCACCCGCACGACTTTGTTCTTGGCTGGGCTTCAATACACACCCACCAAAACGCGTCTTACTAGTGAAGGTATCCACGTCCTCATATAAGGCCTGCTTCGTTTCCTTTCAAACCAAATGTGGGATGCGCTGCATCATCCACCCCCCCTTGTGGGCCTAGCGGTCACCGCTGGCACATGGGCTGGCTCTGATACCAACTGATGTAGCGAAAGCGTGAACGAAAGGGAAAAGATACAATACGAGATACTCTCTCGAACTTGAAATACTCTCCCGAAAGAACACAATTAATTTTTATTCCATTCTCAAATTCAACTGATCCCTCATCCCATCAAAACACTGATAATAAATAGAGTCCCTAACTTGATAAACAAGAAATAAATATTCTCCTAATCAAGATAGAAGATTCTCCTAACAAACTCAATAAGATAATAATAATAATAATAATAATAATAATAATAATAATAATAATAATAATAATAATAATAATAATAATAATAATAGTTATTATTCTGCACCATTCTCTCTCGGTTGAGCAGGATTCGCCCTCGAATCCGACACGTTCCCGTGGGAGTAGCCCCAACATTTTCCTCGATCGAACACGAATGTTGACGGTCTTCCAACAATCTCGAACGTAAACAGAATCTCAGTCAAGGACTTAACTGCTGCGAAGGCACATTTACATTTGTACGTCACCATACGCAAAGCCGACACAACCAAAATAACACAAAATATATCACATCGATTGTCGCGCTTAAACTCATAACAACGGCCAAGCATCCCGTTGTTGGGAGACTTCGCGAAAGGCAATCGAAAAATGGCCCACCAGTTATCGGGCATCGGCTTCAGCTCTGAAAAACCATCTTTGGCCAAAATACTCAAAAAATCAGGTGTGAATGACGGTTTCCCATTCGAAGACGTAATCGTTGCAACATCCCATGCGAGACCCTTATTATTGTAAAAATATGTTTTCGTCGTCGGAGCCTCCTCATCAAAAATGGGCGGACCGTCGTAAATTGGCCCGTCAACGTGATCCTCGGCTAAGTCAAGAATATCAAACAGGCTCACCCATTGACCAAATTCGCGACCAAAATCGCTCTCCACAAGCCCAAAATTCGTAGCTAATGCACACGCCCAAAAAGAAGGAAAAGTTCCATTCATACCTTTGTCCCAATAAATGGAATTGGGCCTGCCGTCCTCAGGCCCAAAGTTGTGATAAAAATCCCCATCTCGTGTCATACGCCGCTGCCATCGCCATACCCTTCTCCATTACATTTTTGTTTCTGCAACTCTGCCACTCCTCTGTGAAATTCAAAAAATTGAGCACCCTTAGGCCCAACCTCAGTCCATCTGCCTCGTTGCTCATCGCGGCCGCCGTCACCGACGAAACTTGCAGCAACACGGCGTCGATCTCCCTCCCAGGTTGCACCACGGCCGCCGTCTTCTCTTCTCAGATCGCGAGCTGGAAAGTCGCCAGAAAAAGCCTCAAAAGCCGTCTTCTCTTCTCAGATCGCGAGCTGGAAAGTCGCCAGAAAAACCCTCAAAAGCCGTCGCGTTCTCGCTGCCGCGCCGCCCATCTCGGCCGCCGTCACCTGCGAATCCCGCAGCAGCTCTCCGCCGATCGTGAGAACCAGACCTACCAAAAATCGTCGTCGCCCAGGGTTGTCCCCTTCGAGCCTCGCTGCCCCTGCTGTGGCCAAAACCGATCGCGTGTTGTCCCCAATCATGGTCGTCGGTCGTGGAAAAACCTTCAGCGGCCCAGCGTGTCTCTCGTCCAAGGAAGTCGTGGAAAAACCTTCAGCGGCCCAGCGTGTCTCTCGTCCAAGGAAGTCGCCGCTGTCGGCAACAGTGCGAAGCCCCTCCTGCGGCCACTGCCGCGCGCTGTTCCATTAGAAGCCCGACGGAAATCGCCGTCAAGGGCTCTGCTTGTCCCCGCGCCTGCAGCAGGTTGCCGGAAATTGTTGTCTCGGGTTGCGTGATTGGGTGAATATGGGTAGTCAAAACCCTCCTGAGGTTGTTGTTGACTGTGAAATCGGGCCGCTCCTAGGTGTTTCTCGCCCGTGCGCTTGCCGCCATCGGCCCTGCGTGGAGGTTTGTCAAAAACATCACTCCACCGTAAGTCGTGGTCCCCCGATATTTCGTGAGAAACATCACCGGTCAACGGTGGCGGTGGTGATCGTGGGCGGGGCGCCCCGCAATAACCTCGACCCCCACGACCTCCGCGTATCCCTCCGCGATGGCCCCGGTCAGCCCCTTCGCGGTTCGTACGTACCTCGTTCATCATGGAATTCATTGTCTGGCATAAGTCGTCGATCCCAGCAGAGAAATCTGTGCATCGTTCATCCAGCCATTGAAGTCGAACATCCATCCTCTGGAATCGATCTGCAATGGTGGTCACAATGTTTCTTCAACTGGTGCAGACCCTAGTAAGATATTGTCCGCTTTGGGCTACTTCCGCCACCCGCACGACTTTGTTCTTGGCTGGGCTTCAATACACACCCACCAAAACGCGTCTTACTAGTGAAGGTATCCACATCCTCATATAAGGCCTGTTTCGTTTTCTTTCAAACCCGATGTGGGATGCGCTGCATCATATATAATCTTTTGGATGAAAGGGTCTCTCTGAAGAACGAGCTGCTGCTGCTTGTGCTAGAGAAGAAGTAATGATAAGGAATAGGTTTTCAGAAATGAATGCACCACGTGATAGTTCATCAGTCAGCAAGTAAGCCCCTTTTGTTTCTTTGATTTCTGATAATTAAAGTCAGATATCTTTAAGAAACTTTTTCTGATGAACGTCTAGGTGTTTCCAAAGCAGTCCTCTTTCTATTTTTAGGGGCCTCTGAATACAATAATTACATTTTTCTGTGGCATTTCCATCAGGTATTACAATCTTGCACATGCTGTGCATGAGAAAGTTATTAGGCAGCCGTCGATGTTACGAGCTGGAACACTACGAGACTATCAGCTTGTAAGTGTCTATTTCTACTCCTGATTGGCATTTGTTTGATCAGTGTTGTGCGAAGAATGATTATAGATATTAACTTAGATTTACTCAAATATGCTTTCCAGGTTCGTTTACAGTGGATGCTCTCTTTATACAACAACAAACTCAATGGAATTTTGACTGATGAGATGGGTCTTGGGAAGACTCTGCAGGTGAGTTTGTTTTGATTAACATTGAATTTTTACTTGAAAGTTTGGCTGCTGCACTTGTGTATGTTCATAAATGGGGAAATTTGTTAGATTTTTTGCATGATTGTTGGAGGTCATGAATCATCTTTGCTCACCTTCCAAGGAATGGCAGCACATCGCTTTGTTTGTGGAAGTTTATAGATGCGTGAACTTTCGTTACCGGTTTGTTTTTGTGCAGGTTATGTCTCTAATTGCATACTTGATGGAGTTCAAAGGCAACTATGGTCCACATCTTATTTTTGTGCCTAATGCCGTTCTTTGAACTGGAAGGTAATGAATTTTTCTGGTTGATGTCAGACTGTTCTGAGTATCTTCTTAACTATTTGTCATTTATGTTGTATTGCAGAGTGAGTTACACAATTGGCTTCCAACAGTTTCCTGCATATATTATGTTGGTAGCAAAGACCAAAGGGAAAAATTGTTTTCTCAAGTAAGATACTATGTTTTAATCTATATTTTTTTCCCTTCATCAATCTCCTTCTGCTTTGGTCATCTTCCTTTTGTTTAATTGCTGAGCAGGAAGTGTTAGCCATGAAGTTTAATGTCCTTGTGACAACCTATGAGTTTGTTATGTATGATCGTTCGAAGCTTTCAAAAGTTGAATGGTAGCATATAATAATTGATGAAGCGCAAAGAATGAAAGATAGAGAGTCTGTATTAGCTCGTGATCTTGATAGATATCGCTGCCAAAGACGCTTGCTTCTGACGGGGACTCCGTTGCAGGTGTGATTTTTCGTTTATGGATCTCTATAATCCTCAATAACGTGGAGTCCATCCCCCCAGATCATGAGATATATATTTATGAATTTACTTGTATATTCATTTATTTATTCATATATTGTATCTGAAACGGTTACGGATAAATAAATAATCTTTGTGCAGAACGATCTGAAAGAACTGTGGTCTCTTTTGAACCTACTTCTACCCGAAGTTTTTGATAACAGAAAAGCATTTCACGATTGGTTCTCTCAACCATTTCAAAAGAGGGTTTTCGCACAATGCTGAGGATGATTGGCTCGAGACTGAGGAAAAAGTCATCATTATTCACAGACTTCACCAAATATTAGAGCCTTCTATGCTAAGGCGTCGTGTTGAAGATGTGGAAGGTTCACTTCCTCCCAAGGAGTGTGTCTTTGTATATAACTAATAAATTATCTTGTGCCCTGAACTATTTTCTGATTAAATTTTTTTCAATTGCAGGTATCGGTTATTCTGAAAGGCAGAATGTCAGCAATACAGAGCGCCATCTATGAGTGGATTAAATCCACCGGCACTATCCGAGTCGATCCTGAAGAAGAAGAGCCCAAGGTTCAACGAAACCCTATTTACCAAGCTAAAGCTTACAAACCTTTGAACAACGGATGCATGGAGCTAAGAAAAGCATGCAATCACCCTTTGCTCAACTATCCGTACTTTAGCGACTTATCGAAGGATTTCCTCTTGAGATCGTGTGGGAAGCTGTGGGTTCTCGATCGGGTTCTGATCAAGCTCCATAAAACCGGGCATAGAGTACTTCTCTTCAGTACCATGACCAAACTTCTCGACATAATGGAAGAATATCTCCAGTGGCGTAGGCTCGTTTTCCGAAGAATAGATGGTATGACGAGTTTGGAAGATCGTGAAAGTGCTATTGTCGAATTTAACCGCCCGGACACTGACTCCTTCATATTCCTGCTCAGCATCCGGGCAGCCGGGCGGGGACTCAATCTTCAATCGGCCGACACAGTCATCATTTACGACCCTGATCCGAACCCTAAAACTGAGGAGCAAGCCGTTGCCCGGGCCCACCGGATCGGGCAGACTCTGTAAGAAATATAATCTGATGTTTCCTTCTTGTTTCCTTGCAATTTCATTACACTTTCCTTGCAGCTGCAAAGCACTTTCATAGCAGCCATTTTAGGATGATTTTTAGGACTTTTCAACTTAAGTAATTTCTAGGAAAGTCACTAGATAGTTGTTTTTAGTTCTTATAAATAGGGGTGCAGTTTTTGTTTTGTAAACACACAGAAAAGCTTAATACTCAATACATTGAGTTGTTCACAATCTTCTTCTTTCATCCTAAAAGTGTTCGTTTGTACCGGAAGCATTTTTTGCTTACCTGAGCAGTGAGCAGTGAACGAGCAGGGACTAACAAGTGGTATCAGAGCCATGGCAAGCCAAGATGTTGCGTCGATGGTGCAAGGGAGCGGAGCATACGTTTCACCACGCCAGGAGGTCATCATCCACAGGACTGTGCGGGACGTTGGCGGGGCCAACTGGCCGGTCCTCACACGCACAATCTACGGCGAATGGGCGGTGCTGATGAAGGTCAAGTTGCGTGCGCGCAAGCTTTGGCGGGCCATCGAGGAAGGCACCGAGGATGAAGAAGAGGACTGTGCAGCGATGGAAGCGATTCTGTCCGCTGTGCCTCACGATTACGTGGAGTCGCTGGGCGCAAAGGACTCCGCAATGGCTGCTTGGGACGCCCTCAAGGCCATGCGCATCGGGTCTGATCGCGCAAAGAAGGCGAAGGCGCAGCAGTTGCGGCGGGAGTACGAGGCGCTGGCATTCCGCGACGGCGAGGCAGTGGCGGATTTCTCGCTCCGTTTGCAGTCGCTCGTCAGTCAGCTGGCGGCGCACGGCGTCAGCATCACCGATGAGGAGGCGATCGCCAAATACTTGCGCGTCGTGCCGCCTAAGTATGCCCAGATCGCGCTCTCCATCGAGACGTTGATCGACATGTCCACCCTTACGATTGAGGATGTGACTGGGCGCTTGCGGGCAGTGGATGACCGCGTGGAGATGGCGACGATAACTACCAGCGGCAAGTTACTACTGACCGAGGAAGAATGGGCAGCTCGTATGCGCGAGCGGCAACCCGGGAAAGGCTCCTCCAACCGTGGCGGCTACGACAAGCACCGTGGCAAGGCCCCGCAGAAGAAGAAAGATGGCAACAACGCACGTCTGGTCGATACGGACACTTGTCGACGCTGCGGGAAGACAGGGCACTGGGCCCGGGATTGCAAGAATCCAAAGAAGGAGAAGAGGGAGGCGCACCTCGTGCAGGTGGACGACGAGGAGCCAGCTCTTCTCATGGCAACGACCTACAAGTTGCACGACGTCGAGCCAGAGTTGGAGGAAGTCAAGGCGGCGGCTACAGAGCAGGGGAAGGCACTGCAGGCCGTTCACCTCGACGAGTCGAGTGCCCAAGTCCACCTTGGACGAATGGGCGGTGGCATGGAGCAGAGGTGGTACCTGGACTCCGGCGCCAGCAATCACATGACCGGCTCCAAGGAGGCCTTCTCCGAGCTTGATGACGGCGTGACGGGGACGGTGAAGTTCGGCGACGGCTCGAAGGTGGAAATTCGAGGTCGCGGCACTGTCATCTTCCGGTGCCAGAACAGCGAGCACCGCGCATTGACGGATGTGTACTATATCCCGCAGTTGCGTTCAAGCATCATCAGCATCGGGCAACTGGACGAGCACGGCTGCGAGGTGCTTGTCAAAGGCGGCGTGCTAAAGCTCCAGGACCAGGAACAGCGGCTGCTGGCTAAGGTCCAACGTTCCCGGAACCGCCTCTACCTCCTCGACTTGAAAGTGGAGCAACCTGTGTGCTTGGCGGTACGGCACACTGAGGAGCCATGGCTATGGCATGCTCGGTTCGGCCATTTGAGCTTCGACGCACTCGGTCTGCTGAGGAAGATGGTGCGCGGGCTCCCGCACATCGAGCTGTGCGATAGCTGCCTGGCAGGGAAGCAGAGGCGGCTGCCTTTTCCAAAGGCGGCCAAGTATCGTGCGGCGGACGTCCTCGATCTCGTCCACGGCGACCTCTGCGGGCCGATCACGCCGGCTACGCATGGCGGACGACGCTACTTCCTGCTGCTCGTGGACGACTGTAGCCGTTTCATGTGGCTGCAGCTCCTGACGAGTAAGGATCAGGCTGCGGAGGCAATCAAGCGATTCCAGGTGCGGGCTGAGGCAGAGTCCGGAAAGCGGCTGCGCGTGCTGAGGACGGATCGCGGTGGCGAGTTCACATCAGTGGAATTCGCCGCGTATTGTGCAAACCATGGGGTAGTGCGCCATCACACTGCGCCGTACTCACCGCAACAGAACGGCGTAGTGGAGCGGCGGAATCAGACCGTGGTGGGCATGGCCCGAAGTATGATGAAGGCAAAGGGTATGCCAGCGGAGTTCTGGGGAGAGGCCGTGAGCACGGCGGTGTTCATCCTCAACCGTGCGCCCACGAAGGCCCTGAAGGGCATGACACCATTCGAAGCTTGGCATGGCAGGCAGCCCGACGTCTCGTTTCTGAGGACCTTCGGGTGTATTGGCCATGTGAAGAAGACGAAGCCCTTCCTGTCCAAGCTTGAGGATAGGAGCATACCGATGGTGCTCCTAGGCTACGAGGAGGGGAGCAAGGCCTATCGGCTCTACGATCCACGTGGAGACAAGGTGGTGGTCTCGCGGGATGTGGTGTTCGACGAAATGGTGGCCTGGGATTGGGAGAATCCTGGCACGGGGGAAGCCCGTGGCGTCGGCGGTACGTTTGTCATCGAGCATTTGGTGATCCACGGAGGAGGAGATGCGGGATCAGAGGAGCCAGCTGCGGACGCGCCAAGTCCAGCAACTGTGGTTGCGTCAGTTGAGCCGCAAAGTCCGGCCATGGGCACGGGCGAAGAGTCTCCACCAGCAGCTGCGCACACGCCCCCACCACAGTCCCCTGCTGCGGCAGGACAGGGGACACCTCCAGCGACGACAGTTGAGTTCACCTCTCCTCCGAGCAACATCGACGAGTATGTGGATGCTTTCCACGATGGTGAGGAGGTGAGGTTTCGCAGGATGGACAACCTCGTTGGCAACTCGATTGTACCAGGCTTGGCAAGCCGATTACTCGACGATCAGGAGCAGCTCCTCGTCAGCGCAGAGGAGCCATCGACTTTCGCGCAGGCCGAGCGCGATGTCAGTTGGAGACGAGCTATGCTAGAGGAGATGAAGGCGATCGAGGAAAATGAGACGTGGGAGCTCATCGATCCACCTCCAGGCTGTCATCCAATCGGGCTCAAATGGGTCTACAAGGTCAAGCGGGACGAGAGTGGCGCTATAGTCAAGCATAAGGCGCGACTCGTTGCTCGGGGGTTCGTCCAGCGTGAGGGCATCGACTTTGAGGAAGTTTTTGCACCAGTAGCGCGCATGGAGTCAGTTCGCCTACTGCTGGCCATGGCAGCAGCGAAG
>CACSLK010027834.1:2090685-2108632 GCA_902706635.1 Striga hermonthica
TACTTAATTTGGTCAATCAACATAAAAAAAATCATAGTTGTATAAAATTATTATTCAAACACAGGTCATTAAAATTTAAAAATTAAATTAAATTTACATAATAATTTGTGTATATTTTTAAATATATTTGTATAGATACATATATCTAAAAAAACGAAGAAAATAGAATAAGAAAAATTATTATTTACTCCAAATACAGACAACAGGCATATTTCCTATTTACTTCTAATACAATACAATATTCTGTTTCCTCTCAATCAACTCCCCGTACAAATACATATTTATTATTATTCATTTATTTTGCTTCAAATATTAGAAAATTGAACAAATATGCCGTTCAACCTTTCTCTCTCTTCATTCTTCGTCGATGTCTCTCTCTCCCAATTTCATCGCCTCTCTCTCGCCGTTGTATCCACCTTGCCATTGCTCCTCATCGACCGTTCGTCATCAAATGGAGACCGAAACGACGCCGTTGTGACGACTCTGAAGCAGCTTGTCTCCTCCGTTTGCCGGAATTTTAGATTTCACAGCCACCTTCGCTGCAAAATTATCGTCCGATCAGTTCACATTTCATTTTTTCAGTATTTATCTATGCATCGCGTCAATCCCCAAACCCCCATTCATCTTGCAGTCTCCAATGGCTAATTAGTCTAATTTGTTTTTTGGAATAGATTGATGAATATCACTTTTGTTGCTTTGATTTTAATGATTCTGCAAAATTGGAGAAAATTAGGATGCATCTAATAAATATTTGTAATTTGGCAGATTTTATTTTTCATTTAGAGAGTGTGAAGGGAAATTGATCTTGCGAATGGCGGATGAAAAATTCACAGGTGAAAATCTTCGAGGTGGTTTTCCGGAATTGATACGGCGATTTGAATGAAAAAGAAAAACGTTTCTCAGCTCCGTCGGTAAGTATTGATCCAAATTTGTTTGGGATTTTGGGTTATTTTGCCGACTTAAATTACTCGTCGCCTAACCGTATCTAAGAAAACCGTCGGTGTACTCTGTCTGGCATTTGTTGTTAGCCTGCCTCAGTGCCGAAAAATTGATTGGGTATCACGTGGTTTCTTGGGCTCAGACGATGTTCGTGAGGGTTGACTTGATGAGCTCCATCTCAGTCGACAGACATGGGCCACCTCGCGTACACTGACCCCTTGAAGTCCAGCAGCGACCAGCTGAAGCTGGTCGTACCTGCCTGGACGCTCTCCTCCGACAAAACCCCGTGCGTGTAGTCGCTCAAGCACCTGTGCTGGTGACGAGCCTAGCCTGAGAGGAGGTGGCATCGTGGTGGAGGCTTCAGCGGCGTGACGACGCCATTGGCAAAGAACTTGTTCAGCGGCATGAGGAGGGTGGTCTTGCCGCTGCCGGGCCTAGCATGGCAAGAAGCTTGCCCGGGTAGACTATGCCCGAGATCCCGTTGAGAATCATTTTTTGTTTCGGGCTGCCTCTTTTGCTACTGTAGCTTATTTTGTAGACGACCTCTTCAAACAGAAATTATAGTTAGAAAGTGTATGTGTGTGTGTGTGTGTGTGTGTGTGTGATGAGAGTGAATTATGGGTTTCATGCACGGGTTACAAACTATGACTACTTAGGCAAATGTCCAAATTTCTATTATAACTATGTATATTAGTCAATTTGTGTTATTAAGCAGAGAGAGGGAGACCTTTAAGGTTATGGGGTACAAGCTCCACTGTAGAAAGGAGGGCTGGTGGTCCTCGGGTCCATTGGCCTGACCTTCAGTGTCGTCGGTTTCCAATTTCGGAGCCACGGAACAGAGTGGCATGGCGAAAATTATAATAAAAATATAATTTATTTGTTTATTTATATATTCTTTAGTATATTGCAGTTGAGACTGGGGAGAAGGGAGATTGTGAAGGAGCTGCTTTTGAAATTTTGATGGTTTGAAATGAATTTGGGTGATACGAATATATAAGGGGAGGACTATGAAACATACAAACATGGATCTCTCATGGAAATCAAAAGTGTGATGTGTAGGCCTAATTAGCCCTCTCTGATTGGGCCCTCCATCTTTTTTTTTTAATTGTTTTTCTGTTAAATAATTATTATTTTTTCCACTAGTTTTTGAATCTTGATCACCCATTTAAACTAATCTCTTTAGTTCACAGAATATTATGCATCCACCATAAAGTTATATTTATTAATTTTTATCTTAGAGATTCAAATGTAATTAAAGCAACTAATTGTTCGACAAAAACTCTATGGAGCCATCAAATGGTTTTTAATTGGTCAATATTTATATGGATTTATACCGATTCAATAGTGTGACAGTACTCATTTTATATTAAGTGGGTACTTTTGGTCTTTGGAAAAAAAAAACTAAATTTTGTAAAACAATACCAGTTTTACCACAAATAATGCCACTTCGTCTTCTATGCAATACCAATTATTGATAAACTAGTATCTACTTTGTAGAAAGAACAAAAAATTGATCATTTCAATTTTTGTCAACATTTTCAAAATTAGTACCAGACCCAGAGTAAGATAATACCGCAAATATGGTGTTTTAGTACCAGATATCGGGTCTTTAGTACCAATTTCGATGAACATATAAAAAAACGAATTTTATAAAATAGTACCAGTTTTACCATAAATAAAACCACATTTTCTTCTATGCAGTACCAATTAATGATCAATTAGTACATATTTTGCAGAAAGAACAAAAAATTGATTACTTCAATTTTGGTCAACATTGCAAAATTAGTACCAGACATAGAGTAACATAGTACCGCAATTGTGGTGTTCTAGTACCAGACATTGAGTCTCCAGTACCAACGCTGATGAACATAAAAAAACAACGAATTTCGGTCTTAAATGATGTTTACATGACCAATAATCACTCTCACATTAGTATCTATAAGATTTAAAATGTGTTTAATTGTAAATTGGTCATGTAACTCAACACATACATGAAAAAAAAACATTACTAATACAATTCATCTCATTGAATGATCATACTTGACTACTCTAAATTGAACATATTGTTAGAGTAGTATACCCGACGTTCCAATCTGATTGGACGTATTCTACTTGTAAATACAATCTATTGGAATTATATTGAATAATATGCATCACTTTATTTTAAGATTAAGCATTTATCATATATTTACACTTAAGATAAAGTCCTTAGATCACATATAGCTATAAGATATGGTTGCGCATAGAGATGGTGATCATGGAACATATCTTGAAAGCTGTGATCTTAAATACAGTTCCAAGTCGTTGGATGTTTCGAGATGGGATATCGAATAATCCAGAAAAGACTTGCACATATGATGTATGCTTGTTGGACAAGAATGTTGCATTCCATCAACATTAGTGTGGGACGCAAGTACATATATGTGGGTGCTTGTTAGAGAACAAGTTCACTGAACATGACCGTATGAAAATTCTTAATGAAAGATTAGTCTTGTCGAATAAGAATTTTCATGTTACAATAGTACATGATTGATCCTTAGACTTGAAGCACAATAGTAACTTTGTGCATATTATATTTTACTTTGATTTATCCTTTTGATTGCTAGCACAATCGTATAAAGGGATATTTTGGGTATTATATTAATATGTATGGAAGTTTGTTAGTGGCCAACAAAGGATTCGACACTTATGAAGATAAGTGAATTTTCTATGTGTTTCATAGTTAGTAATTCAAAGTCCTTGGCCAAGGCGGGATGAATAGAGATTCATAATCGAATTACTAAACTTGAAATGGAATCATAGTTATTAAATCAATTTGGGTTTCGACAAAATCATACCCAAAGATTTAATCGGGAAATTGGATGTCGAAAAGATTTTACATGTATGTACTTGTAATCGAAATAGGTTTACTCGCTATTCACTTAATACTAGATTCATGCTACTTGCTAGGTGTTCCCATGATATGTGGGTTCTTGAATTAAAGAGTTAATTCATGAATAAGAGTTAATAAGATTAACTCAAATTACAAAGAGTTGTAAACCCACTACTAGTATTAATTGTGAACCTAAAAGGTCACACCAATTTTTGAATGAAGGTAAATTCAAAAAGTAATTCTAAAGAGTTAGGAATTAATTGAAAAATCTAATTTGATTAGATGTCAATTTATGGAATATATTAAATTAATCAATTGGATTGATTAATTGAATTTTGGATATTAATTTAGTAATTAATGGAATTACTAATTAATAGTTGGAATTTAAAATTGGATTTTAAATTTCAAATCCAAATAATAATATGATTATTTAATAAGAAAATTAGAAGAAATGATTAAAATAATAAAGTCTTGAGAAATGTTTTCAAGAATTATTATTTTATTGTTTTATTATTTTATCTTTAATATATTTAAAGATTAAAATAGTTAAGGAGACAAAATAATGATGATGGATGGTGGTTAAGAACCACTCCACATTGTTAATTAACAGTCAATATTTGGTATGGATTTTTTAAATAAAATATGATTTTATTTAAAATAAATAAATATCAAATATTGATTATTTTATGCTAAAATATTTAGTATAAATAGGTGTAAAAGGTTTACACATAAAGGCTAAATTATTTTGCAAAGTTCTTCCAAGAGAGAAATACATTCAAAGAGTTGAATGTAATATCAAGAAAGAGTTCTTGAAAATTTCTTTATAAATATATATATATATATATATATATATATATATATATATATTCCATACTTATTGAAAACCGAGAAGTTTCTACTAGCGAAGAAGCTTTCGTCGGAGCTGGAATTCGAAAGGTGGATACGTTTAGAGGGAAGACACTTGGATTCCCAAAGCGAGTAACATCAAGGAGTTGATGTTAGCAAGTAACATCAAGGAGTTGAAGTTATCAAACCGGAAACCGATTTCCTCAATCCATCTACGATTTTGAAGGAGTTCAAGATCAAAGGTAATATGAGAAATTATCATATCAAATCAAAATTAGTAAAAGTTACTAGATTTTAAATGATGCTTATTCGTTCTATCGTTATACTTATGTACGGAATAAGTGTTTATAAGATAAATACTTATAAAATTTTTTAAATTCCGCTGCATTATATGTTCCTTACGAGTATATCGAACCCAACAGTGGTATCAGAGCCACGTTCGATTAGCATCTTTAAAATCAGATTTTGATTTGAAAAATTGTCAAAAACACGATCTGGACTAAAAATCGGATAGAGTATTCGAAAACACGAGTCGTGCATAGTGACACGAGTCGTGTGAGGTGTGACACGAGTCGTGTGACTTCCAGGTGTTTCAAAAGTCGCTCTCGTATTTGTCACACGAGTCGTGTGACTTAAGTCACACGAGTCGTGTGACTATTCACACGAGTCGTGTGGCTGATTTTTGATCAGAAATGAGCTGTTTTGACTTAATATAAGTCATTACTACATCAACATATTAAATTGGTGAATTTATATTTTGAATTCATGTGATGAATGGTTGATTTAGGGATGATCATGAGCCTTTAACACATAATGAATGAATGAATGCATTTTATTTCAATATGATTGAATGTTTGCATGTTTTATACAATATGGTTGAATGTTGTATATTATTCAATGAGATTGAAGGAATGTAATTTATCGAGACCTGCGAGTCTCTTGAGATTTGATTTGTAAAATTTTAAATTTTTGTATCGTTAGAATGATTAGATCAAGGTGGAGACCGTTCGATGCAAAAGGCCCACGCTTGTGTGGGTAATTTTACAAGTTGTAAATCTCGAAGGCCTGTGCTTGTACGGGTAGATAAAATGAATTGTAATAGAAGTAGTTCTATTTATTTGTTTTATCACGTACATAGGCATAGACCCATTTTGGCTCGAATGAGTTGTATAGGCAAGGACATGATCATCCCACCGTATGCATGCATTAGATGTATGTTAGGTTTATTTATGCTTGTGATTCATATGATGAATAATATGGTAAATAAACGTAAAGATGGTAATCGATGAGATCTAAGGAACCATAAAGAATTAATTTGATTAATTCTATATCAAATCAGTAATGGATAAAATAAGTCGAAACTTATTAATCCAGGCCTTCCATCAAAATTAGACCACATGAGATGCTACGATGCTTTATCACCGACCATGAGTCGTAGGGTGGTTTTGTGTCGAAAGCTGTGATCCCTACTAAGTATAGTGATACTCGTGAAACGGATTACTCTTTGTGTTGACCATGAGTCGTGGGACATTCTGGTGGGCCGTTATCATGAATGTTTGATGGGTTTGATTTGACACTAAGTAATATATACGGTCATAAAATTGAGGTATATAAGGAAAGGTGAGGCAAAACATCTTGAAGGTTGTATAATGATACAATTGTCAAAAAGTTGACTACCGATAAAAATGTTTCATGAGTACTCATAAAATTCGAATATGAAATAATTTATTGGACTTCAAGCCCACTAGGAAAATTAGATTTTCATAATTAAAATGGGGTGTTAATTAAATTAGTGGGAGACATTTAATGTTAAAGACCTAATATTAAATGAATATAATTCCATAGTCTGATTATTTTCTGTTTCGTTTGTTTTGTAGATCACTTTACTGAAAAATGGCTAAGAATCCAATTGCAAGTATCCTAGAACATAACATATTAAATGGACCCAACTTTAACGACTGGCTAAGGAACCTTAAAATTGTTCTACAGTCTGAAAAGAGGGACTATGTACTGGACAAAGTCCCTCCTCCTCCACTCGAGGATCAGACATCTGATGAGTATGGAGAATACTTACGCCATGTAGATAACAATCTCCAAGCTCGGTGCTACATGTTAGCATCAATGTCAAATGAGTTGCAGAGACAGAATGAATTATTGGATAACACTCATGATATCATACTTCACCTACAAGAGTTGTATGGTGAAAGGACTTGGCAAATTAGATATCAGATATCTAAGGAGCTTTTCAGGTGTCGTATGACTGAGGGCTCTTCAGTTCATGATCATGGGCTGAAGATGATAGCTCTTATTGAAAGGCTTTCATTACTTGGAATCATTATAGATAATGAACTCTATATTGATCTTTTGCTGCAATCTATGCCACCGTCATTTGACAGCTTTGTCATTAACTTTAACATGCATAACATGGAGACTTCTCTCCCAGAGTTAGTGAACATGTTAAAGACGGCTGAATCCACGATTAAAAAGCATAAGCCGGTGCTTCTTGTTGGATCTTCTTCTAGATCAAAGACTATAAAGTCTAAGAAAAGGAAGGGGAAGGGAAAGGTTCCCAACAAACCTAATAAGAAGGCAAATAACGACAAAGGTAAGAACAAAGAGAAGGTTAATCCTCAGACGAGTCATGAATGTTATCATTGTGGTAAAACTGGGCACTGGAAGAGGAACTGCAATGAGTATCTTGCTAGCCTGAAAAGTTCAGGTATTTATTTTGTTGAAGTTAACTTATCAGTTAACGATTCTTCTTGGGTATTGGATACCAATTGTGGCTCACATATTTGCAATGATTTGCAGATGATGGCAAGAAGTAACAAGCTAGAAGATAATGAAACAATCCTCAGGATGGGCAATGGAGCAAAGGTTGCTGCCAAAACAATTGGGACTGTTTATCTAGCTTTGAATAATGATGTAAAAATTTGTCTTACAAATTGTTTGTATGTTCCGGATTTAATAAGAAACATTATTTCTATTCCAATATTGGATAGAGAAGGTTTTAAGTTCGTAATTGAGAATGGAAGATGTTCCATTTTCAAAGATGCAACTTTTATTTATTCCGGAAATTTGACAAATGATTTATATACCATTACACCACAAAGTCCCATCCTAACCATTCAACAAAATAAAAGGAAATTTGATAATCATAGTTCATTCACAATTTGGCATGCTAGATTAGGTCATATATCTGAAAAGAGGATTCACAAATTGGGACCAAAACTTGACCTTAGGGGAGAGGAAAGGTTGCCTACTTGTGAGTCATGTCTTAAAGGTAAAATGACTAAATCACCATTTGTTGGACAAATGGAGTGAGCTAAAGGTCTGTTGGATTTGATTCATACAGATATTTGTGGACCACTAAATGTTAGTGCCAAGGGGAACTACCACTATTTCATAACCTTTACTGATGATTATTCAAGGTATGGTTATGTATACCTATTAAGGTACAAATCTGAAGTATTTGAAAAGTTCAAAAAAATTCAGAAATGAAGTGGAGAAACAAATTGGTCGTAGTATTAAAGTTTTTCAATCGGATCGAGGAGGTGAATACTTGACTAATGAGTTTCTTGATTATTTAAGAGATAATGGGATTATTTCACAGTGGACATCTCCTGGAACTCCACAACTTAATGGAGTTTTAGAAAGGAGGAATCGAACATTGTTGGACATGGTTCGATCGATGATGAGTTCCACTACTTTACCTCTGTCATTCTGGGGCTATGCCTTAGAAACAGCAGCACATATTTTGAATAGAGTGCCAAGTAAAGTTGTACCCAACACACCTTATGAGATATGGTGTGGAAAAACACCCTCGTACAAGTATATGAAAGTATGGGGTTGTACTGCTTATGTAAAGCAGTTAGTGGGAGGTAAGTTGGATATGAGATCCATCTTATGTAATTTTGTGGGGTATCCAAAAGAGTCTATTGGGTACTATTTCTATGACCCCTCTGAACAAAAGGTGTTTGTTTCGAGGAATGCTGTTTTCTTAGAGGAAGAGTTTCTCTCAAAGAATAGCGAAGTCATAGAACTTAATGAAGAACCACAAGAAATTCCACAAAGTACCACAAATAACATACCAGTAGAGACTGGACCATCTGAAACACAACCTCTTCGGAGATCTGAAAGGATTTCTAGGCCGCCTGAGAGGTTGTACCTATTGTTAGAGAACAATGAAGAGAGACTCATTTTGGATAATGATCCAATAAGCTATGATGAGGCAATGTCGGACATTGACTCAGATAAATGGCAAGAAGCTATGCAATCCGAAATAGATTCCATGTATTCAAACAAAGTATGGACTTTGCTTGAACCACCACAGGGTATTGTACCCATAGGTTGTAAATGGGTTTACAAACGAAAACGTGGCGGAGATGGAGAAGTAAACACTTTTAAAGCAAGACTGGTTGCTAAAGGTTATACTCAAAAGCAAGGAATTGATTATGAGAAAACTTTTTCACCAGTAGCAATGCTTAAGTATATTCGGATATTGCTAGCCATAGCTACATATTATGACTACGAGATATGACAAATGGATGTGAAAACTGCATTTCTTAATGGAAACATTAAGGAAGACATTTATATGAAACAACCGCAGGGTTTCATATCCAGTGGGAGCGAACAAATGGTTTGTAAGCTTCAAAGGTCCATTTATGGACTTAAACAAGCTTCGAGAAGTTGGAACATTCGGTTTTATGAAACGATCAAAACGTTTGAATTTCATCAGAATCCGAATGAACCATGTGTTTATAAGAAGGTTAGTGGGAATGCAGTTGCATTTGTTGTTCTCTATGTTGATGACATCTTACTCATTGGGAATGAAGTAGGAATGTTACAGTCAACAAGGACATGGTTGTCTAAACAGTTCTCCATGAAAGACTTGGGAGAAGCATCCTTTATCCTAGGGATAAAAATGTAGCGCCCCGTTAATTTATTAGAATTTTCTGAATATTATATTATTATTTATTTGCTTATTGTTGATTATTTGCCTTTGCGTTATTTGGTTGTCGGTTATGATATTGTTTGCTCGTCTCTTTTATCTGTTATTTTATTTAAATGCTATGTGTCATTATCTATGTGTATATGGGTGATTATTTATTATTTATATGTATTAGAATTATTAGGATTTAATTGGTTGGAATTTTAATTTTATTTCGGTGAGTTTCGATTTAATCGCGTGTATATTTTTTTTTCGGCCCCAAGTATGAGCTCTATTTTTCCAGCCCAAATTGAAATGAAATCTAGCCCATTCCTTTCGCAAGTTTTGGCCCAAAGGATTTATTTTTTTATTAGGCCCAATTTTAGCCAAATAGATGCAGCAGCCATTCTGTTCCTCGCGTGCCAATTATCCCTGCGACCGAGTCCATCCCATCTTCGTCTGTTGCGCGTCGGTTACGATTTTCTTGCGAAATCCTTCGCATCTCTCTCTCTCGCTCTATAATATCTCGGCCAGAGGAGTGTTATCCTCATAAGAATCGTTCAAATTCCGCTCACTCTCGCAAAAAGCTCTCTTCAGTTAAAAAAAAAAAAAAAAAAAATTCTGTTCCTTTAATTTTTCCGGCAACGTGGTGAGCAGTCCATCACCGGCGTTCTCTCCATACTCAGCGATCTGCTCGTGAACAACAGCCGCACTTCGTCACCAAACGCGAGGAGCAGCAATTTTGCTTTGTCGTGTAGCTCTCTATTTGAAGGATTCCAGATTTCTGAGTTCGAGTTCCAGTAGTCTCGAGCGTCCCGAAGAGAGGTAATCGGCGAATCTTCTCGATATATTAGTGCTCGTGGTTGCTCGTTCGATAATATTCATACCCCGTGAATTGATTTTCTTGTTTCTTGTTCGGTGTATTAATCGGTTCATATATTCGTTTGTTCGTCGGGTAATATTTTTATGAAAACTTACGCGGATTGGAACTCTCATTCATATGTGGGAATCTCTTTGTTGTTGCTTCGTGTAATTTCGTAGTCCCGTTTTGATGTTTCAAACTCTCGTTGTACTTACCCGAGCCGTTGTCTTGTTGTTTGTATAGCTTTCGAGCCGTCATGTGTCGTTTCGTATTCCGAGCAAGCCCATTTGTCCCATATATTTTGAACCTCTGTTTTCCCCTGGTCGAAGTTTGCAGTTTCTGTTAATTTATTTTTAGTCCCAGACATTACTTTGCAGTTATTAATTCAGATTTCTGTTCTACTACCAACTGCGCGCGTAGCCTAGTGGTGTCTACGCCAATTTGTTTGAGGGACGTCGCGGGTTCGACCCCTGCAGTACCCAGTTTTCCTTTTTTTTTTTGGTTTCCAGTCTCGCGGGCCAGAGGGCCCGAAACCAGCCCGCGCACGGCCCGAATTGTCTCTGCAGCTCCTGGCCCGCAAGATCAATTCCCAGCCCGCCTGTTCAGCTGGAAACAGGCCTTAGGGCGCGGCCCAATAATGCGTGTAGGCCCAACTGTTTGCCAATTTTCAGCCCAGTGTGAGAAATTAAGGTCATGTGTGGCCCTTGTGACTAATTTGAGTCCCGGAAGCCCGTTTTTCGTTCCGATTTCAATTTATAAAATTATTTTCAACTGAGAGAAATTTGATAAAATATTTTAAGTCTCGAGATCCCATGTTCTTTCCCGAGTCTCTTTCTTTTCAAAATTCGAGAGTTCCGATTCCACGAAAAATTTGATTAAATCCCTTAATACTAAATTTTTTTTATTATTAAGTGTGGGTTTTCGAATATTACCGAGTAAGGAGATAGATTATTGATATATTATCTCATCTAAATGTAGGTGTTTGAGGAGTCGAGCCTCTGCCTACTACCGATTATTTTATTCCCGCCTAGCTCGTTTTGCCAGGTGGGTGTCGATAAACCTTACCATGTATGTTAATTTCTATAAATGCTTGGCTTGATAATCTATGTATGCATGTGAACCGGTAGTCTATGAGGCCTAACTCTGGCCTTTAGAGAGCTGACTCCGCGATGGTGTATCGACGGTTTGCTCCTGTCTTTGTTGTATCGACAGTTTGCTCCTGTCTTTGTTGTATTGACAGGTAATCCGGTCTTTTTTGTATTGACGGGTTAGGTGTGATCACATGAGCGTAGGCTGTGTTTAGGGAGGATAGACTAGTCGATTTTTGTTCATGCTGCGATTATGATTTTAAGTCTTTATATTGATTATACTGTATGGTATTTCCCACGGTGAGCAAGTGTTCGCTCACCCCCACTATTATATCTCTTTTCAGGTTGAGCTGGTGGCAGTGGCGAAAGACGAGCGAGGCGGGTCATATATTTGATATTGAACTGTTTTATCTGCTTCCGCTTGTTTAATTATTATTTATCTCATTGCCAGACTTAATTATTATTGATGTTTGAATTTGATCCATGTTAGAATATTTGTTTCGGAAACCAGGCCATGTAGTTGGATTATTATGCATGTTCGGAATGGGAATTTGGATATTCTTATGTTGGGATTTTATTGTGACATGGTAAATGTCGGCATGAGATATTTGTTCTGGATGGTTGATTCCCTGTTTGGTTAAGTGTAGACTTAATTGTTGATATGTAAAGTTGATGAGTAGCGCCCGTTAAATAAGGTTTTAAATTGATTTTTGAAAAATTAACTCTGATTTTGAAAAATATAATTCGGTATTTTTCTATTAAAATAATGGGGTGTTACAGTTTGGTATCAGAGCAGATTTACGTTTCTGTAGACTGCTTCTGAATTTGGTTATGTGTTTATGTTATGACCCTCGCTTCGTCCAGCCACGCCAGCTCAAGGTATGAGTGCTATTTAATTTGTTTAACTGTTTGTTGGGGCTTAGGACTTTATCCTCCTTTCCTTGAATATTTTGGACTTTAGTGGTTGAGTGGATATGCTAAATTTCGACTTGTCTTATAGATATGGGTCCTCGTAGAGATCCTCAGAATCAACAGGCTCCACCCGCTCAGGGTGAAGATCATGGTCGTACGATTGAGCGGTTCCAGAACATGCGTCCCCCAACCTTTTCTGGGGAGGAGGGACCAATAGCTTTGACGGAGTGGTTTCGTAAGCTGGAGAGGATCTTCACCGTTCTCCGATGCTCGGACGCCCAGCGCATTGAGTGCGCAGAGTACCAGATGGAGGGTGATGCCGCCGACTGGTGGACTGACTATTGGGTTCTTAGGCCGGAAGCAGAGCGGACTGCCCTCACGTGGGTGAGGATGAAGGAGTTTGTTACTGACAAGTACATTCACAAGAGCTATCGTGACCAGAAGGAGCGAGAGTTCTATGATCTCCGTCAGGGTACCACTTCCGTTGACGAGTATGCTCGGGCCTTTACCCGGTTGAGTGTTTTTGCTCGACACATGATCGACACTGAGGAGAGGAAGGCTCGTAAGTTCAGAGACGGGCTTCGCCAGGACATTCGTGTTTGGTGGCTAGTCATGGGGAACTTCCTTTCGCAGACACAGTTATCCGAGCCCAGCAGATTGAGAGTTGCATGACCCCGGTTGCCCCCGTCCCTTCCTACTATCATGCCCAGCCCACTCAGTCTGCCACCCAGCCAGCTATTTCTGCTCAGCCACCATCCGGCTCGGGCAAGAGGAAGAATGACTATCACTCAGGCCAGAAGAGGTCTAAGCGCTCATACCACAACAAGAAGCCTATGAGAGCTCAGCCCCTTCAGCAGGTTCCAGGAGGACAACCGCGGTGTGGGTCATGCGGTAGGGTCCACGCAGCAGGGGAGTGTGTCGCAGCTCAGAAGACGTGCTATAACTGCCAGCGACTCGGACACTTTGCCCACATGTGTCCCGAGCCGAAGAGACAGAACCAGGGACAGCATCAGCAGCAACTCCAGTACCCACAGCATCAGCAGCAGAACCAACAGCGCCCCATGGCCCAGGCTCGAGTTTACGCTATCACCAACGATGAGGCTGCCAACAGAACAGGTACCATGTCTGGCATGCTTTCCATTTCCAACGTGCCTATTTTTGCCCTATGTGATACTGGTGCCACGCATTCTTTTGTTTCATCCCGTTGCTTGGAGGCCTTAGGAATTAAGAACGTTAATAAAGTCGACTCTCTCGAGGTTAGTTTAGCCTCAGGAAAGTCGATCGCTACCGATTCGATGGTTCGAGGATTGCAAGTTGATATTGGTGGGAGGAAATTGGAGGCTGACACCTACATCATTGACATGCGAGATTTTGATGTGATACTCGGCATGGACTGGCTTGCCCGATACCGTGCCGACATCAGATGCCTTGAGCGCGAGGTGACTTTACTTCCCGACGATGGCCAGCGATCACCTTTTTCGGGGCGAAGACAAGATCCGTGCCCAGAGTTATCTCCTCCTTGAGGGCAATGCGGAGCTTATCGAAGGGTAGTTGTCAAGGCTACTTGGTGAGTATGGTTAGCGAGGAGATGAAGGAGTTGTCTCCAGGGAGTGTGTCCATCGTATGCGAGTATATAGATGTATTTCCGGATGAGTTGCCTGGAGGACCGCCAGACAGACAGGTTGAGTTTGCTATCGACTTGGTTCCCGGAGCCGGCCCAGTCTCGAAGGCACCATACAGAATGGCACCGAAGGAGCTGCAAGAGCTCAAGTCGTAGATCCATGAACTTCTGAACCTTGGCTTCATCCGACCGAGTGTTTCGCCCTGGGGAGCGCCCGTACTATTCGTCAAGAAGAAGGATGGGTCGATGAGGATGTGCATTGACTATAGGGACCTGAATAGTCTAACCGTGAAGAACAAGTACCCACTGCCCTGGATTGAGGATCTGTTTGACCAGTTGAGGGGTGCCAGCGTGTTCTCTAAGATTGACTTGAGATCTGGCTACCATCAGCTGAAGATTCGGGATTCCGACATTTCTAAGACGGCCTTTCGAACTAGATACGGACATTACGAGTTTGTGGTGATGCCGTTCGGGTTGAGCAATGCACCGGCAGTTTTCATGGACTTGATGAACCGAGTCTTCCATCCATACTTAGACCAATTTGTCATTGTCTTCATCGATGACATTTTGGTTTATTCGAGAGACGTTGAGCAGCATAAGGTCCACCTGAGGCTTGTACTAGAGACGCTTCGCAAGGAGAAGTTGTACGCGAAGTTCTCGAAGTGCGAATTTTGGCTTGATCGTGTGGCTTTCCTTGGTCATATCGTGACGGCCAGAGGCATAGAGGTGGATCCCAGCAAGATTGAGGCAGTGAAAAGTTGGTGTACGCCGAAGAATGCCAGCGACATCCGTAGTTTCTTGGGCTTAGCAGGATACTACCGCAGATTCATCGAGGGTTTCTCGAAGATAGCCCAACCGATGACCAACCTGACAAAGAAGGCGGCAAGATTTATTTGGAGTCCCGAATGTGAGGCTAGTTTCCAGGAGTTGAAGCGGAGACTTACCACAGCACCCGTTTTGACCATTCCGGATCTGACTTTGGAGTTCACCATCTACAGTGATGCTTCAAAGATGGGTTTGGGCTGCGTGTTGATGCAGCAGGGGAGAGTCGTGGCATTTGCATCGAGGCAGTTGAAGCCTCACGAGACGAACTATCCTACCCACGACTTGGAGCTAGCCGCAGTGGTCCACGCCTTGAAGATTTGGCGGCACTACCTTTACGGAGGCAAGTGCGAGATCTTTACCGACCACAAGAGCCTGAAGTACATCTTCACCCAGAAGGAGCTCAATATGCGGCAACGGAGATGGTTGGAGCTCGTGAAGGACTACGATTGCACAATTAGCTACCATCCAGGGAAAGCTAATGTGGTTGCCGATGCGTTGAGTCGGAGGAACCACGATGCGCTGAACTTTATGATTACCCGAGAGGAAGAGTTAGTCCGGGATTTCGAACGGCTGAAATTGGAGATAGTGGAGTCTACTCTGAGACCTAGTGGTGTGCTGGCATCATTAGTTGTGGGGTCGACTCTCCGAGAGAGGATAATTGCCGAGCAGTCGAAAGATAAATTTCTTCGCCGGATGAAGGAGTTGGCATTAGCTGAACAAATTGGAGGTTTCGCGGTTTCGACTGACGGTACCTTACTCTTCGAGGGGCGACTTTGTGTACCGAACGTTTGGGAACTGCGACGCAAAATTCTGAAGGAGGCTCATAGCGCTTCTTATTCTGTCCACCCTGGTAGCACGAAGATGTACCAGGACTTGAGGAAGACCTTTTGGTGGCGGGGTATGAAGCGCCAAGTGGCGAGGTTCGTAAATAGTTGTCTAGTGTGTCAGCAAGTGAAGGCTGAACACCAGAAACCGAGAGGCCTTTTAGGTCCGCTTGAGATTCCCATGTGGAAATGGGAGTGCATTACCATGGATTTTGTGGTAGGTTTACCGAAGTCGAGGAAGGGACACGACTCTATCTGGGTGATTGTGGATCGACTTACGAAGTCTGCCCACTTCTTACCCGTCCGAACGACGATGAAGGCCAGTGATTATGCCAAGTTGTTCGCAGATGAGATTGTTAAACTGCATGGGGTGCCTTTGGAGATTGTGTCCGACCGAGACGCGAGGTTCACTTCTCAGTTTTGGAGGACTCTACACCGAGCAATGGGGACGAGGCTGGAGTTCAGTACAGCTTTTCATCCCCAGACAGATGGTCAGTCAGAGAGGACGATCCAGTACTTGGAGGATATTCTTAGGGCTGTGGTCTTGGACCGTAGCCTAACTTGGGAGGATTCGTTGCCATTGGTTGAGTTGGCTTATAATACAGTTATCATTCCTCTATCAAGATGGAACCGTACGAGGCTTTGTATGGGCGAAAGGTGTGAACTCCCATTTATTGGGATGAAGTTGGAGAGAGGGCGATTATGGGCCCGGAGTTCATTCGCACGACTTCGGCTCAGGTTGATGAGATCCGGAAGAGGATCAAGTCTGCCCAGGAGAGGCAGAAGGTCTATGCTGACCGGGAGAGGCAAGAGCACGAGTATGCTGTGGGTGATCACGTCTTCCTGAAAGTCTCGCCCATGAAGAGTGTGCTTCGCTTCGGGAAGAAGGGGAAGCTTCGGCCTCGCTATATCGGGCCTTTTGAGATCCTTTCTCGAGTCGGAGACTTGGCGTATCGGCTAGCTTTGCCACCGGCCTTGTCGGGGGTGCATGATGTATTTCATGTCTCCATGCTGCGTAGATATGTACATAATCCCGACCATGTGGTGGACTTCGGCGAGCTGCAGGTCGAGCGAGACCTCACCTATGAGGAGGTGCCGGTTGCCGTACTGGATCGGAAGGTCCATCAGCTGAGGAATCGGGCAGTGAGTTTGGTGAAGGTGCTATGGAGCCGACACGACGAGACCGAGGCGACTTGGGAGACCGAGGCCGAGCTTAGGAGGAGATATCCGAACTTCGCTTTTTGATCCCCTTGTACTCCTTCGTATTGTAGTTGCTTTGCTTTGTTTTCTTTTATTTTCGAGGACGGAAATCTTTTAAGGAGGGTAGATTGTAGCGCCCCGTTCATTATTTGCCTTTGCGTTATTTGGTTGTCGGCTATGATATTGTTTGCTCGTCTCTTTTATCTGTTATTTTATTTAAATGCTATGTGTCATTATCTATGTGTATATGGGTGATTATTTATTATTTATATGTATTAGAATTATTAGGATTTAATTGGTTGGAATTTTAATTTTATTTCGGTGAGTTTCGATTTAATCGCGTGTATATTTTTTTTTCGGCCCCAAGTATGAGCTCTATTTTTCCAGCCCATATTGAAATGAAATCTAGCCATTCCTTTCGCAAGTTTTGGCCCAAAGGATTTATTTTTTTTTTAGGCCCAATTTTAGCCAAATAGATGCAGCAGCCATTCTGTTCCTCGCGTGCCAATTATCCCCATCTTCATCTGTTGCGCGTCGGTTACGATTTTCTTGCGAAATCCTTCGCATCTCTCTCTCTCGCTCTATAATATCTCGGCCAGAGGAGTGTTATCCTCATAAGAATCTTTCAAATTCCGCTCACTCTCGCAAAAAGCTCTCGTCAGTTAAAAAAAAAAAAAAAAATTCTGTTCCTTTAATTTTTCCGGCAACGTGGTGAGCAGTCCATCACCGGCGTTCTCTCCATACTCAGCGATCTGCTCGTGAACAACAGCCGCACTTCGTCACCAAACGCGAGGAGCAGCAATTTTGCTTTGTCGTGTAGCTCTCTGTTTGAAGGATTCCAGATTTCTGAGTTCGAGTTCCAGTAGTCTCGAGCGTCCCGAAGAGAGGTAATCGGCGAATCTTCTCGATATATTAGTGCTCGTGGTTGCTCGTTCGATTATGTTCATACCCCGTGAATTGATTTTCTTGTTTCTTGTTCGGTGTATTAATCGGTTCATATATTCGTTTGTTCGTCGGGTAATATTTTT
>CACSLK010027834.1:2140932-2211573 GCA_902706635.1 Striga hermonthica
CCTCTTCGACCGGTCAACAGACCGGTTCCGCCTTGTGGGTATAATATCCCATATCATACCTATATGTTTTAACTTCCACTAATTCTCAACCAAATCATGCGTGAACGATCCACATGGCATGGTAGACATGGAGAATTAAACAAATCACGATTACTAAAACGGTACAAGTTTTGACAAAAATAGTACCGATTCGTCTTCTATGAAGTACCTGCTTTCGATCAATTAGTACCTACTTTGGTCAACACAAATGGATTACTTCAATTTTGGTCAACATTTGCAAAAATTAGTACCAGACCTAGAGTAAGATTGTACCACTTTTATATTCTTGTAGTACCGAATATTTGGTCTTCAGTACCACTTGTAACGAATACATAAAAATATCGAATTTCGGTCTCAAATGATGTTTATATGACCAATAATCACTCTTACATTAGTTTGTATGAGATTTAAAATGTTTTAAATTGAGTTTAATCGCAAAATGGTCATGAACTCGACACACTAATGAGAAAACACTACTAATACCATTCATTTCATTGAATGGCACACTTCATCTCATGGAATCATCATACATGACTACTCTAAATTCTTCCTATATGTTTTAACTTCCACCATTTTTCATCAAAATCATGCGTGAAAAGATCCACATGCCATGGTAGACATGTAAGATTAGAGAAATTACGATTTTTAAAATAGTACCTATTTTAGCGAAAATTATACCGCATATTCTTCTACGTGGTACTTGTTTTTAATAGATTAGTACATCCTTTTGTGAACAAAAATGAATTATTTCAATTTTGGTCAACATTTACAAAAGTAGTACTAAGCATAAAGAAATATAGTACCCATTTTATATTACTGTAGTACCTGATATGGGGTCTTTAATACACTTGTAACGAACATATAAAAACACCGAATTTTGGTATCAAATGATGTTTACTAAAACGGTACAAGTTTTGACAAAAATAGTACCGATTCGTCTTCTATGAAGTACCTGCTTTCGATCAATTAGTACCTACTTTGGTCAACAAAAATGGATTACTTCAATTTTGTCAACATTTGCAAAAATTAGTACCAGACCTAGAGTAAGATTGTACCACTTTTATATTCTTGTAGTACCGAATATTTGCTCTTCAGTACCACTTGTAACGAACACATAAAAATATCGAATTTCGGTCTCAAATGATGTTTATATGACCAATAATCACTCTTACATTAGTTTGTATGAGATTTAAAATGTTTTAAATTGAGTTTAATCGCAAAATGGTCATGAACTCGACACACTAATGAGAAAACACTACTAATACATTCATTTCATTGAATGACACACTTCATCTCATGGAATCATCATACATGACTGCTCTAAATTCTTCCTATATGTTTTATCTTCCACCATTTTTCATCAAAATCATGCGTGAAAAGATCCACATGCCATGGTAGACATGTAAGATTAGAGAAATTACGATTCTTAAAATAGTACCTGTTTTAGCGAAAATTGTACCGCATATTCTTCTACGTGGTACTTGTTTTTAATAGATTAGTACATCCTTTTGTGAACGAAAATGAATTATTTCAATTTTGGTCAACATTTACAAAAGTAGTACTAAGCATAAAGAAATATAGTACCCATTTTATATTACTGTAGTACCTGATATTGGGTCTTTAGTACCACTTGTAACGAACATATAAAAACACCAAATTTTGGTATCAAATGATGTTTATATGGCCCGTAATCACTCTCATATTAGTTTGTATGAGATCTAAAATGTTTTAAGTCTAGTTTAATAGTAAAATGGTCATGAACTCGACACACTAATGAGAAAACACTACTAATACGCTTCATTTCATTGAATAACTCATTGAATCATCATACAAGACTACTCCAAATTCTACTTATATGTTTTAACTTCCACTATTTTTAATCCAAATGATGCATGAACGATCCACGTGTCATGTTAGACATGAAGGATTAGAGAAATCACGATTCTTAAAATAGTACCTATTTTAGCCGCAATAGTACTTCATCTTCTTCTACGTGGTACCTGTTTTTAATCGATGTACTTACTTTTGTGAACGAAAATGGATTGTTTCAATTTGGTCAAAAAGAGTTACTGTTTAGAAGAAAAGTGATACTATTTTGAATAGAATTGGTATCAGTTTTAAATTTAAAAACATAACTTCCTTAAAACTGAAAAAATTAACGTAATTCATATAAAAATATGTCAACTTTCTTTAATACGACCATAATCCATATAAACATATGTCGACTTTCATATGAGTACTTTCATAATTAACTGAACTAGTACTAATATATACTCATTTATATATCGAATAGAAACTGGTACTAATCTATACTACCATTTATATTTAAATTGTGTTCTTTTGAGTGTTTTAAAATGTTTATAACGTAATTCTCGTGTTTCAGTTCTTATACTACATAGCGCAAATGGAAATTCATGTTGTATAGTGCTCACGTACGACCTCAGATGAGTAGGTTGCACTGCACGCCATTTTCTTCTGCTTTTAAGGGGTCCTTTAACGTTGACTGGGCTATCACTAAAAGATGAAGCCCATGTCTGTAGTTACCTTCTCTGGGCCAATTACCAGCAACCATATTATTCCTTGGTCCTCTCATTTCTTGACGATCTCTTTTTCCTTGTGCTATCTAGGCTTAGCAACAAAAACCATATCATGCCTTTCCTTGGGCGAATTAGTATATTAGGCCCAAAACTAACATATATATCAAACTGGGCCAAGAGTAGCCCATTTAAGCCACACTTCATTCTTTCGCGATCTTTCTCCGCCTTTTCTTCCGAAATTGCTCACGTAAGAGCTCTCAATGGCGTTCGAAGCTTGCCTCCGCCACGGTCGTCCCCGGCCTCACAACAACCGCATCGAGGCTTGCCGTTGCTCGCGTATCACAATCGTTGTCGGTCCCAAAAGAATAAAAAAAATCCGCAAAATCCGCCCCACAATCCTAAGATTCGGTGGTCTGATCGCAGATGAGGTGACAAACGGGGGTTGACGGGTACGGTCCCACGGACGAAGCGCACCAAATCAGGGAAGCTCAAATGAAGCCCAAGTGAGGTTCCATCCCAAAATCAATTGGTGAAAGGAGGAGTAGTTCATTAGACTTATAAGGTGGGTTTATTTTCCATGTATGAACGATGTGAGACAACTCACAAGTGATATTCTATAAGGTGGGTTTATTTTTCATGTATGAACGATGTGAGACAACTCACAAGTGATATTCTAACACGCCCCCTCACTTGTGAGTCCTTCGGAAGCCCAAGCCCAACTGAGTTGGATGCCCCAAGCCTAGCTACTAGAAAGAGACTCCCATAAACGGGTACGTGTGGAGGCAGACTCCCATAAACAGTTACGTCATCGCATGGTTCTAATAGAACCGGCTCTGATACCTTGTAAGAAATTGAGAGAAAATGGTGCGGCCCACTAACATGAAGCGCACCATGAACGTGAAAAGCCTAAATAAAGTCTAAGTGGGGTTCCATCCTAAAACCAATTGTTGAAAGAAGGAGTAGTCCATTAGACTTATAAGGTGGGTTTATTTTCCATGTATGAACGATGTGGGACAACTCACAAATGATATTCTAACATGAGGCTCTCCTGGTGCTAAATCTGCCGGTCGATCGGTTCTATTTGATGGTCAATTTGATGAGCTAGTCGATTTTAATCCCCATCTCCTGTTATGGCCATTGTTTTTATTTCTTCTTCTCTCCGCGTTCTTTTTTTTTCCTCTAAATCCTGTTGTTCGCTATTTTTATTTATTCCACAATCGCAGGCCCCTTTGTTTTTGGAAATGGAACTGGATACGCAATCTCCACTTCTTTTTCTCGATGAATTTTTGCATTCGCAGGGATACAGAATTTTCGTGTACGATGAAAATTTGGAATATGATTTCTTATTTCTCTTTGCAACAAAAAAGGGACTCCGATTTATCTCCTTTCGGTAGAACTCGGGAGTCCCCACAGACGGCGCCAATTTGATGAGCTAAAATAATCGACTCACCGAGATTGTCGGACGCACCGAGATTGCCGGTCGAACCGCCTCTTCTTGATTGCATGAGAGTTCGGACGTCTCAATCACATTCGTCTTCAAGAACCGGATCGACCTGCAAAACACCGGGACGGGGTCCCGACGTAGACACTCCGACGCTCAAGTAAGAAAATAGATATTTTGATCGTGTATCTTATGTAATCTTAAGAGCTTAAGATTAGAAAATGAACCTGGTACCTTATTTATAAGGGGTTTAATGACTTAGTCCCCAAGATAATGAGTTTCCTCAATATATCAGAATTCTGATGTTTCCCATTAACTGTGTAGATATACACTAACTTTCATGAATATCTTTAAATAATATTGTTTATCACATAAATTAGGCTCAATTTCTCTTGGACTGGCCTTATCCGAGCTAACCGATCAGGCCGGTCCATCGAGTTATTTTTGGTGCTACATCAGATGTGAACTTATATTTCCACAATTTACTTGTTTAGATATTTTTCAAATTCTAAAAATAATTTTGTTAAATCCCGATAAAAAGCTAGCTTATACCGATTAATTTTCTCATTAATTCAATTTGAGTTATAAATTATATTATGCTACTTATTTACAATATGCACAACAAAAATTATTACAGAATAATATTTTGAATTATATGTTAATTAACCCAAGTAATATAATTTGTCAAAAACGAGTTTAATATATTTGGAGAATAATAATTCATAAAATTAGAACTTAAAGGAAATAGATATGGTTTTAATTAACTAAAAAAATAATGTCAAGCATTCATATTATAAAAGAAATTACAAATGCACAAATTGTAGTAAAATAATTAAAATAATATATTATTAAATATTATTTTATTATATTTTCATAATAACAATTTGATTTTTAACTTATACTCTTTTATAAGTTACTAATTACGTCGTAATTTTTATATAACATTTTGTTAATAACTAAAATAATATATTATTAAATAATATTTATTATATTTTTATAATAACAATTTGATTTTACTTATATTTTTTTATAAGTTATTAATTACTTCGTAATTTTTATTGGCTTAATATTTTGTTTACTTTCTAATTTTCTCCAATAAATTTGGGTGAAAAAATACCTTACAAAAATAGTTCACTTGCTTTTGCCTCAATCGAAACACATGCGGGTGTAAAATAAACGACTAAAGTGCTAAAGGCCTGTGAAACTATTAACTAATACTAGCTTATCCACTCATACAACACACAATTTGTATTACCATAATTAAAATGATGTATTATTAAATAACATTTTATTATATTTTCATAATAACAATTTTATATTTAACTTATATTATTTTAGAAGTTATTAATATTCTACACTTTAATTCATAAAATTATATATTGTTATTTTTTGTTTTTACTTTGAGAAAATAATACGCCTATGATTTACGAGCGTCATTAGTTCTTCATTTTAATGTCATTTTTCATTTTAATGTCATGTAATTGATGCTTTAAATAGTTGTTTATCGCTTTTATCATATTTGTATTTATTTTCAACATAATGTTTTTCATAATAATGCGGGAAAAATACACTAACATGTGGTATTTCATGTTAAATAATTATTTAAGTAACTAACTTCACACACATTTTTTATTTATGTTTTCAATGTGTTACCCACTATGAGGGTCCAATCATATATCACCATGTTAGATATTTAAGATTTATTCGGGGAAAACTTCTCATAAAATTCCTAAACCTCTTTTCATATTCCTCCTCACTCCCTAGATTGTTTTTCTTCCTTTGAACTCCCTAACCTCATAATTATGTTCCACTTAACTCTCCTTTCTTAAAATAAATCAAAAACAAATTAAAAAATGACATCACTCCACTACCAACTACCTCTTCTTATTATTTTATTATTTCTCTCTCTCCACTACTATCTTTCTTAATTTTTTATTATTATTATTTCTCTCTCTTTTCACACTTTTTTAATTATTTTCTTTTTCTCATCTTTTACTATTTATTTCATATACAACTAATTTTTCTTAATTTTTTATTATTTTTTTCTCTTTCCTTCCACACAATATATAGGTATTAAGTTACAAAAACATTGGTATTGTCCTACTACATTAGATGTATCATTTTTGTAAACAAATATTTACTGTATATATTTATGTACGTTCGTATAAATCGGTACTAAATGATAATATATAAGTACAGGGTTACTACAACACTTATATTGTCCTAATCCAGTATAGGTATCAGTTTTGTAAACTCGTTAAAACTAACTAGTATAAATCTAGTGCGATGCACTGATAACAGATATCCATTAATATTTATATATATTAAATTTTTTTACTAAATAATACTTATAAATTAAAAAAATATATAAAATAAATATTTAATACGCCCCCTACATTCATTTCTTTAAATTGATATATGAAATTTAAATTGTACTGAATTATATAGAATATGTCAATTTAAAATTAGTACACAACACGCACGGTGTACATAAGTAATAATAATTTACATTATTTTATTTTAAATTAAGTGTCATTTTAAGATTCTTATTCAAAAATTCAATTTGAATACAACGTGGTTCTATAAAATAAATATTTTAGTAAAAATTTTATCTTATATTTAAAAATATATGTGAATAATAAGTATAATATTAAAACTTATATATTTTCATTAAGTAATATAAATTAAATTTTGTATAAACTATCCAAATAAAAAAACTCTATATTTTACTAATCATTATTTCATATAAACCTATATTATATTGATCTTACGATTTTTAAGGTTTTGTTGTATGTTACTCAGTTGTTCAAATTTATCAACTGATTCTCTAGAATTATATTATAAATTTAAAATTTTATTAACAATATTTATTCAAAGATCTATCTAATTATCAAGAGGAATATATATCAACTAATACGATACCTGTGTACTACACGGGTACTTAATATATTAATATTTATACAACAAAAAAATTAAAATAATTTATTTTTATTATAAATTATGTATAATGAATATACAAAAATAATGAATAACTAACAAAGTAGTAATTAATTTAAAATGGGACCTATATTTTTTTAACTTAATTTTTTTATTTTATCAAAGATTTATTAAAAAACGCATTAAAATGGTTATTTTATGTGTATTACTGAATTTAATTTTTATTACATTTATTAAAAAGTAATTTATATTGTACTTATATTTTTTAAATAAATTTAATTTTATTACAAGGATAGATGTAATTATTTTTTATTTTATATATGCAACATGGATGTCAAATAGGAGATCGTTAAAATATGATTCTTTTGTGATATAATATAAAATAAAATACAAATATAAAAATTTAAAAATAGATAGAATACATATTTATAACAATTATTATATGAATTAAATAAGAAAAAATAAGAGCAATATATGGTAACTTAAGAAAAAAGAAAACCTACTTTGGTCGAACAATATGAATTACTTTAATTTTGGTCAATGTTTGTAAAAGTAGTACCACTCTTAAAGTTAGACAGTACCCATTAAATGGTAGTTTAGTATCCAATACCGCATCTTCAGTACCAATTCCAACAAACGTAAAAAAAACATTGAATTCCAGTTTTAAATTATGTTTACATTACAAAATCACTTATACATTAGTTTCTATGTATTTGAATATGTTTAATTAATTTTATTCGACAAGTGGTCATGAACTCAATAAAGCTTTAATTTTGAAATTTAGAAATATTTTGATTTTATTTTAGGTAATTTTCGTTTTATGAAAACAAATTTGTGTGTTAATTTTAATATAAATAAAGATCATCCCTTAAAAGGAATATATATCAAATAGTATGATACCCGTGTACTACACGGGTACTTAAATATATAGATATTTGTACAATAGAAAAATTAAAATAATTTATTTTTTATTTGTAAATTATGTATAGTGAATATACAAAAATAATTAATAACTAACAAAATAGTAACTAATTTAAAATGGAGCCCATATTTTTGTACTTAATTTTCTTATTTTATTAAAAATATATGAAAAAGAGTATAAAAATGATTATTTTATGTTGTGTTAATGATTTAAATTTTATTATATAATAAAATGATTTATATTGTCTTTTTATTTTTATATTTTTTAAAATTTAGATTTCTTATAATGATACATATAATTATTTTTTATTTTATATATACAATATGGATGTCAAATTGAAAACCATAAAAATATGATTATTTTGAGATATAAAATACAAAAAATATAATACAAACAAAAAATTATAAAGATGTAAAAATAAAAAGAATACATATTTAACAATTGTTATAAGATTTATTTTTATTTTTATTAAAAAAAGTAAAAGTATTATATGGTAACTTAAGAAAAAATAAAACCTAAATTAGTTTATGGTAATGTCAAGCCTAAAACATGTACATGCTTCAATACAAAGTAAATATAATTATGTCAAATAAACTTGTGAAGCATACGAGCCTGCCACTCTGACTTGGCGCATTCGGAAATTACATATATGGCAATTTATAAAAATTATCATCAATATCTTATGATAAGTTATTATAGAAATATTCTAAAAATTGAGAATCATATCTCCTTAACAAATCAACTTAAAATTCGACTTTCATACTCATACCAAATAAAATTCATACCACTTACTTAATTTTCAAAATAAAATACACTTATATCCATACCAAATGAAATTCATACCATTTAAATTGGAACATTTCATGCCAAAGTAAAACCGCACACATTTTATTCATCACAATACTCAACTATTATCTTATTCTAAAATTTAGTTTCATATAATATTATTAAATTAACCATCCAATTTTATTATTGTACTTTGATACTTCTAACAAATAAAATCTATACTCTAATAGCTTATTGAAGTTGGTGTTGCAACTGAGGTTCGTCGCCACCAGGTTTAGTACGAAGCTTGATGAGGATGACAGTTGACTCACAATTTTTTTTTTTCGGTCCAAAAATAAACTTGGGCTTCAGTGTGTAGCTATTAGGTTCCATAAGTTGACCTAGTATTGACCCGAGTAGGGCAAAGACTCACGTCCGCCAGTCAACGGCCCGGGGGAAAAAAGAGAAAAAAACAGTTGGAAGGCCGCGGTCTTGGAAAAAGATAGCAGCAATTTCAATTTGCAGGCGAGTAGGAGTTGGGACGATCTGATGGGTTACCTAGAGCTCTGAGGTTTTGCGACGCAAGGTTGGGAGGACCCGACGAGCCGTTACACCCTTTATTGCTTCCGTAGAAATAATGGAGATACTCGACAAGGTGTTATGCGCCACAGTTATTTTCAAAGTTTTCGAGTTGACAGGTAAAGATTTAAAGAAAAGATGAGGAGAGGGAAAGTTTAATGGTAGTGAGCAATGACCGGTTCCTACAACCAACGATTTATTGGGAGAGCACCAGTTATTTATTTATCGAGGTCGGGGAAGCTCGATGAGTATTCAAGGCTCTAACATCTTACGACGAATGATCGGAAGTACCAAGCGAGTTGTTTCAAGCACTGTTGTTTTGCGAGAGGAGGTCGGGGAATCCGGCAAAGCTTCAAAGTCCACTTATTTGCCTAGAGGGTCCAAAACCACCCGATTAGATATTTTGGGGCCCAATTATTTACGTAAAGGGATCAAGACGACCCGCTTATTCCAGCACAAAGGTCAGAAAAGTTCAATGAAAAGTTCGGCCCGATTATTTATTCAGAGCGATCGACTCGCAATATATTTTGTACCACCGATCATTTTTGTGGAAGATTGGCCCAAGGAGAAAATGAGCGTCTTAATCAAAGGGTAGGAAAGGCTCGACAAGAAAATTTACACCCCACTTATTCTCTTCGAAAGGTCAGCCGTGATATTTTTTACTCCAAGTACATAAGCTAGTCTTTACTCATTCCAATGATCAAGTGTAGATATCATGACAAGTTTTGTTGCGTTATTTCTTGTGAAGAAATGTTAATTGCTTACATATCTTCGCTGGAAAAGTTTATGTGATGCTAAGATAAGTGCAGGGTTGGCTAGAGCTATAGATGCGTGTTTGAAGAGATTGTTGTGGCATTGCCCAAGCTCTTGGAGCTTGCGAGCGAGTCCTCGTTCTCGTAGCCTAGACGCGTGTTTGAATACCTTGTTGTCGTGGTGACGCCCGAGTTCGCAGAGCTCGGCGGTAGCCAACTTTAGGGCGCAAGCCTTTCGTGAGGACATCACTAGAGCTGGTAGAGCTTGGTGGTGGTCGAGGACATCACCAGAGCTTGCAGAGCTTGGTGGTGGCCGAGGAAATCACTAGAGCTTGCAGAGCTTAGTGGTGGTCGAGGACATCACTAGAGCTTGCAGAGCTTGGTGGTAGTCGAGGACATCACTAGAGCTTGCAGAGCTTGGTGGTGGTCGAGATAAAGCAAAAGCCTGTTGAAGACATCACTAGATCTTGTAGAGCTTGGTGGTGGTCGAGGACATCACTAGAGCTTGCAGAGCTTGGTGGTGGTCGAGGACATCACTAGAGCTTGCAAATCTTAGTGGTAGTCAAGGACATCACTAGAGCTTGCAGAGCTTGGTGGTGGTCGAGATAGGGCGAAAGCCTGTTGAAGACATCACTAGAGCTTGTGGAGCTTAGTGGTGGTCGAGATAGGGTAAAAGCCTGTTGACATCGCTTGAGCTCGCGGAGCTCAGCAGTGACAAAGATAGGGCAAAAGCCTATTGATGTTGTTTGAGCTCGCGGAGCTCAGCGGTGATCATGATAGGGCGAAAGCCTGTTGATGTTGTTTGAGCTTGCAGAGCTCAGCGGTGATCGAGATAAGGCGAAAGCCTGTTGAAGACATCGCTTGACCTCGTGGAGCTCGACAGTGACCGAGATAGGGCAAAAGCCTGGTGTCCAAATCGAAAGATTACTAAGCCTATCTTAGCCCGGCATGAAGTTAAACTTGTTGCCGCATTAGGGCATGATAGTCTTTATGTTTATAAGCTCGGTATTATCGTTATGCCCTACAGTATCATTATGTTTATGCGCTCGTCATAATCATTGTGTTTATAAGCTCATCAGTATCATTGTGTTTATGAGATCAGCAGCGGGTCCTCAGACTCGTAACCAAATTCATGGCAAAAGTCTGTCATGGCGTTGCTCGAGTTCTCGGAGCTCGGCAGCGGGTCCTTTAATTTGTAGCTAGATCAAGGATAATTAGCCCATCGTAACGGTGTCCGAGCTCTAGAGCTCGGGAGACTGTAGATATGGGAGTCATTGTTACAACTCGAACAGATAGTGCGAATGTCAAACATTTCAACATGGCAGAACATTGAGCATGTTACTTGAGGGCCACAAAGTCAATGAAAGTGGAAAGTTAGCCCAAGAGCCATAGTTGCATGCAAGATGGCTGTAGAACTCCGACGTGGTAGACTGTGGGGGCTATACGAGCCCGGGACCCCGACACTGCAGTCCTATGATATACAACAGGGTGAGACATGATTGTTCCACTCTTAGACAAGTCTTATATTCATAAGCTCGTCTAGAGTGGGGGAGCTAGATGATGTAGCACAAAAAATAACCCAATGGACCGGCCTGATCGGTTAGTTCGGATAAGGCCAGTCCAAGAGAGATTGGAGCCTAATTTTGTGTGATAAACAATATTATTTAAAGATATTCATGAAAGTTGGTGTATATCTACACAGTTACTGGGAAACATCAGAATTCTGATATATTGAGGAAACTCATTATCTTGGGGAGTAAGTCATTAAACCCCTTATAAATAAGGGACCAGGTTCATTTTCTAATCTTAAGCTCTTAAGATTACATAAGATACACGATCAAAATATTTATTTTCTGACTTGAGCGTCGGAGTGTCTACGCCGGGGCCCCGCCCCGGTGTTTTGCAGGTCGATCCGGTTCTTAAAGACGAAGGTGATTGAGACGTCCGAACTCTCACGCAATCGAGAAGAGACGGTTCGACCGGCAATCTAGGTGAGTCGATTATTTTGGCTCATCAACATCCAAATCAAAAACTAATTTGCATCCATTAACCAAAATAAAATATCCACTAAATTAATATATATATATATATATATAATGGAAACAAACATACATATATGTAAAGTTTTCATTAATTTCAAACCATTAATGTCATTATATTTGAAAATGTTATGACCAATTAATTTGGCAAATATTTGCCTTCTATGGATGATTGAAATATAATATGACATTACACAAAAATTAAGATATAGTTATATTGAAGCAAATAATTTTGTAATGTAATAGACATGTGCAACAGATATATGCCCTTTAATAGTATTCATAATATTTCAAGTTTATGTTTCCTATTTTATGTACTTAATTTGACCAATCTACATAAAAAATTCCATAGTTTTATAAAATTATTTTTCAAACACGAGGCATTAAAAATTAAACTAAATTTACATAATAATTTTTGTATATTATCTAAATATAATTATATAGATACAAATATAAAAAAAACTAAGAAAATAGAATGAAAAAATTATTATTTACTCCAAATAAATCTTAATACGTAAAATGTTGACTTATTATTGGACTCTCATAGTGGGTAACACAATGGAAAGATAAATAAAAAATGTGTGTGAAGTATATTTTCTTTAAATGAAATGCCGTATGTTTTTTTTCGGTACAATGAAACACCACATGTTAGTTAATTTTTCCCACATTAGTTTAAAAAACATTAGGTTGAAAAATTAGAACAATTTTTCTTAATAGATGGTTGGCTACAAAAGGATTTTTTTTACCCTTTTACTTGATGAAAGACTCAGACCAAACAAACTTTTCGAAATATGAAAAAAGAGATCAACTGCTATTTCAAACACCAAATACATGACATTAGAATGAAGAACTAATGGGTCGTATATTAAATCATACACGTATTATATAAGTTGACATCCAAAACCCGAAACTACTTAAAAAATTGCATCCATTAACCAAAATAAAATATACACTAAACTAAAAATAAAAATAAAAAATTACCCAAAATATAAAATGAAAAGAAATGTTTATATAATTAAGGAACAATTACTACTCTCTATTAAATAGACTCTTAACAAAAGACAATTAAGACATCAAAAAATTAAAAGAGTAAGGGTAATTTTTGTTGGAAAAATCAGTTATAAAACTTGGATTTGACCCGGTTTTGACTGAATTTTTTATGGATAAATATTTAATTTGAGTTGAATTAAATATTGTAAAAAAATTTTACGTTCCGAGTAGATACTCGTGGTATATTTATTTTCTTTTTTTTTCCCAAAACGATAGAAGCTTCTATAAAAACTCACAAAGCGAACATAGTTCGAATACAACGACAAACCAACCAAAACCATAAACTGAGAGACCCGCTAAAAGTCGGCCTAGAACCTCTAAAAAACAAAGCCGAGAAAGAGAGAAAAAAAGAGAAGAACAATCCCCACCACTGCTAAAAGCCTAGCAAGAGATCGAACTAGCAAACAAAAGAAACTACATAAACAAAGAGACCTACAACTACAAATGCAAAGAAGAAAAAGCTAAAGAGAAATCAGACCACTCTGACCAAGCAATCTCAGAGAGTTTATGCTCCGGGATCAGCGACTTCTGAAAAATCCACAAGTTTTTCGACTTCCAAAGCCACCAGAGCATATAGGTAGTGAGTTGAATACGGGCTTCAGCGACATCAGAACAGTCAAGAGTACATAGTTGATACCACCAAGATTTAAAGGATTGAGTGAAAAGCTGTAAACCATCCCAGCAAATTGGACTGAACTTCCAAACATTAACAGCTCTTCTGCAAGAAAAAAAATGTGTTCCAGAGTCTCAGCTGCCTCTCCACAAATAGAGCAAGTAGTATCAATGTCAAGTCCCCTCCTTTTCAAGTGCACAGCAACTGAGATAGAGCCTGTGATGTATTTCCAGAGAAATAGTTTGATCTTTCTAGGAGTTTTAATCTTCCACAACCTGAGTTTTGTGGACTGTTTGATCAAAGGGATGCTACTGCATTCAGGGATATCAGTCAATAGAGCCTTAGCCCTGCAGAGATGTTTATAAGTGCCAGAAACTGAGTACTGCCCTTTTTGGTCAAGGCTCCAATAAATTCTATTAGCTCTGTGAGGGTTAAGGGATGAAATATTGAGAATAGCTTGACTGTCATTGTTATTAAAAACTTGTTGCACCAACCAGTCATTCCAGTGGAGACCATCAGTATGCAAAAGATCAGCAACCCAAATGAGATGATTTCTTGCAATGGGAAGAAGAGAGGGAGAAGGCTTACTCAAATTAGGAACCCAGTTCAAGTCCACAATTCTGGTACTAACTCCATTTCCGATCTCAATTTTCATCCACTTAGAAAAGAAAGGAATCATGGCCATCCAGCAGTTCCACATCCAAGAACCACCATGAGATTTTGAAGCATGCACAATAGAGGAATGAGGAAAATACCTGTCTTTAAGGAGTTTACTGACAAGAAGATCAGGATTTGATACAATCCTCCACAATTGTTTGCATATAAGAGCTTTGTTAAAAAGCTGAAGATCATGAAAACCCAGGCCATTGCAATCTTTAGGAAGAGTAAGAAAGCTCCACATTTTCCAATGAATTCCTCTAGATTGATCAGAGTTAGATTGCCACCAGAATTGAGCACAAAGGGAAGCAATCTCCACACAATCAGATACAGGCAAAGTAAAACAGGACATAGTATAAACAGGGAGGGCTTGGATGATAGCTTTTAAAAGCACCTCTTTCCCTGCAGTACTAAAAAGTTTTGACTTCCAGCTGGTAAGTTTATTTTTCACAGAAATTAGCAGATATTCAAATACCTCCTTTTTGGATTTAACAATCCCTAAAGGGAGTCCAAGGTATCTAGTAGATCTGTGAGCTGTAATTCCATTCAAAGTTCTACAAATTGCATACTGAAGATTTTGAGGAGTGTTCTTACTAAAAAAGATAAAAGATTTTTTAACGTTCACAGCCTGGCCTGAAAAGAGCCTATACTGCTCCAAGATATTCATAAGGACTCCAGCTTGATCCACACCCGCTTTACAGAAAAAGAGAGAATCATCTGCAAATAAGAGATGAGAGAGCAAAGGGCCATTTCTGGACAGCTTCATTCCACGCAGATTACCAGATTCAATAGATTAAACAATGAGCACAGATAGCAGCTCAGCCACTATGATAAACAAATAGGGGGACAAAGGGTCCCCCTGTCTAATGCCGCGAGAAGGGGAGACAAAACCAGAAGTAGAACCATTAACCTTGAAAGAGAAAGATGCAGAAGAGATGCATGTCATTATAAGTTTTACAAAATCAAGGTGGAAACCCATTTGAATCATGATTCTTTTCAGACAATCCCATTCAACACGGTCGAAAGCTTTTACCAGATCGAATTTCAAAGCCATGAAACAGTTAAGACCTGAAGAATATCTGTTTCGGAAATGAAAGGCCTCCTGAGCTATGATTACATTATCAGTGATTTGCCTGCCCTCAATGAAAGCAGCCTGATGCTCACTTATGCAAAATTTAAGACAACATTTAAGCCTTTGAGCCAGCACCTAAGATATAATTTTGTAGAGCACACTACAAAGGCTGATGGGCCTAAATTGACTTAATGACTGAGGGAAATCACATTTGGGAATTAAAGACACTAAAGTGTGATTCCAGTATCTAAGGATCATATCAGATTGAAAGATACTTGAGACTACCCTCAGAACATCTGGTTTAATCAGGTCCCAGGAGTGTTGATAAAATCTAGCAGTCATGCCATCCTCTCCCGGAGCTTTGTCAGGTTCAAGACTGAACAGAGCACCCTTAATTTCTGCCTCATCCACTTGTCTGAGAAGAGATTGATTTATATCATTTGTAATGCAAGGAGTAATGTGAGGGAGTAAAGAGTCGCCTCCCCAGCTGCCCTCTGTAGAAAATAGGGATCTGTAAAAGTCAGATATATGAGTTTCAATTTCCTTCTGAGTAGAAAACACAGTGCCCTGAGAGGAGACTAATCTTGTTATAGCATTAAGCTTTCTTCTTTGCAGGGTATAAGCATGAAAAAAATGGGTATTAGCATCTCCCTCCCTAATCCATTTGTGTCTTGCCTTTTGCTGCCAGTAGTGCTCCTCCTGGTAATGAGCTTTATTCAACTCCCTTCTAGTATTGATCCATTCTTCCCATTTGTCTCCAGATTTTACTTCATTCAGAGTTTCCAGCTTATTAGTAAGCTCTGCCAATTGTTGTTGGTGTTGGGATTGAAATGAGGAACTCCAAATGAGCAAAGCCATCCTTGTATTTTCAATTTTTTCCTTAAATTGGAAAAAAAGAGTGCCTACCACAGGAATTTGCCAAGCTCTAGCCACCATCTCAAAAAAGCCTTCTTTGTGTAACCATCTTTTGTCAAAATGGAAAGAGGATTTCCTTCTCTGTCTCTTAAGACCCATATCAAGCAGAAGCACTGAGTGGTCTGAAGCACTACGGATCACATTGTGCACAGTTGCATTAGGGAAAAGTTGAGACCAATTAAAAGAGCCAAAGCCCTGTCCAGCTTCTCCTCCACCAGCTCAGGAGCTGCTCGGTTGTTGCACCATGTGTAAGGATAACCTTCAAATTTGATCTCTGACATCTCCATGGCATTGATAAAGTTCTGAAAACCAAGAAAGCTGTTTGCATTTCTGGATAGACCTCCTGCCTTGTCACTGACCGAGATAATATCATTCTAATCCCCCAGAGAGAACCAAGTGTTACCCCAAGATTGCTTGTCAACAATTAACTCCTCCCATTGGTTCTCTCTGATTGATCTACAAGGGTTGCAATAAACAAAAACTCCCCATAGAGGGGCTTCTGAATTAATCTGAAAGTGAACAGCTATATAGAACTCTCTACAAATGATATTAATAACTAAAACATTAGTATCCCAACAAAGGACCAAACCACCACTAAGACCAATTGGGTCAACCAAAGCAAATCTATTTACAAAACCCAATTTATTACAAATAGATTTAACAAAAGCTTTTGGTTTTTTTGTTTCAGACAAGAACAGAAAATTTGGGTGGTGAGTTCTCAACAACTCTCTGATTTGGGAAATTTTAGAGGGCCCACCCAGCCCTCTACAATTCCACACCATAGCTAACATTTATTAGGTTGGTGCCACTCCAGGCTAGCAGCCCCCACCATTTCAGTTGAGGATTTGATTTTTTTAGAAAGCACCTGGGAATTTGGAGGAACATCAGTTGGAGGCTCTCCTGAGCTGCTATCCTCTCTAGCTCTTTTCCCTTGCCATAAAGTATCATTGAGAATTGTTGGCTCAGAAGCTCTCTACAATCTGCCCTTACTACTGCCTACTCTTTTCCAAGTTTTAAGAGGAGGGATAGAAGGAGCCATTTGAAATTCCTGCAGAGGGGCAGATACAACATTTGAAGAAAATTTCTCCACTTCCATACCAGCAGACTCTATAATTTGGAGGCAGTTCTCCCCATTGTCAACTTCCTTATGCAAGGATTGAGAAATTGAGATGAGAGAAGTAGCTGCAAATGATTTAGCTGGAGAAATTATGGCATTATGACTCTGAACAATCTGATTACTACTAGATGGGATGCTTGATGAGATATCTTGTGCTGCAGTGGTATTTTCAGCCGTTGAGGGAGACTCTCTTGGAGGAGAGGATCTTGTACCCGAGAAATTTCCAGCAGACCACCTTTGCCCATCAGCTGCCTTCAACCAATCGCCATACTGTCCCTCCTTCATAGAATTGTTAGTAACATCCTCCATCTTCCTAGCACAATTACGGTCTAAATGACCAATTATCCCACAATAATGGCAGAGATTCAACAAATTTTCATACTTGAACATAACATTAGCTATTTGGTCTCCCAATCGGATGTGGAGAACTCTGGGGATGGGTTCTTCAATATCCAACGTAACCAGTAACCGCAACAGTTTCCCACCATGATTGCCGATGGACACAACTACAACATTCCTTAGGTTCTTGAAAGCTTTACCAATCTTGAACCCCACCTCCGAACTAACCCAATTTAAGGGAATACTATGTATTTGCACCCATAGATTTAGCTCTCTGAAGCATTGATGTTTGCTGGAAGTACCATTAAACCAATCCTTGAGGATCAGGTACTGGTTTTCAAAGCTCCAGTTATTACCAGCAGAGACGCGCTTCTTGTCCTCAACCTCTTGAAAAATGAATTGAAAATAGTTAGGACTGAGCTCCTTAACCACCATCGGTTGATTTAGCTTCCATATTTGTGACATTGCACGTCTGATTCCAATCCAGCTAGCCGGGCGTTCTCTAATAACCTTTTCAAATAAGCTCCTCTGACATTCATCATCGCTGAGCTTAATGTCATCTTGCGCGATATCGACTACCTTCGCTTCCCAATCAAAAAGAGAGAAAGCTTGTAAACGGTCTGACAATTCATCCCCATGGCTGTTTCGGGGAGCATCGGCCATAACAAAACCCTAATTTGAGACTAAAAATGAAAAGGAAAACCTAAACCAACGGATTGAGTGAATATGAGGATATCACCGCAACCAGAATCACATGAACGAAGATCATAACAATGAATATCAGAAATTGGATCGCTCTCATGGGAGAGAATTTTCAGTGAGTGAGAAATAAATTGTTAAAGTTAGCCATAAAAGGACACGTAAAACGTTGGTTGTGGGATTTAAAGGGTCAAGAGTCATTCCCACATTGGACTATTAAATGAGATTAACTCTCTTTATTATAATAAAGAGAGTTGGAGAGGTTACAACAAGCACAAAGCTATGCACCAAGTGTTGGTGATGTTTTCGGCCATACGCTTTGGGCTCAGGCTCGGGCACGGGCCTAGGTCTGGGCCTTGGTCCTTGGTTCTTGGTTCTTGGTTCTTGGCAATTGGACTTTGGGCTGGACTTGGGCGGCCTTGGGCGGTTGGGCTTGGGCTCAATCACAATATATCTTTTTGCTGCAAATTTATTTGCTACTTTAGGCCCAACTGAAAAATCCAATTCAAGTTGGATTTAGACTCGGGATTTGACCCAACCCGAGTGAGACCTCTCCATGTACAATGAATCTGGACACCTGACTTTTCATGTGAAATGTAACAACTCAGGTGGAGGATGAATGGTGTTAATGGGGTTAATGGTGTTAACTCCTGGTTAATGGTGTATTAACACCTGAAAATGTTTTGCCCCATTATCTCAGCCTTAAGTGGCTGAAGTAACTGCTGGTTTTCCCTCAGAGGTGGAAGTCTAATAAATAGGACTTGAAGTTGCAGAGAAATAGATACTACATTGCATGCACTTAGAACTCTGAAGTCCTGGTGTGCTACAGCTTCCGAGTGTATAGCCGTTGTATCTTTGGGGGCATTACGCACTGACCCGTCAGCACTATACGAGGTGTATTTGTCTTGCGGAAAGATTTCAATCGCCTCGGCTTTAATCTGTCCGCATTCGAGTTGTAATTTATATTTCTGTTTTAGTTCATATTGTAAGAACTGAACTCTTTATTCAGTTCATAGGTTCCCGTTGTAATCAAAACACATTGTGTAATAATCACAAGACAAATATTCGACACCTACTGAACTGATGGCATCCACTGGAGAAAGATCACAAACTCAACCACCTATCACCCCCGTTGTTCATCATCCCCAACCTGCTGTTCATGTTCCCACTACTAAAAAGCCCGAAAAATTCAATGGGCTTGATTTCAAGAGGTGGCAACATAAGATGCACTTCTACCAGACCACTTTGGGTTTGGTAAAGTACCTGAAAGACGACCCTCCTGTCATGGCTGAAAATGAATCGAATGCTGAGCTATGAGTAGTATACGATGCTTGGGGTCAAGGTGACTACCTTTGCGAGAACTATGTCCTCAACGGACTAAGTAACGAGTTGTACAATGTGTATAGCTTGGTTGGTTCTGCCAAGGAGCTTTGGGCTGCCTTAGAGAAGAAATACAAAACTGAGGATGCTGGGGCAAATAAATTCATCGTCGACAAATTTCTGGAATTCAAGATGGTCGACACTAAGACCGTCGTGTCTCAAGTGCAAGAGTTCCAACTCATCTTGCACGACATTCAACATTCATGCTGAAGGAATGTCTCTGAGCGAGTCATTCCAAGTTGTGGTTGTGATAGAGAAACTGCCGCTGGGTTGGAAAGACTTCAAGAACTACCTCAAGCATAAGAGGAAGGAAATGAGTCTTAAATACCTGGTTGTTCATCTTCAGATTGAAATGGACAATCGAAATTCTTCGGGGAAGGCCCCAATGATGGAAGCTCATACAAACTTGCTGGAGCAAGGGAACTCGATGTTTGTACTATTTTTGTCATGATTTTTCTTATTGTTTGTCGTTATTTTTCTTTCATTTTATGTCGTTTATTTTATTATTAGTGTGATTAATGTTTTATTGTGCATTTTTCATTAGTTTGAGTCTTTTGTGTGTTTTTCGATTATTTTCCCCTATTTTTTATATTTTTCTCGTTGATGGTGTGTAGGTCCAAAAATCCGACGAGTAGTCGTTTGAATAATATTTTGAGCCGGTGAATCATGGTTGATGGATAAGGTTGTCGGCTACACATGGGAAAAACCGAAATTCAATTTCGAGATCAAACGAAGTCGTACGAATCAAGAACGCAAAGACAAGCATGCATGGGACTAAGACCATTACCTTCACGAGCTCTCCACGCCGTGAGATGGCCACGAGCAAGCTTCAGAACCTTCAATTCTCTCTTCGCGCCGTGGAGTTCACTCACGCCATGGCCAGAATTTCTCTCGCTCCGCGAAGACGCCTCGCGCCGCGCCATCATCCTCCGTCACGCCGTGAAAGGCACAACATGCCGCGCCATCATGCCTCATCACGCCGCGAAGGGCACAACACGCCATGGCTGATGTCCTCGTCACACCGCGAAGGAGCTGTCTGTCGCGCCGTGGTGGAGTTTCGCGCCGCGGCCAGCTGTGTCGTTCGCCATACGTCGTGGTGTGAGGCCATGACCACGCCGTGCAGCAGGTAGTTCTTACGCCGTGCTTAAAGCTTCCTACCGTGCTGCACCCATTCCTTCATGATGTGTCTCCGTCTCACGCCGTGCCGAGGCCCTTTTCCACGCTGTGTGTTTGCCTTCGCGTCGTGGTGCTGTAGGTGTTGCGATTCCACGTCAAAAGTGTGAGCAGAAAACATGCATGAATGACATTGGTATTGGATGGAGCACTCTCCGGGATTTCCTCATGCTACTGATTATTCTCCTTTCGTTAAATACTCTCTTCTTCTTCTTCTTTCAGAACATCTTCTTCTCCTTTCTTTTTCTTCTTCTTTTTTCTCCTCTGCGGGGGAGAAAATTTTATTCTTCTTTTATTTTTATTTTGCTTTGTTTTATTTTGGTTGTAATATTGGTTGTTCGAGTGTTGATCAGTTTTCCAACAATATCTTCAGCAACTCGGTTTGTAAGCTATATTGCTCGTACGTTGATCAGTTTTCTGATGACATTTTCGGTGATTCGGTTTGGTTCTACATTGTCCGCGTGTTGATCGGTTTTTCGACGGCATTTCCGGCAAATCATTTGATTGTAAGTTTTCGTTTTCATTAGCTTAAACATACATTAGGAAAGTAAGGACTTTGTTCAAAGACTTATTATTCTGGATTTTGTAACTAGTTTGCTATCTCGTTGTAGACGTAAACTAGAGCTTTTCGGCTAATGATACGTTGTTGTGTTTATTTATTTGTGATTTTATGTTTATTGTTGTGTGTTGTTGAATGCGTTATTAGGAAAGTCGTAACTCATGTTTGATCTTGGTTATTCCGATGGTAACGTGTTTGGTGTCATGTTCTCGTGTATTGCGGACTTAGTTATTAAGACGCAAGTTTATTAGAGTCGAACGTGTTGTTAGGAAGATTGAGACTTATTTATAAGCTCGATGATTCTGTTGTTCAATTCCGTGGTTTTGTATTGTTTTCGTAATCTTTAGTGATCCGGTTCGAAGGCTAGAGGTTTTTAATTATAGTAGTTTGATTCGTGTTGTCTATTTCGTTAGCTTATTTAGAATTAAATCCATCAATTTATCGATTAGAATGTTTAGGACTTTATTTTCAGTCTTGTGAACATTGACGACTAGATAGTAAATGACGCTCCGAACAGTCTTCCTTTGAGAACGACTCGAGTCTGGATAACTCGGTTACCAACTTATCCACTCACAAAAATACTGCAAACAAAATGGCGCCGTTGCTAGAGAAGGCAAGTAGGACGCCAAGTTGACTATCTAGTTGTCGTTTGTTTCCGTGTTTCGCTTCCTTTTTGTGCTCTTTGCTTGTTTTTCGTGTTTCTCTTTATTTCTCTTGATTTGCCTCGTTTGCCTTTGTACACATTTTGTGTTTTTAGTTTCTTTTTGTTATTTTCTTTGCCTCGTGTACCTTGGTTTGTTTTTCTTGTTCTTGTGCGAGGTATTACGCTTGAGGAGCTCGGATGGATTCTTATTCGTATATTTATGCCGAAAGCTCATCATGTGGGTACTCCGACAAATTATGGCCCGAGCCATTCTTATTCCACTCCTCGAGGCGAATATGACTATCACATTCTGGTCTATGAAGAGATGCCTCACTACTACCCTCCACCTCCCTGTTACTTTGATGCTAGACCACCACCCAAGCTAACTCGGACTCCTCCAATATAATTAGATGAGATTACGGCAAAGTTGGAGGAGATTAATCAATCCCTTCGTGCTTCAATGGTTCCCTTATCCGAGAAAGAAGAAACCGAGTCCTACATTCCTCTCTTTCTGATATTTGAGCACCCATCGATTGGCCAACCTTGTTCATCTAGTCCCGGAGCCTCAATTCATTCCAAGGTTGGGCCTATCGATCGTCACCGGGAGATTTTGGCGAGCACTCAAGAGGCTCTTGCGAGCCTTATGTCGATTATCAAGGAGTTTCATAGTTGAAGGTGCATTCCGATTCCATCCGTTCTTTAACTCTCACTCACGAAGTTCGACTCCACCGTGGTGTCCTTTATCGACTTGGACTCATCTCATATCCCGTTCGGTAGATATTCCTCTCTATCGACAAAAATTATTCGAGAGAGCACTCGGTTGGGGTCAAATTTCGAGTTATGGTGGATCGATTTGCCTCTTTGAAAGAGATGGGCCTCACTATCGTATATGACGGAAAACAACCTCTCGATACAAGTGAGGACATCGACGAGCTAATTGTCAAACAAAGCCCTCCTAGCAACGACGTGGCCTTGCAATCTACAATAGGTACGTGAAATCCCTCTTTTGTTGATGGTGCATTGGGCTTTGATTCAATTATTGAGGAGGAGTGTACGAATTCGGTGGTTGATGTTGTTGATGGATTTGGGAAAAATATGTTTGAGGATTTGATTGACCCGAGTGGTGATGATGCCGTTGGTGATGATGATGTTAGTAGTAAGGAGGATTCCAAGCACTTATATGATGTTGTTGAACCGGATGTGCCGTTTGTTGATGATATGCCTCGAGACGTTGAGAATGAGGTTGTGCCCATATCCTTTGGGGCGTCATTTCGTGTTATTGAGGATCGTGACAAAGAGAAGGAGCTCACACTCGCGCTCATGATGCTTAAGGTCGTTGATTATACGTCCGAGATAACACGTGTGACGACCGGGATTATTTCGACATGCTCCACGGATATTTTAGTATTTTCGGTGGTAGATTATGGGGCATTGATTCAAAAAGATTTATCTCTGCTCTTGGTGGTTGTCAAAATTCGTGCTCGGTTTCACAAGAACTTGGCCACGAGAGTTTCTTTTCATGCCCGCCTTGGTTCCGAACTTCCATCGGGACTCATCTTGCAACATACAAAGGCGTAGCACAATCGACATTTCTTTTTGGACCCCGGTTAGTTTTCACTGAAGACGTCGAGCTCAAGACGTAAAACCGAGCGCTTCATGGGAGGCAACCCATGTTTGTATTTTCCTTGTTCTTTTCTTTTTCATTTTCTATTGTTTATTTCTTTTCTCCAGTCGGAGTAGTTGTTTTGTGTGATGAGGTACGTCTTGCCGGGCGTGCCATTATTTTTCTTGTTGTTGTCGGGTTGTTGAGTTTGTAGGTACATATCTACGGCAAGCGCCGGTGATCGATTCGTGCGGAGTTGGTTGTGTCGTGCCATGACGAGCATCGACAAGGATCTAGAGGCCCAAGATTTTACGCTTTCAGGTATACGTGTGTCAACGTCGAGTCTATGTATGCACGGTTATATTTCTCCGAGACACACACGTATGGCCTCTCTTGTGTTCATTTCTACACCGTTCGGGACGGTTTCATTAACGATTGATGGCTTTCGGATGATTTTCTATATTCCCTCCGGACTACCACTATTGGACACACGGTGGTGACGACCACCGTGTCGAGTACGCATTTTTTTTTCCTATTTTCTCTTTATTTATTTGTTTTTTGTGTGTCTTCGTGTTTTTTTCTTTCTTTTATTTTGTTTCCGTTGTTATCGCATGAACTTGTATGATTATGTGTTTTCTCCTATGCTTTTTGGGATAAGCAATGAGGACATTGCTTTGTTTTAAGTGTGGGGGAGGGTTTCGTAATTATGCATGTTTATGTGCTATTTTGCTCGTTTTTGGTGCTTTATTTTTCGTAATTATTGTATCTTGGATCAGTTTTGTTTGAGTTTTTGTATGTTTGTGTCATTTCTCTCCCGCATGATGTTGAATGTTTGTTCGAGAGTCGAGATAGCTAAGTGTAAGTTGAGAATATTGATTGGCTCATTTTTAGCTTTTGTACATTATGAATTTGATGATTTTGACGGTATTGTAGAATTGATCAAATTTTTGGTTAACGTGGAACCCGCATGTGAATTCATAAAATTGTTTTGTTCTTTGTTATTCTCTATTGATGAACTAGAGATATGCCTACTTCTTGCTCAACGTGTTGTGCTATTCGCTTATCTAGATCGTAATGTGCATATATTGTGGATGACTCGATTGTGCCATTCTCTAAAAATAATGAGAATGATGTGAGTTCGCGATGACGTACGGACTAGGCTCCTCTTATCTCGAGCCACCTCGTGGAACGAGATAATGAGCCCGGGAAACCAGTCCAGGGAACTCGAGAAAACCCCTCGAGGTTAAACCTAGATAATCATTGTCCAGAAATCTCGTTAGGAAAAATAAACTCACAAAATGAGCTCGTGAGAGTTGGAAGGATTAGACTCCACTTGGTTCGGTTGGTTTAGGCAAATCGAACTAATGAGTACGGAAAACCGGCTTAGGAGACTCGGGGACAAACCCCGAGGTTAAACCTAAGTATAATCGTCCCAACAGCTCTCATTCGGAAAAAGTGACTCATATAAAATAAAAAAAATGACATAATAAGAGAGTTGGTTTATGGTCTCGTTTATATTTTCTTATATCGATTAGACCTCATTTAGCTTTTTATGCATTTATGCATTGGAAGGGGCATTGATCGAGTAAATCATGTGTAGGTGACACGGGACGGGTTTTTGTTTTGTTTGAGTTCATTTTGTGGGGAATATATTTTCAAATTTGAGTTTGATTCTATGATCACCGGAGGATAATGAGAATTGTATAATCGTACGATTGTTAAACTTTGGACCGTTCGATATATTTTTTCGAGCTATTTGTTATTTTGTTTGCTTGAGGACAAGCAAAAAGCTAAGTGTGGGGGAGTTGTTTGTACTATTTTTGTCGTGATTTTTCTTATTGTTTGTCGTTATTTTTCTTTCATTTTATGTCGTTTATTTTATTATTAGTGTGATTAATGTTTTATTGCGTCTTTTTCATTAGTTCGAGCATGTTGTGTCTTTTTCAATTATTTTTCCCTATTTTCTATATTTTTCTCGTTGATGGTGTCAGGTCCGAAAATTCGACGAGGAGTCGTTTGAATAATATTTTGAGCCGGTGAATTATGGTTGATGGATAAGTTCGTCGGCTACGCATGGGAAAAACTGAAATTCAATTTCGAGATCAAACGAAGTCGTACGAATCAAGAACGTAAAGACATGCATGCATGGGACTAAGACCATTACCTTCACGAGCTCTTCACGCCGTGAGAAGGCCACGAGCAAGCTTCAGAATCTTCAATTCTCTCTTCGCGCCGTGGAGTTCACTCACGCCGCGACCAGAATTTCTCTCGCGCCGCGCCATCACCCTCCGTCACGCCGTGAAGGGCACAAAACGCCGCGTCATCACGCCTCGTCACGCCGCGAAGGGCACAACACGCAGTGGATGATGTCCTCGTCACGCCGCGAACAAGTTCTAACGCAGCGAAGGAGCTGTCTGTCGCGCCGCGGTGGAGTTTCGCGCCGCGGCCAGCTGTGTCGTTCGCCATACGTTGCGCCGTGAGGCCATTACCACGCCGTGCAGCAGGTAGTTCTCGCGCCGTGCTTAAAGCTTCCCGTCGTGCTGCACCCATTCCTTCACGCTGTGTCTCCGTCTCGCGCCGTGCCGAGGCCCTTTTCCACGTCGTGTGTTCGCTTTCGCGTTGTGGTGCTGTAGGTGTCGCGATTCCACATCAAAAGTGTGAGCAGAAAACATGCATGAATGGCATTGGTATTGGATGGAGCACTCTCCGGGATTTCCTCATGCTGCTGATTATTCTCCTTTCGTTAAATACTCTCTTCTTCTTCTTCTTCTTCTTCTTCTTCTTCTTCTTCTTCTTCTTCTTCTTCTTCTTCTTCTTCTTCTTCTTCTTCTTCTTCTTCTTCTTCTTCTTCTTCTTTCCGAACATCTTCTTCTTCTTTCTTTTTCTTCTTCTTCTTCTTCTTTCTCCCCTGCGGGGGAGAAAATTTTATTCTTCTTTTATTTTTCTTTTGCTTTGTTGTATTTTGGTTGTAATATTGGTTGTTCGAGTGTTGATCAGTTTTCCAACAATATCTTCAGCAACTCGGTTTGTAAGCTATATTGCTCGTACGTTGATCGATTTTTTGATGACATTTTTGGTGATTCGGTTTGGTTCTACATTGTCCGCGTATTGATCGGTTTTCCGACGTCATTTCTGGCAAATCATTTGATTGTAAGTTTTCATTTTCATTAGCTTAAGCATGCATTAGGAAAGTAAGGACTTTGTTCAAAGACTTATTATTTCAGATTTTTTAACTAGTTTGCTATCTCGTTGTAGACGTAAACTAGAGCTTTTCAGCTAATGATATGTTGTTGTGTTTATTTATTTGTGATTTTGTGTTTATTGTTGTGTGTTGTTGAATGCGTTATTAGAAAAGTCGTAACTCATGTTTGAGCTAGGTTATTCTGATGGTAACGTGTTTGATGTCATGTTCTCGTGTATTGCGGACTTAGTTATTAAGACGCAAGTTTATTAGAGTCGAACGTGTTGTTAGGAAGATTGAGACTTATTTTTAAGCTCGATGATTCCGTTGTTCGATTCCGTGGTTTTGTATTGTTTTTGTAATCTTTAATGATCCGGTTCGGAGGCTAGAGGTTTTTAATTATAGTAGTTTGATTCGTATTGTCTATTTCGTTAGCTTATTTAGAATTAAATCCATCAATTTATTGATTAGAATGTTTAGGACTTTATTTTCAGTCTTGTGAACATTGACGACTAGATAGTAAATGACGCTCTGAACAGTCTTCCTTTGAGAACGACTCGAGTCCGGATAAGTCGGTTACCAACTTATCCACTCACAAAAATACTGCAAACACTCGAGCAAAAGGAAGCCCTTGAACAAAGGGAAACAACAACCAGCCAAAGTTTGGAAATTTGTCGGCAATTGCCACAACTGTGGAAAGCCGAATCATATAGCTAAGGACTGCAAGAAGCCTAAAAAGGCTGGACTGAAGAAGGCACAACATAGTGCCCTCGTTGCTCAACACGGACCTCTGCCAAGTGAACTAACCGACATAGATATGTCGGTTGTGGTGTTTGAAGCCAATTTGGTGGATAACCCAATGGCGTGGTACATTGATACTGGTTCCACTCACCATCTTTGTTCCGACTAGGAGTTGTTTTCTGACTACACTCCTTCTGCTGGTCGGAAGCTCCACATGGCAAATCCTCCTCGTCTGATGTGGCTGGAGTTGGCACCGTGGTGCTCAAGCTGACTTCTGGAAAGGAGTTGAAGCTTAAGGATGTTCTGCATGTCCCAGACATCTGCAAGAATTTGGTCTCCGGATCTCTTCTTGTAGAGCATGGATTTAAGGTAGTGTTTGATGCTAAGAAATTTATTCTTAGCAAGTTTGGTACCTTCCTTGGTCGTGGCTATCTCCACAAGGGATTATTTAAAATGAATGTAATGGTTGCGAGCCGTGTAACCGTTTATGCTGATAATGAAAATCCTACTTCTGTTTATATCGTTGAGTGCTCTGATTTATGGCATATTAGATTAGGACATGTAAATCTAAATGCAATTAAATGATTGATGAACTTAGAATTAATTCTTAATTCTAAAATTGAATCACACAAAAAATGTGAAATTTAGGTTGAAGCCAAAATGACTAAATTACTTTTTAACTTGGTGGAAAGAAATGCTGAACCGTTGGGTTTAATCCATACTGATGTATGTGACTTGAAAATTGTGCAAACAAGAACGGGCAAAAAATATTTTATAACTTTTATTGATGATTGCACAAGGTTTTGCTACTTATATCTTTTAAAAAGCAAAGACGAGGCTGTGGAAGCTTTTAAAAATTTTAAGACCGAAGTTGAAAATCAACTCGGCAAAAAGATTAAAATAATTCGAAGTGATAGGGGTGGGGAGTATGTAGCTCCTTTTGAACAAATATGTTCTGAATATGGTATAATTCATCAAACGACGGCCCCCTATTCTCCACAGTCGAACGGTGTTGCTGAACGCAAGAACCGAACTTTAAAAGAAATGATGAATGCCATGTTAATAAATTCAGGATTACCCCAGAATATGTGAAGGGAAGCTGTTTTAACAACAAATCATATTCTGAATAAAATACCACCTAAAGGGAAAAAAGAGACTCATTACGAAATGTGGAAAAATCGTAAGCCGTCTTATAGATACCTGAAAGTGTGAGGGTGTTTGGCTAAGGTTTCAGTTCCTGAACCAAAACAAATGAGAATCGAACCTAAGACGGTCGATTGTATTTTTATTGGATATGCGTACAATAGTACTGCATATAGATTTCTGGTTCATAAATCAGAAAATCCGGAAGTATCGGTTGGTACCACTATTGAGTCGAGAAATGCTATATTCTTCGAGAATATTTTTCCTCTGAAGAAAAGGGCAGAATCTAGTTCTAACAAAAAGACGTATGAAACTGCTAGTGGTTCTGTACCAGATGGTACTGAAGATAAAGAAGAAGAACCGAGATATGGTAAAAGGATAAAAACGGCAAAAATGTTTGGACTTGATTTTATTACGCTACGTTGGACGATGAACTGAGTTCCATTAAAGAAGCTCTGTCTAGCCCAGATGGACCACTCTGGGAAGAAGCTATAAATAGCAAAATCAATTCCATTATGCAAAATCATACTTGGGAGTTGGTTGATCTCCCTGCGGGTTGTAAATCTTTAAGATGCAAGTGGATCCTAAAAATAAAATACAAAGCTGATGGAACGATTGATAAGTTTAAAGTAAGATTAGTAGTCAAAGGCTTTAAACAAAAAGAAGGGTATGACTTCTTTGATACCTATTTACCTATTACGTTATAGCGTCTATTAGAGTGCTTCTCTCAATTGCTGCTTTGCATAATCTTGAGATTCATCAAATGGATGTCAAAACGGCATTCTTGAATGGTGAATTATTAGGAGAGATTTACTGTTGGGTTTAATAAAGAACTCTTATGCACAAATCACGAATTCAATAGCATAACATAAACCTATGCGCAGTGGATCTAAAGGTTTGCGTAGAGAACTTACGGCTTAAAATTTATGGTGATTTGGCTGATCTTCTAGATGGCCATACATAGTACACCAATGAATTGTTGACTGCAAATCGCGTCCTAGGATTGCACGAACAAGATTGGATCGAAAATCGGATCAAACGAGTGCAAAATGGATGAAGACAAGTTGCAATCCTGGGACCTTGCGGCGGCACGTGAGGGCGCATGGGTGGTCAGACTGCTACAATCTCAGCAGCATCGGGAAGCTCTCGTCGAGACGGTTGTCTGGGTATGCTGCACGTCTTGATTGGACCTCCGATTAGTTTTGTACGACAAAATAAATTTCGTCTCACTTTACCCAAATATCTTCTACTGTATATCTCAAACATCTCTTAATCTTGTGCCGGTGGAACAACAAGAATAAGATAAAACTCGAATGGGAACTGAGAGAGAGAATACAAAGGGCGGCCGAATTACGATGTAATTAGGAATTCTCTCCTCTTCCCATGAGCTTAATGATGTATATATAGAGCTACAGTAGGTCCTTAGGAGATTAGGATTAGGGCTCCTTAATTAATTAAAATATTTGTGGACCAAGCCACTTATTTTAATTAATTAAATAATATTAAATAGGCCACCAAAATAATATTATTGCACTCAATTTTTCTAGCTCAATTTACAATTGAGACTCCAATAATATTTACTCGATTTATCTTCCCATGTTTAAGCTGACAATCAAGAATTAATTAATTTATTATTATTTCACCAAAGCTAGCGCTCGTTCATCACATTATTATATGCCAGAATTTAATCCACCTGCAGGGTTTAGCATAATAATCCTTCATGAACTCACTCTGGGGACATCATCAAACTAACGCACATGGTGACCGTAAATATCCTAACAGCACATCCTACATGTAGCAATATTACCTAAGACAACGGGTCTATTGGCCCAGTTCATTAAGCCTCACCCATGTGAATCAAAGTAACAAATACTACACATATATGTCTGTTTAATATCTTACGAGTTAAGAGTACGCGGTAATCAACCGAGGCCTAGTTCTTTTACGACGATCAGTATAAAATGAACTGCTCTTCTCTGGGATTTTGTTCAATACATAAATGTACTAGTGCAACTAATCAATCAAGACAAACTGTACAGTTGACACTACAACCGTTCACGATGGGGTGCTCATGTCCATCTGGGTTGTGAATCACTTATTCTTGTTTCGCGAGTAACTGATAGTATGATCTTTGGTTCGCCCGATGATGACCCACTCTATCTAATACAAAACAACATAATGTAGAACTTGTTTAATCTAACATATTTCTTATTCATAAAAGGTAAACGTGTAATATCATCCAAAACCAAGCTTTCAGTATATAACACTAACAATCTCCCACTTATACTTAAAGCTTTTGCTTTTACAAGTATAGTCCTATCAATCCGTTATTCTAAAAGACCTATGTCGATCCTATCGCCATGCACTTGACTCTCATTCCTATCACGTGTTTGACGAAGACCTTCTCCGGCAAACTCTTCGTAAAAGGATCAGCTAGGTTGTCCTCAGATGCAGCCTTGGCAACATCAACGTCTCCTCTACCAACTATCTCTCGGATCAGATGGTACTTGCGCTCTATGTGTTTACTTGCTCTGTGGGCTCGTGGTTCCCTTGAGTTTGCTACTGCTCCACTGTTATCACAGTACACAGTGATACCACGTGGCAAACTCGAAATCACCTCTAAGTCCACTAAGAAGTTTCTGAGCCAAACTGCCTATTTCGCTGCCGCTGAGGCTGCTATGTACTCGGCTTGCATGGTGGATTCTGCCATGCATTTCTGCTTAGCACTCCTTCATGAAATGGCTCCACCTCCTAAGGTAAACACATAACCAGAGGTTGACTTACTCTCGTCCCTATCTGACTGGAAATTAGAATCACTGTAACCCAGAGGTAACAAGCTGTCGGCACGGTAAACTAACATGTACTCCTTAGTCTTTCTCAAGTACTTGAGTACATGCTTCACCGCAAACCAATGTTCCCTACCCAGATTACTTTGATATCTGGCTACTAATCCAACGGCATATCTGATATCTGGCCTGGTATAAAGCATAGCATACATAAGACTTCCTACTGCCGATGCATAAGGAACTGTCTTCATGACCTCAATCTCTTGAGACGTCTTAGGAGCCATCTCCTTAGAGAGAGGGATTCTTTTCCTGAAAGATAAGGTACCTTTCTTGGAATCCTGCATGCTGAACCTAGCCAAGACAGTATCTATGTATGATGACTGGGATAAGCACAACATTCTCTTCTTACAGTCTCATACGACCCTAATACCAAGAATGTGTCATGCTTCTCCTAAGTCCTTCATATCACATTGCTTAGACAACCACACCTTTACGTCTGACTATTCATTTTTACTGTTTTTAATAAGAATTATGTCATCCACATACAGCATAAGAAACACCCCCACGCTCCCACTGATTTTTTTGTACGTACAGTGCTCATCCAGACATTGAGTGAACCCGTACAACTGGATCACCTCATCGAAATGAATATTCCAATATCTCGAAGCTTGCTTCAATCCATAAATGGACCGATTAAGCTTACACACTAGATGCTCACGTTTTTTTGCAATGAATCCCTCTGGTTGTTACATATAGATGTCCTCCTGAAGGTTTCCATTATGGAAAGCCGTCTTGACATCCATCTGTCATACCCCATAATCAATATGAGCGACTACAGCCAAGAGAATCCGAATGGATTTAAGCATAGCTATTGGCAAAAAGGTCTCATCATAGTCTATACCCTCAATCTGGGTATAACCTTTCGCAACAAGCCTAGCTTTGAAGGTTTGCACCTCTTCATCCGATCCTCTCTTTCTCTTGTAGATCCACTTACATCCAATGGGTTGTACCCTATTGGATGGTTCTACAAGATCTCAGACCTGATTAGAGTCCATTGACCCCATTTCAGCATTCATTGCAACATTCCATGAATTTACATCTTTATCTTGGAGTGCCTCGTTGTAGGTTCTTGGGTCTGATTCTAGGTTTCCTAGAATTGAGCTTTTATACTCTCCAAGACCTATCCATCGGTTGGGTACTTGAGAAACCCTTCCACTACGACAAGGAATGTCTGTATCGGTACACTCTCAGTGTGCCGTGTTGCAGTATTATATGATGTATCTACTTGCGCACTCGATGGAGAACTATCGAATTCACCCCTCAACTTCTTTAAGACCAATCTACTCGCGGGCTTATGATTCATAATATAGTATTCTTTCAAGAATCTAGCATTCGTGCTAACGATCACCTTCTGATCCTCAGGACAATAAAATAATCCACCTTTCGTTCCCTTGGGATAGCCTACAAACACTCGTGCTTCCGAACGTTTCTCCAACTTGATAGCTTCCTGCACTAACACGTGTGTAGGACTACCCCATACTCGAAACTGTGAGAAACTGGGCTTGCTCCATTTCCACATCTCATAAGGAATAGTTTCTACCGACTTTGAAGGAACCATGTTCAGAATATACACAGCTGTTTCTAAAGTCAATCCCCAGAACGGATCTGGTAACTTTGAATAACTCATCATCGACCTAACCATTTCCATAAGAGTCCTATTTCTACGTTCTGCAACCCCGTTCTGCTAGGGCGTGCCAAGTGCAGTCAATTTTGATTCAATCCCAGCTTCTGATAAATATGTCCTGAACTCTCCAAAGAGGTATTCGCCACCTCGATCAGATCGAAGCGACTTTATACTTTTACCATGAAGCTTCTCCACATCTGCCGATACTCCTTGAATTTTTCAAAGCATTCAGACTTGCGGTGCAACAGATAAATGTAACCAAATCTCGAGTAATCATCTATAAAGAGACAAAGTACTCGAAACCTCCTCTAGCCTCGATCGACATAGGACCACATAAATCAGAATGAATAAATCCTAGCACTTCTTGGCTCATATACCCTTTTGCCGTAAACGGCCTCTTGGCTATCTTACCTTCTAGGCATGATTCGCAAGTTGTATAGTGCTCTTCCAATGGACCGAGAAGTCCACTGGTCACTAACTTTTGAATCCTCCTTAGGTTGATGTGCCCAAGTCTAAGGTGCCAAAGATATGCTTGATTCATACTCGAAGATTCAATCCTCTTATTAGATTTAGTCGTGACATTATTCAATTCAATTTGTTGCAGTGTGGGAGAGTTTGGTTTGAAAACATATAAATTGCCAACTAATGAACCAGAACAAATGAAACGTTTTCCATAACGAATAACAACCATGTCATCAAATGTAAACGAAAATCCATTTGAAACAAGTTTAGAAACTGAAACAAGATTCTTTCTAAAACTAGGAACATAAAGGCAATGTCTCAAAACCAAAATACTACTATCAAAAGATAAAGTAATGTCTCCCACTGCAACACCTGCCACTTTCGTAGCATCGCCCATGTAGACGGTGATCTCTCCTTCCCTAAGCCGCATGGTTTCCTGAAACCCCTGCAACGAATTGCAGACATGATCAGTGACTCCAGTATCTACACACTAGGTTCTGGTAGATACAATCGCCAAACAAGTTTCTACGACATTAACGAGAGAGTTACCTTTCTTGAGGAGAGGGCAGTCGACCTTCTGTCCCGATCTCTCAGCTCTAGATGCTTCTAAGTTCCTCTTCCAATCAAATGGTTTAGGACTAGCAAGTTGTTTTTTTTTAGAATTAACAGACAACAGATTGAACGACATGATGAATATTTAAGAAACACGAAAATAATTTTACAGATTACACATATTTGAATTTAACTGCTAATATTGATATCCTCAAAACAATATTAACTTAAATTCACCGACATCTCAAAACACCGAGAGTTAATGCATGATGCGAGGGCAACTCTACACAACTCAACATTCGCAAGAGAAGGGCTTTCAAATGCCCATTAATTTCCATAAGTCAAAACCAAATTCATGACGAACGAAATTAATAGTCGGTCTCCATTTGGCCATGCAATAAATTCAGGGACCCCGAGGGGAGTTATAAATAAATCGCATTCTAAGTGAATCCCATTTCTCGATCCTTAGTTCATACAAATTCAATTATACGTCATCCGAGGGGAAGCCGTACTCTCTCATAAGACTCCCTCTAATCATCTAATTAGAAATCCGTCCTGGTAATTTCTTACAATTAATTTTAACGATGTCACCCGAGGGGGAGTCCACAACCGCAATTAATTAATTTACGGACAAATTAGAAATGGAGGCCTTAGGAATTTTACAATTAACTTTAATTTAAAATCTATTCTCAAACTTAGTATAATTTAAATGAGGATTTTTACTTATTTAAATATTAATGCAATAATTAATTGACATTCATAATTAAATATGCAATTCGAAATTAATCTCACGCAAGTACAATAATTAATTAACATACATAAATAAATAAATAAATAATGGCATAATGAATTTAAATAAATAAATAAATAAATTCACTATTATGGCCATTAAATATTGAGTTCCCATAAATAAGGAAACCTTGTATATTCTTTCCCTGTTCAACTAGAACTCCCACTGCAGTAGAATCCTTGTAGATCTTGTACTGCTTTGACACCAAGTAAACCTCTCCACCACCGCCGTCAGCCCACCGTCGCCGCCGCCCGGCCGCCAGCCGCCACCGCCGCCGGTGGTCGGAAAATACTAATTTTTTTTTCTCGCGCGCCTCCGGGCTTCATCCCGGTTGGTCTTTCGAGGCTCGTTGATCTCTTGTGATCTCCCGGCAATAAATCTACGATCACAACACGAAAAATATAATTTACAAAATTACATAATCTGATCCTAGATTCGACGAATGGATGTACATGATTTCTAAACAAATAATTAAATCTATCCGGTCAACCCCCGGGCGAATAATTATTACAAACATTCATTCATCAAATTCCTCGACATGCCCGAGGCTTTAAAAACAAATTTTAAACCATACATCACATTCATCAACATTCATCAAACACATAATCGGCCATAATTGTGGATTAAACTAATTCCTGCAAAACCGAGTTATACGAATATAATACAATATATGGCTGCGTTTGAACACATCTTGACAAATAAAGCCATAAAAATTCAAACTTGTACACAACGAATTAAACCAAGCTCTAATACCACTTATTGGGATCAATGAAGATCTCGTTATGCACAAATCACGAATTCAATAGCAAAACGTAAACCTATGCGCAACGGATCTAAAGGTTTGCGTAGTGAACTTACGGCTTAAAATTTATGGCGATCTGGCTGATCTTTTGGATGGTCGTACACAGCACACCAATAAATTGTTGACTGCAAATCGCGTCCTAGGATTGCACGAACAAGATCGGATCGAAAACCGAATCAAACGAGTGCGAAATGGATGAAGACAAGTTGCAGTCTTGGGACCTTGCGGCGGCGCGTGTGGGTGCGTGGGTGGTCGGACGGCTTCGATCTTGGCGGCGTTGGAAATCTCTCATCGAGACGGTCGCCTGGGTATGTTGCACGTCTTGATCGGACCTCCGGTTAGTTCTGCACGACAATATTTCGTCTAACCCAAAGATCTTCTACTGTATATCTCAAACACCTCTTAATCTTGTACCGGTGGAACAACAAGAAGAAGATAAAACTCGAATGGAAAATGAGAGAGAGAATATGGGGGTGGCCAAATTACGATGTAATTAGGAATTCTCTCCTCTGTTCATGAGCTTAATGATGTATATTTAGAGCTACAGAAGGGATCCTTAGGAGATTCGGATTAAGGCACCTTAATTAATTAAAATACTTGTAGACCGAGTCACTTATTTTAATTAATTAAATAATATTAAATGAGCCACCAACATAATTTTATTGCACTCCATTTTCCTAGCCTAATTTACAATTGAGGCTCCAATAATAATTACTCAATTTATCTCCCCATGTTTAAGATATAATGTCCATTAATTAATTCGATTATTGACAATCAAGAATTAATTAATTTATTATTATTTCACCGAAACTAGCGCTCGTTCATCACATTATTACTATGCCAGAATTTAATCCACCTGCAGGGTTTAGCATAATAATCCTTCATGAACTCACTCCGAGGACATCATCAAACTAACGCACATGGTGACCGAAAATATCCTAACAACACATCCTACATGTAGCAATATTACCCAAGACAACGGTCTATTGGCCCAGTTCACTAAGCCTCTCCCATGTGAATCAAAGTAACAAATACTACACATATATGTCTGTTTAATATCTTACGGGTTAAGAGTACGCAGTAATTAACCGAGGCCTAGTTCGTTTACGACGATCAGTATTGATATGGGATATTATACCCACAAGGCTGAACCAGTCTGTTAACCGGTCGAAGAGGTCATATTATGAGGAAGCTAAAGGAATCGAGCAATTAACCAGTCGACCAAGTAAGGTTGACGACTGAACTATCCTTCGACCAGATACGCAATCGAGCAATTTATTCGACCTCATCAGGTCGATTACTTCGAGGACTTAACACCAAGCTGTTCGACCTAGTCACAGGCGCGTGAAGGAAGCCTCTGACATAATTCCAGGAAAATATTTACCCCATGTGCAGGGGAACACGTGTCGAGAAAGCAGTGGTGGATAGCAATAACCGCCTCTGACAGCATATCCCATGTGCAGGAGGACACGCGTCCAAAGGGGATTGGTGCAGGCGATAGTGGCGACGGCTACTTCTGACACACGCGTTTGGTGCGTACGGACGGGCAGTTAGGGCAGACAGCTCATCAAATCCGGGCAGCCCTAGGTCAGGTATCTCACCCCTATATAAAGGGGGTGAGCCTTTCTTCTTCAACACGATCATTCTATTACTCTTGAGAATTGATTGAATACACACTGACTTAAGCTTCGGAGGCTCTTCACCGGAAAACCCCTCCGGTGTGAGAGTTCTTTGTAGGTGCACGACGTTCAACCGGCGAGAAGGAAGGCAATTACTCAAGTTCCAGCCGGTCAAGGAGTTTTGTGTTACCATTTGGCGCCGTCTGTGGGACTTTCGTTGCAGAAGGTGTGCTTGAAGCTCAGCTATGGCGGACGGAATTCCCAAAAACTTACAGTCAACGTTCGATGATGCTTGGACGACGACCAGGCTGTTGGGGCAAGGTCCTCCTCCGGGTTTTTCAGGCCCATCGCAGACGCCAATTACTCCCGCACCGGTGCTCCAAGGTGTGGGAGCGGCAACAGCAATCCCCGGAGGAAATACCGGCCTCAACCATGCCCAGGAGGCCCGTGCAGCAGACGCGGCGGCGATGTCGCCACCACCACCACAAAATCTGGCAGTAGTGCAACCAGGAGGGACAAGAGAACAACAGGGAGGAGTGGCGACCCAAGGAGGAGCACCGCCGCGAGCAGCGGTTCAGGTCCCCGACCAACCGGTGGTGATGACCAGGCAGCAGATGCAACAAATGGTGGCGGAGGCAGCGGCCCAGGCGGTTCAACAAGTTACAAACAGTCTCTCTCGGGCTACGACTGCGCCGAATACTGTTGCAGGGTCACGACAAAACGCGGAGGAGGATGAATCCAGCTATGGCGGAGGCGGGCCCGCACATGACCGGGAGATGGAGAGGATGGCGGAGCAGCTCCGCCAATTGCAGGCTAAGGTGGATGGTCGAGCAGAGAGGCGCGCTCGAGGACATCCCTTCTCGGCGGACATACTGGCAGCGCCTTTGCCAAATAATTACAAAGATACCAACCTGGTGTTCGATGGAACCTCTGATCCGTCGAGACACGTAAGGACGTTTGAGAATATGGCTGTGTTGCATGGATACACTGATCCCGTTAGTTGCAGGGCTTTCTTATCGACCCTTAGGGGAGGGGCGCTCGACTGGTTCCAACAGCTCCCCCTGGCTCGATAGTGGACTTTGGAGATTTTGCAGAAAAGTTGACAAATCAATATTCGAGCGCGGTGGCTCAGGAGAAGACGTATTTGACATTGATGGCAATGAGACAAGGCGAGAAAGAGTCATTGCGCAAGTATGTCGCCCGATATAATCAGGCTTGTTTGGAGATCCCATCGGCGGTCGACGAGGTCAAGGCGGGAGGATTGATAAGAAGTTTGCGGGCGGGGCCATGTAGAACTTCTCTGGCTAAGACCCCTGCCCACACGTATGATGAGGTACTGAGGAGGTGTCGAAAGTATATCAATCTCGAGGAGACCGAGGCGGAGTTTGCCAAGCTGGAGGAATTAGGTCGAGGGGAGTCGAGAAAGGAGAAAACGGTCTCGCCCAAAAGGAAAGCCTCGCCCAGGAGGGAGGGGCGAGCTAGACAAGATCGGGGGCGAGAGGATAGGTGGAAGGACCGACCCATTTCTGGAGGAAAGAGGTTCCATGATTACACCCCGTTGAACGCAAAGATAGCCGAGGTTCTGGTAGCTATGGAAAAAAGGATAGAGGAGAAAGATGTGACGTGGCCCAGGTCGAGGTTCGAGGGGCCCACACAACCGAAGTCGAGGAGATATTGTCGCTTCTACAAAGACTACGACCACACTACTGAGGATTGTCGGCATCTCAAGGATGAAATTGAGCGCCTCATTCGAGCAGGACACCTCAAGGAGTTTGTTTATCAAGACAAGGGGAGGAGGAAGGAGAAGAAAAGGTGTCGGGAGGACTCGGTCGAGAGAAGTGAGGAAGATGATGATGACGATACGCGAGGTGGTCGATATGATCGAAAACGAGACGAGGGAAAGAGGAGGCGAGGAAGTAGAGAGCGGGAGAGAGAAGGGGATGGAGGCCAGGTGAAGAGAGGCACGATATATATGATCTCGGGAGGACCGACGGACGGGGACTCAAACAATGCGAGGAAAGGTCACGTTCGAGCAATGAAGAGGAAAAGGGAGGAGGTGAGTATCACGGCCCGAATGCCGGTGATAAGTTTTAAGGCGGAGGATGCCGAAGGAGTGGTCCTGCCACATAATGATGCTTTGGTGATAACCGCAGAGGTCGCAGGATTTGATGTGAAGAGGGTGTTCATTGATACTGGGAGTTCGGTAGATGTGATGTTTTACGACTGTTTTGTACAGATCAACAGGGAGCTGAATATGGACCTGAAGCCGGTAACCACGGCGTTGTATGGTTTTAATGGAGGAGAGGTTATGCCGATGGGAGAAGTCAGCTTGCCCGTGGCATTGGGAGCAGGAGAACTGAGAAAGGTGCGCATGGTGAGATTCGTGGTCGTAGGCGCTGAGTCATCCTATAACATCATCATGGGGCGAACGAGCTTGAACGCATTCCAGGCGGTTGTATCCACGTACCACATGACGATCAAATATCCGGTGGGCGAAAACGTAGGGGAGATCGCCGGGGATCAGCTTACTTCAAGAAGTTGCTATCAAACAACAGTCAGCAATAACAGACAATTGGCGAAAAGGCAGGTCGAGTCAGGAGGGGAAGAGGTTAATCGACCAGGGGGATCAAGGTCGAAGGAAGACAGGCAAAAGGTGGAGAGGGGCAAGGAGAAAATGGATATCCAACCTGGGGAGGAAGTCGAGGAGGTTCAAATGATTGAAGGGTGTGAAAAGAGAAGGTTTAGGATAGGAAGGGACTTGGGAGAGCCGGTTCGGTCGAGGCTGATCCAGTTGGTGAGGGAGTTCGCGGATATTTTTGCCTACACGGCAGAGGAGCTGACGGGGATAAGTGCGGAGGTGATTGAGCATCGGCTGAACATCGACCTCAGCGTGAGGCCGGTGAGGCAGAAGAGGAGGCATCATGGTGCGGAGATGGATAAGATTATCGAGCAGGAAGTCGAGAAGCTGTTGGGAGAGCGACACATTAGGAGATTCAGTTCCCCGAATGGCTCTCAAACACGGTGATGGTGTCAAAAGCGGAAGGGAAGTAGAGGATGTGCATTGATTTTCGTGATCTAAACAAAGCATGCCCGAAGGATTTATATCCGCTTCCTAGGATCGACCAGCTGGTCGACTCCACGGCAGGTTGTGAGCTGCTTAGTTTGATAGACGCATCCCAAGGGTATCATCAGATCCCGCTGGCTCGCGAGGACTGGAAGAGGGTCAGCTTTGTGACAAGTCGTGGAACATACTGCTATGTGGTGATGCCCTTCGGTCTAAAGAATGCGGGGGCGACGTATCAGAGGTTGGTGGATAAAATCTTTAAGGAGCAGCTGGGAAGAAACATGGAGGTGTATGTGGATGATATGCTGGTGAAGAGCAAAGATGAGATTGACCATGTGAACGACTTAAAAGAAACATTCATGACTCTTCGGAAGTATGGGATGAAGCTGAATCCCGCTAAGTGCTCGTTCGGGGTTAAAGCTGGAAAATTCTTGGGCTATATGGTCACAAGGAGGGGGATCGAGGTCAACCCAGAGAAAGTGAGGGCGGTAATCGAGATGCAGCCCCCCACGAAGGTGAAGGAGGTGCAGACCTTAACTGGTCGAATAGCAGGCCTGAGTCGTTTTATTTCCAAGGTGGCCGAGAAGAGTGGGCCCTTATTTAAGACACTCCGGAAGAGCTCGAAATTTCAATGGACAGAAGAAGCGCAGAGAGCGTTTGAGGAGTTGAAGAGGATATTGGTCGATTTACCGCTATTAGCAAAACCGGTGCAAGGGGAGGACTTGGTGTTATATGTATCCATCGGAGAGGCGGCAGTAAGCTCTGTGTTATTGCGGGAGGAAGGAGCAGCCCAGTTCCCTATTTACTACGTAAGTAAGGTGATGCAAGGGGCGGAAAGGAGGTACTCAGAGATCGAAAATGGGGCCTTGGCAGTGGTGGTGACTGTAAGGAAGCTGAGACCATATTTTTTGGAGCATAGGGTGAGGGTCCGAACGAACATGCCATTGGGAGAAACTTTGGGCCGACCCTCCGTGTCGGGGCGGTTAGTTAAATGGGCGGTCGAGCTAAGTGAATATACAATTATCTACGAGCCAAGGAGAGCAATTAAGGCCCAAGCGTTGGCTGATTTTATTCAGGAGGGGACGAAGGAAGGCGAGGAGCTCGAGGGGGTATGGCAAGTGTTTGTAGATGGATCCGTGTCGAGGGCTGGAGGTGGCTTAGGCATCGTGCTTATATCGCCAAGGGGTGATAGTTTGGAGTTCGCAATTAAGGTGGCCTACCAGATATCAAACAATGAAGCGGAATACGAAGCGGTCATTAAAGGACTCAAACTGGCCTTAAGTGGCGGAGCTCGAGCAGTGCAGGTGCATTCAGACTCACAGTTGGTCGTGGGCCAATTCCAGGAGGGGTTCGAGGTTCGAGAGGAAAGGATGATGAAGTATGTGGAGGAGATAAAGAAGCTACAGGGAGAGTTTGATTCCTTCGAATTAATCCAAATACCTCGAAGAGAAAATTGTCGAGCAGGCCTATTGGCTAAAATGGCACAGAGTTTGGTAGATTGCAAGAGCAGGAGTGTGACCTTGCTGCACATGGAGAAGAGTGTGGTTGAGAAGGAGGTGGTCGAGATAGAAGAGGTGGAGGACTGGAGGGCGCCGATAATGAAGGAATTGAAGGGGGGAACTGTTAGAGAGGTAAGAAGATTCTTCGAGCATGGAGGAGTCCTATATAAAAGGTCACACGCAGGTCCCCACTTGCGATGTGTAGGCAGAGAAGAGGGGCGATATGTGTTGAAAGAAATTCATGAGGGCTGCTGCAGCGACCACAGCAAGGCGGGTTCCTTGGTGGTAAAGGCCCTACGGGCAGGATATTTCTGGCCGACGATGAGAGAAGATGCCAAGGAGATGGTGCGGAAGTGTTTGCAATGCCAGAAGCACGGCCCACTCATTCACCAGCCGGCCGAAGCTATGACGACGATGAGTTCTCCCATTCCATTTGCCCAATGGGGAATCGACCTGGTCGGACCTATGCCCCAAGGAACTGGACAAAGAAAGTTTTTGATTGTGGCGGTCGATTACTTCACAAAGTGGGTGGAAGCCGAGCCCCTGGCAAAGATCACGGAGGAGAAAGTGATACATTTCCTATATGATAACATATGTTGCAGATTTGGAGTTCCCAAGGTGTTGGTGTCAGACAACGGGACCCAGTTCAACGGCAAGCGGATCCGAGCATGGTGTGAGGACATGAAAATCGACCAACACTTCGCTTCGGTCGCACACCCGCAGGCCAATGGACAAGTGGAGGTAACCAACAGAATCATATTGAACGGACTGAAAAAAAGATTGGAGAAGGCATCGGGAGCGTGGGTGGATGAGCTTACTTCGGTGCTATGGGCGTATAGAACAACACTCCGATCGACCACTGGGGAAACACCGCTCAGCATGGTATACGGCATGGAGGCCCTGTTACCAATAGAGGTCGAGGTTCAGTCCCAAAGGTCGAGCGCATATGATCGAGAACAGAATGAACACCTGATGCTGGCAGCGCTCGACACAATAGAAGAGCTTAGAGAAAGGGCAACAATCAGAGTCGAGGCATACAAGCAAAGGATGCGAGCAACGCACGACAGAAAAGTGAAAACGCGGAGATTTCAAGTGGGTGACTTGGTGTGGAAGAGGGTCGATGTGCTGAAACATGTCGGGAAATTAGAGCCTAACTGGGAAGGACCATACCTGGTCGAAAAGGTCCACGCGGGAGGAGCCTGCTCCTTAAAGGATGCTGAAGGAAGATCTCTAGCCAGGTCATGGAATGTGGCTAATTTAAAGAAGTATTATGCTTGAAATTTTTTCTTTCTTATTTACCACCGCCAATGTAATGAATTGCTTCACTCGAGGATGAATGAAATGGCGTATTGAAGTCTCTACAAATTACTGTTTACCAAATTTACTTTATAGTCGATATTCTGGGATTAACCTTGATGACAGGATGAATACGGAGAAATCCATCATGATCAAGGCCATGAGGCTGGATGGTCGTATGTAACGACCACCTCTTTGAAGGTGGGCATGCGTTTCCAAGAAAAAAAACCCATCATGATTAAGGCCATGAGGCTGGATGGTCGTATGTAACGACCACCTCTTTGAAGGTGGGCATGCGTTTCCAAAGAAAAAACCCATCATGATTAAGGCCATGAGGCTGGATGGTCGTATGTAACGACCACCTCTTTGAAGGTGGGCATGCGTTTCCAAGAAAAAAACCCATCATGATTAAGGCCATGAGGCTGGATGGTCGTATGTAACGACCGCCTCTTTGAAGGTGGGCATGCGTTTCCAAGAAAAAAAACCCATCATGATTAAGGCCATGAGGCTGGATGGTCGTATGTAACGACCGCCTCTTTGAAGGTGAGCAGGCGTTTCAAAAGAAAAAAGCCATCATGATTAAGGCCATAAGGTTGGATGGTCGTAGGCTACGATCATCCTGGAGAAGGTGTTCACGGCAGAAAGCTCGTCATGATGGAGATCATGGCACAATTACACGGAAGGAACAAATTGCAAGAAGGAATATATGTTCGAAAGAACAAACACACCGAAGCAAATCATCACAAACATAGAAAAAGATAGAAAAAACAACAACGAAACAACAACAATCCAAAACACTCTCATTCCAAGAAGATCGTGAGTTCGTGAAAAGTACACACATTACAGAAATTCAGTTGGATACAAATGCAAACTAAAAGATGCAATATTATTCTACGGAGGAGGAGGGGCAGCAGTCGAGTCGGCGTTGCTCGAGCAGGCGTTGGGATCGATCTGGTGACCAGTGCCAGAGGTCGAGTCGCAGGCCTCATTAAGTGGGCGTAGCCGAATAGACTCAGCCATTGCGACCAACATGGCAGCTGGAGGAGTAGCATCATCGAGCAGAGCAAAGGTTTTCTTTAATATCTCCGATCGACCTAGAGTTCTCTCGAGCTGACCCGACCACCACTCATGCTCGAGCGGTAGAGCAGGATCTCCGTGAAAGTTAGAGGGAACTTTTGGTAAAGCATCCCATATGACCCCGGGGTCGAGCTGCTCAAAATCATCCTCGGCGATCTGCTCGCCAGCTTTCTGGAGGGCGAACTGAAAGCAATCTACCCCGAAGTCTTGAACCTCCTTCAAAAATTGGGGCGACTGCATGAAGTCAGCCACCACTTGTGCACGATGCTCTCGGAGGAAGAGCTGCCCAGTCGTGGTTGCCCAAAGCATCTGCCTAGCCTGAAGGGCAGTGGCGTTTGCGTATCTTTGCTTCTCTTCAGCATGGGCAGCCCTCTCTTTGGCCAGAGTGGCCTCCAGTTCAGCCCGAGAAGTCTCCACCTTGGCCAGCGCCGTCTCAGCCCGAACTCGGGCAGCCTCGGCCTGCTCTCGAGCAGCCTCGGCTTGTGCTCGAGCGGTCTCCACTTCTGATCGAGCAATTCGCTCCTGCTCGAGCACGCCCTCCTTTTTCTTTAAGGCAGCATCCTTCTCCGCTGCCACCACCTCCTTAGCTGCGAGAGCAGCATCCTTTTCCGCGAGAGCCTTGCTTTTATTGCTGAGCTCTTCATCAAGGGACCGAAGCTTAACGTCGAACTCCGCTTTTTGCTCTGCTTGGGCCTCGCGGAGCTGGGAATTATGCTTCACGAGAGTGGAGTTCTTATCCTGCAAGAACCTGATGGTGCTCTCAAGGCTTCTCAAGGATTTCCCAGAGCTGTCGCGAGCTTCTTGCGCCGTAGGCAAAAATTGGACCAAGCCCTATCACCAGTGAAGAGGGCACAGTTCAAAGTTGATGCAACGCGGGAAACATAGGAAAGAAGACAGCAGGAAGCAAGGGAAACAATACCTGGGCCATCCACTGCACAAACTGATCTCCAAACTCAGGCAGCGTGGGGCCGAGCTTTTTCCGGTCGTCCTCGAGGAGAGCACCCTCGAGGCGCTCGACCACTTCGTTTGTGGACGCCGACAGCAAGGACGTCGGCTTCGGAGCCAGAGGGTCGGGGGGAAGATAACTGTCACGGCCCCGTTTCTAGACGACCGCACCTTGATCGGTGCGGGACCGCTTGCCCAGCACGGTATCAGCCTTGCTGCCAGACTCGACTAGCGCCTTAGTCGAGCCGGCAGATTGGGTCTTGAGGGATTGTTGGTCGAGAGGAGGTTTCTCTGAAATTGAGGTTTTGGTTGAGGAGTGGAGCTCGGAAGACTTGTCTGGGGTTTTGGAAGGAACAGAGTCTTTGAGAGGGGGAGCTCGACGGTCGGTTTTCTGACGATTGTCGACCTTCTGGCGATCATCAGTCCTGTGTGAGCGGTCGTCGATTTGATGTTGACGATCATGGGTCTTTCGGCGGTCGTCAGGTTTATGTTGGTGATCGACAATTTTCTCACGATCATCGACCTTAGAGGTGGTCGAGGACTTGGTGGTTGAGGAGGAAATGGATTTTGGGTTGAGGGTTCTGGGAAGTTTGCCCCGGCTGCTTCGGCGGTGGAGGAGGCTGCTTCTCAAGTTGTTGCGGCTGTGGAGGTTGCTTCTCGGGTTGATGTTGTGCCCCCCTGGGCGGTGGTGGAGGAGGCGGCGGAGTCTGCCGGGGTGGCGATCGCGGTGGCGGATCCGGTCGAGAGCCACCCGAGCTAGCGGACCCATCGGCCTTGTCGTTGCTCGACCCAGCGACAGTCCCCGATTTTTTCTTCAGAGGGGTCTTCCTTGGTGGGATGTTGAAGCTGGGCACCTCTGCAGAAAAATCGTAATATAGATCAGATGCAAGGTCAGTAATAACCACTTCAAATAAAAACAAGGAAATGCACGAACAATCAGTTAATCTGATCGAAAATTACCTGGATCGTTTTCAATACGAATGAGGTCGAGAATCTCCTCGGTGGGGGGGGATAGAGTCTTATGAGAAAGAAGACCACAAAAATGGAGAAGATTCTCATCTTGAAGAAGTGTATCAGACGCGACGGACTTGGAATTCCAAGTATGAATCCGCTGGTCGAAAAGAGGGTTGGAAGGAGGGGTCGTGGATGCCTCTCGCGAAACTTCCCTGACCCAAGGAACGGAAGGCCAGGGGAAAGCAACATCAGGTCGAACGAAGATGAATCTATCAATCCATTTGGGAAGATTGGTAGGAATGTCATTTATGAAATGGGCACCGTTGCGGCTCTTGAGGTAGAGGCCTCGACCTTGTTTGGAAGGACCGTAGCAATAATAGAAAAAGTCTAGGTCAAATCGACCCAGACGGATATGGCAGAGAATGATAAAGGTGTTTATGAAGCGAATGGCGTTAGAAGGGAGTTGATGCAGAGGAAGGGAGAACCACTCGCAAATGCGGAGTACTTCAGGGTTTAAGGGGAAACGCAGGCCAAGTTTGAACTGGATTTCAAAGAAAGTGTAGCAATCCTGCGGAGGATGGTCGAATTTGTCAGAGGGAGAGGACCTGAAGAACGCCCAACCAAGTGGTTGGCCGATTTTTTGGGGCTTGAACCAAGGGTGAGAGAGAGAGGAAGGAGAAGTGCGCCGAGATAGTTTTTTGGTCGAGGATCGTTTGGGAGGAGAGCTTGAAGAAGGAGGAGCAGTGGGCTGCGAAGAGTTGACCTCGTCCTCCTCTGGCTCGTCCAACGCACCAAGGGGAGGTCGACGGTGGCGGAGAGGGACGTTATCCATACTATCACCGGAGTTTGGAGAGGCGACGCGGGCGGTAAAAACGCGAGTGGGAATTGTATCGCCGGGGCGAAGGATAGAGAGGGGGACGGCTTCGAGCGCAGAAGGTAGTATTTCAACTGAATCAGAGGAGGTTTCAGTGTCTGAAAAGAAAACCAAAACAAAAACAAAGAGAACAAATATCAAAAAGAAGCGGTCGTAAAAAAAAAAAAAAGAGGGGAGAAGAAGATTAGGGTTCTTACGGGAGAGCGACCCAGAAATCAAGAGAAGAATTAAGAAAGTAAAGGGACGGAAATTTCAAAAATTTTCAAAGGAAAGACAAAATCCCCAACATTCAATAGACAAGCAAGAGTATCCCAAGCGCAAATTCAACACACAACAAGCCAATTTAGGGCGATTCAACAGGCAGATCGAGAACACCCAACATAGAAAATTCAAAATATACAGAGTGGAACTACAAAGAATATAAATTCAAGTGCAAAGAGACTTACTCATAACCGTGGATGGATAATTGAGGAAGGATTGAAGGGGCGCAGGAGAAATCGTCGAGAAAATAAGAGATTTTTTGCAGAAGGAAATTCTAGGCACAGAGCGATTCAAAAATTGAAAGGGTGGAAAAAGTTGAAAAATACGCTAAGTGTGGAATTTATACTTGGGTGATTAAAGGGGGGAAGGATAAGGGCCGTCAGATTAAAGGCAGATCCAATGATGGGAGTATTAATTTGCACGGAGCTCAAAACGGACGCGTTAGGCAAGGAGGCGCAATGATTAAAGCGTCTGGCACGTCTGGCAGTCGTGACGCGTGGCAGAAAACGGATGCGACAGGAAGGACTTAAAGCGGATGACTTTATGGCTAGGGATTAATGGAGAATTATTCGAAAAAAAAAAAAAAAAATGAGCGGAAAGCTCACCAGCCGGTCGATATCTAAACGACGAACCACCCAGAAGGACGATAAATGCTGATCTACTCTTAGATCGAATCATTCAGATTCGACCAGAGTGGGGGGACTAGATGATATGGGATATTATACCCACAAGGCTGAACCAGTCTGTTAACCGGTCGAAGAGGTCATATTATGAGGAAGCTAAAGGAATCGAGCAATTAACCAGTCGACCAAGTAAGGTTGACGACTGAACTATCCTTCGACCAGATACGCAATCGAGCAATTTATTCGACCTCATCAGGTCGATTACTTCGAGGACTTAACACCACGCTGTTCGGCCTAGTCACAGGCGCGTGAAGGAAGCCTCTGACAGAATTCCAGGAAAATATTTACCCCATGTGCAGGGGAACACGTGTCGAGAAAGCAGTGGTGGATAGCAATAACTGCCTCTGACAGCATATCCCATGTGCAGGAGGACACGCGTCCAAAGGGGATTGGTGCAGGCGATAGTGGCGACGGCTACTTCTGACACACGCGTTTGGTGCGTACGGACGGGCAGTTAGGGCAGACAGCTCATCAAATCCGGGCAGCCCTAGGTCAGGTATCTCACCCCTATATAAAGGGGGTGAGCCTTTCTTCTTCAACACGATCATTCTATTACTCTTGAGAATTGATTGAATACACACTGACTTAAGCTTCGGAGGCTCTTCACCGGAAAACCCCTCCGGTGTGAGAGTTCTTTGTAGGTGCACGACGTTCAACCGGCGAGAAGGAAGGCGATTACTCAAGTTCCAGCCGGTCAAAGAGTTTTGTGTTACCAAGTATAAAATGAATTGCTCCTCTCTGGGATCCTGTTCAATACATAAATATACTAGTGCAACTAATCAGTCAAGACAAACTGTACAGTTGACACTACAACCGTTCACGATAGTGTGTTCTTGTCCATTTGGATTGTGAACCACTTATTCTTGTTTCGCGAGTAACTGATAGTATGATCTTTGGTTCGCCCGATGACGACCCACACTATCTAATGCAAAACAACAGAATGTAGAACTTGTTTAATCTAACATGTTTCTCATTCATAAAGGGTAAAAGTGTAATATCATCCAAAGCCAAGCTTTCAGTATATAACACTAACATTTACATGGAACAACCCGAAGGTATTGTCGCACCAGGTAAGAGAAAAAGGTGTGCAAATTAATCAAATCCTTGTACGGACTTAAACAAGCTCCGAAACAATGGCATTTGAAATTTGATGACGTGATGTTGTCAATTGGGTTCAAAATCAACGAATGTGATAAATGTGTTTATGTTAAGAACACATCAAATACATGTGTAATTGTATGTCTATATGTAGACGATATGTTGATCATGGGGAGTAGCCATGAAGTGATCATAGATACAAAACGAATGTTGAAAAGATATTTTGACATGAAAGATATGAGTGTAGCTAATGTAATTCTTGTAATAAGAATTATCAGAACCCAAGATGGAATTGTCTCGTCACAATCTCATTACGTAGAGAAAGTTCTCAAGAAATTTAATGCCTATGAAGGTCCTCTGTCTAGGACACCCCTTGATCTTAGCTTAAATCTGGAAGCCAATAAAGGTCAACCAGTTGCTCAATTAGAATATTCACGGATAATAGACAGTCTAATGTACTTGACGAACTGTACACGACCAGACTTGGCCTATCCAGTGAATAAGTTGAGTAGATTTACAAGCAATCCCAGTCATGAGAACTGGAATGCTTTGAAAAAGGTATTGAAGTACTTAAAGTACACCCTTGAATACGAGCTAAAATACTCGAGATATCCAGCAGTACTTGAAAGGTACTGTGATGCAAGCTGGATATCGGATTCGAGAGATTCTCACTTTACAAGTGGATATGTCTTTTGTATCAGAGTAGGTGCTATTTTGTGGAAGTACACAAAACAAACTTGTATAGCTCGGACAATCATGGAGTCGGAGTTCATCGCTTTAGATAAAGCTGGTGAAGAAGCTGAGTGGGTTCGAAACTTTTTATCTGATATTCCATGTTGGGATAAACCTTTGCCACCTGTGATGATTCACTGTGATAGTCAAGCCGCTATAGGAAGGGCGCAAAGTAACATGTATAACGGTAAGTCTAGACATATTTGTCGTAAACATAATACCGTTCGCCAATTGATCACAAATGATATTATTTTCATTGACTACGTAAAGTCTAAGGAAAATTTGGCTGATTCTTTTACTAAAGGATTGAATAGAGATCAATTGGGAATACTGCTAGAGAGAATGGGATTAAAAATTCACAATGAAAAGAATGATCATAGTGGTAACCCTACCTTGCTGAATGGAGATCCCATAAGCTTGGTTCAAGGGGAAAACTAAACTATGAAAATTCAGCTGAGCACTTGGAACATTAGAATGTCCAAATCTATTCCCTAAAAAGCAATCCAAGTGCAAAATTACCTGTTGATTGTGGTGAGGGTAAGTCATCTGGACTTTTAATGAATCCTTAACCTTTTAAAGGTTGAGTAATACAGGATACTCTTGACAGGGAGGTCACCTATATAAGTGTTAAGTGAGGGCCGCTTCAATTGTAAACACTTATGAATCCAAAATGTTGTCCATGGCCAAAACGAACACAACAATAGAACGGAATGGAGTTAAGACTCTATTGTGTGAATGTCATTGTTTTGGTGTACACTATAGAGGAATAGTTCACGACACTATGTCCACTAAGCAGCCAGTACATCCAATGATGTTTAGTAAGAAAGGTTCAAAGCTACAAGCTACATTTTGTGATGCAATAGAGTCTTGTGAGGATTGAGCACAAGAGTCTGCATACATGCATACATTTGATTTCCACGTATATGGGGGATTGTTGGAAAAATCAGTTATAAAACTTGGGTTTGACCTGGTTTTGACTGATTTTTTTATGCCTAAATATTTAATTTGAGTTGAATTAAATATTGTAGAAAAATTCTACGTTCCGAGTAGATATACTCGTGGTATATTTATTTTATCAAAACTGATTTTTGGTGAGTGAGAAATAAATTGTTAAAAAGCTATAAAACGACACGTAAAATGTTGGTTGTGGGATTTGAAGGGTCAAGAGTCATTCCCACATTGGACTCTTAAATGAGATTAACTCCTTTATTATAATAAAGAGAGTTGAAGAGGTTACAACAAGCACGAAGCTATGCACCAAGTGTTGGTGTTGTTTTCGGCTACACGCGCGCGCGCGCACACCCGCCGGTCGGCCGGCCGGCCAGCTCGGGCTCGGGCTCGGGCTCGAGCTCGAGCTCGAGCCCGGGCTTGGGACTTGGAACTTAGGCCTTGGTTGTTGGCAATTGGAGGTTGGGCTGGACTTGGGTGGCCCTGGGCGGTTGGGCCTTGGGCCCAAATGATTTATATATATATATACATCTTTTGCTGCAAATTTATTTGCAATTTCAGGGCCAATTGAAAAAATCCAATTCAATTTGGACCTGGACTCGAATTTTGACCCAACCCGAGTGAAACCTCTCCATGTACAATGAATCTGGACACCTGACTTTTCATGTGAAATGTGAAAATGGAGGATTAATGGTGTTAATGGAGTTAACTCCTGTTTAATGGTGTATTAACACTTGAAAACATTTTGCCCCATTATCTCAGCCTTAAGTGGTTGATGTAACTGCTTGTTTTCCCTCAGAGGTGGAAGTCCTATAAATAGGACTTAGAGCTGCAGAGAAAAACATAGATAACATTGCATGCATTCAGAACATCCTCAAAGCCTCACGCATCATATCAAAAGTACTTTGTTCTCGACTTCATTCCCGTTCGCTGGAACTCTGAATGTTGGTGTGCTACAACTTCCGAATGTATAACTGTTGTATCATTGGGGGCATTACGCACTGACCCGTCAGCACTATACGGGGTGTATTTGTCTTGAGGAAAGATTTCAATCGCCTCGGCTCTAATCTGTCTGCATTCGAGTTGTAATTTATATTTCTGTTTTAGTTCATATTGTAAGAACTGAACTCTTTATTCAATTCATAGGTTCCCGTTGTAATCAAAACACATTTTGGTGTAACAATTTTATTTATTCAATTTTTTACAAAAATATTCACAATTTTAAGTTAGTAGAGATAGAGATGAATTGCCATTTCCTTTTAACTATTTGCAACTCAAGGTTGATACGAGACTGAGATTGGGAAAAAAACAATTTTTGTTGCTTGGATATCATTAAAAAAATAAATGTGTTGAAAAAAAAATGCAATAATGGGTTCACCTAATGTTTGTGGATACAATTACACAAATCAATTCTTTCCATTTATTTTTCCTTTCACATAGATATTTTTGATATACAAATAAATTATTTGTACCATCTTAATTTACAACCTTGTTTTCCCCAATTAAGATTATACTAGTACCATACTCGTGTACTACATGGGTAGTGAGTTAAAAAATATGTTATAAAAGTTATTACTAAATAAAAATTTTATTTAAAATTTTTGATGGATTAATCAATGAAAAAAAGGAATAAATAGTGCATAAAGTGATTTGTAAATACAATATCGCAATTTAGGAGAGAAATATGAGAAAATATTATAAGATGTAAGATTGTTACTTGCCCAAATAAAAATAAAATTTGTACTAAGAAAAAAAAAATAACAAAATTAAATGTACAATTACCAAGATTGAAAAAAGTTATTTATGTCTATACCAAGCCTAATTTCAAAGCAAAAAATTAATATACAAACAACATTCCGAAGCATAGACTTTTGCCATGTTAGCATTCGAAGCTTGTGAACCACCCAGTGACGGATTTAGGAATGTCATTCAGAGGGGCCCAGTTTTAAATGTTAAATAACGAACTCGTAGTGTAAGTCAAAATACTCACTGCATATAAAAATGTATATACTGTAAATATAAATACTATAAATACTGACATGTTTATCATTAAGTAATAAATATTTAGAATCCGTACCAGCCTCATACTTAAAAAAAAAAATTTGAGATTTCATGTATTTATAATTTAAGTTCAACGTCTATAATTTAAGGAAAATTAAGTTTTTTTGGTTGAGAATTTGATTTAAATTGATCTTTTGAAGCACATTGCATAACATGTTTGCTGATGAAATCTTATCAAAAAATTTCAAGAAAAAAATAAATAAGTCAAAAATATGTGATTACACAAAAAAAGTAAAAACTCAACACTAAAAATATAACAATCAAAGTAAATACTCAATTTTATAAATCACTAATCGATTTACAATTAAGAGACTGAAGGAGTAGATCATTATAAATAATTTCAAAAACTTATCTAGAAATGTAAAATATAAGGATTGTTAGCACAATTTTCAATAAATAAATAATATTAGTAATTTTAAACTAAAATAGCATAGAAAATAAGTTTTAATTATTAATATATTGTAAAAAATTTCAACATTTCTATACATATTTATAGTATTTTCTGTATTAATATTTATAAATGTAATTATTTACAGCACATACTTTTTGTATTAATATTTATATTTATATTATAAATATATATATATATATTAAATTAAAAAATCAGGGGGTCCCACGGCCCCCCTGGACCCCATCTAACTCCGTCCCTGGAACCACCCACTTAAGTTCAACACATTTTGAATTAATATATATGGAGGATGTATTTCTATACATCAAAGGAAAATTGTCAGTTTATGTTCCATCTCAATCTACACCTTCTCCACCCCATTTACGCATTCTTTCTGATGCTTGTTCCACCTGCAAACTCCAAGTAAAAATAAAATAAATCTACAAAATTAAAAGGAGAAAAAAATGAAGTACTATCAATTTATGCTGCAATGCAAAGTCAACAAGAATTAAATATTTTGTATATATATATATATATATATATATATAGAGAGAGAGAGAGAGAAAAAAAAATAGAGTAGATAAAATTACACCACTATATTGTGGCCTTGCTTCACACATTCATCACTTTTGGATAAAAGATTCAACACAAATGTTGTTGTAAGTCTACCTAACCGTCGCACAATCATACTTTACAACAAAAATTAAATACATATATTATCAAATATCATACTATTTATTATATTTTATTTTAAATATGGCATTTTGAGTATAAAAAAAGGTGTTATTTGTTGGGAAGTGTAACACAAAATTTCGTATTATTGAATTAATAAACACGAGAACTTCATACAAATAGATTTCAACGGATTAAATGAAATATAGTGGATTACAAATCTCTATTATTCCTCTGATTAATTTCTTCAAGACCGATCTTCAAATGGATTTGAGACTTTTGGAGACAAATCTTCAGTTTGATCTCCGTCGATCTTGAATATGGATTTAATTAACGTTTCTTCGAGGGCTTGACAACTTGATCTCGATCGAACGTTGTGATTTCCCAAGAACGTGATGAACACGAGTCCTTGGTCTTCGCCGCAAAGTTGATTTTGATCTTCTTTACGCCGGTTTTGTCTTTAATTCGGAGGTTTGACAGCTTGTTTATGGATTGAACGTTGGTTTTGGACTTGAACGCGCTTGACTATTCCTTTGGATCTTTAAGAACACTTGAATTTAATAACACAATTCGGATGCTTGGCAGCATGTTTTCGGATTGAACGTCAGTTTTGGGCTTGAACGAGCTTGAATCTTCATTCGAATCTTCAAGAACACTTGAATTTAGTAATGCAATACGGAGGCCTGGCAGCTGTTTTCAGGTTGAACATCGGTTTTGGGCTTGAATGCACTTGAATCTTCCTTCAGATCTTCAAGAACGCGTTTGGATTTTCAAGAACACTTAAATCTTGTGGATAGAATTCTCTAGAGCTCTTGAACTTGAATATGACTTGTGGACTTGAATATGAATTGTGATTTTTTTTTTTCACCGGAAGAGCTCTTCTTATAGGTGTTGGAGAGAGAGTGTTGGAAAAAAAGACTTCAATTTGATTGATCCATAATTTTCAATATTTATCTCTTAATAATTATTTTAAGAGATAATTAGGAGAGAGAGTTTTGGAAAAGAAAACTTCAATTTGATTGGTCCATGAATTTTTACTTATTTATCTCTTTAATTATTATTAAAAGAAATAATTATTTATTCTTCTCTCCAAGAAAGTGACATGTGACATTCTTTAATTGACCTTAAAAAATATACATGTGGCATTCTTTAATTGGACAACAATAATTAATTAAATATTTAATTTAGGAATTAAAATTTTGATTAATTTTCCAAATAAAATAAAAAATTATTAAATTGACTATGACATGGAATTTGACACTTGTCGTCATTTAATTGCCTCAAAATTTAATTGCCTACAAATGCCTCCTCGAGACTTGTTCACGGACAAAATGTCTTGGAGTGAATAAGTCACGAATTTTGATTTGATTTGGACTTGAAGCACATGACGAACTTATGAAGTTAAGAGAACCCAATAAAGCTTAAAGCTCACAAAGCAATGGATTTTTAATGACTCAACATGTCATTTTCATCTCAAGTGGCCCAACATAGCACGACCCAGACTCATCACTAGTGGTCATCAAATTAACTCAAGGAAAGCCGAGACCCATTAATGATTTTGGTCCAAATCTATACTTATATAAAAAGCATTCTATTTACTAGAATTAATATTAAGAAAAGTCAAAGGTAATTAATGCATTCTATTTCCATCAAGTATTTTATTTAATTATTTTAGTTAATTGTTTTATCTCATAACTAGTACAGATCTCGTGCGATGCATGGGATGCACAAAATTAAGGTCATTTATCAAGTCTTATAATTATATAAATGAATAAAGAAAAATGTACAGGATATATATAGTACGTGACCTGTAATAGGCCAAAATGTGAACAAGGGTGATGCACGGGGTACACAATTTTAAGGTCATTTATTAGTATAGAGTCCGTGCGATGCACGGGGTGCACAATTTTCTAGTATGTGTAATACAAATACATACCGTATGCACGGGACAGAAGCACTAAATGAGTTATTTCCACAGAGCTTGCCCGTTAAGTAGCTCCTGAACACGGGTGCACAATTTGTAGTATGTACTATAAAATCAGAAAAGATTTCCATACAATTAGATAATAAATGAGATAATAAATAAAGCCTTTTTTTAATAAAGATTTTACATACATTATTTTACTTATCGGATGTTATGATATTTTTTTGTTAAACTGATTTGATGAGATATAATACAAATACAATTAGATGATTGAACAAAATCAGAACAGATTTTTATACAATTAGGGGGGTGTATTCAATTTATACTTTTAGAGACTTTTTAAGATTTTTAAAATTCTGGTGTATTCAATTAAAACTTTTAGAGACTTCTGAATTGGTGAGATGTTGCTGGACTTATGTGACTCTTTTCACGCTTTTTTTTTCTTTCTAATACGACTTTGTATCTCATATAATTTTCATGCTCTATTATTTTACTTATTTATTTTGATACCTTGTGTAATTTTTATTTTCATTACGTATATTAATGTGATCTTTTTATTTTATATATTCTTTATTATGCTCATTTTATGTGTGTATACCTTTATTCTCTCATTTTACTATCTTGTGAATTTGACTTTTCAAATGTTAATGCTTTCATAGTTGCACTTGCAAATAAATTATTTGTTCTTTCTTTTCATTTGTAAATGTTTATTTCAAATTATGAAAAAAATTAATTTATTTTCAAATAGTTTATTTGTTAATATTGAAATATTTTGAATATTACTGATAATTTTATAAGATACAATTACTGTTTTCCGGCACTGTTTGTATCTTGTAAAAATATATCATAATAATATTTTTCTAATATAACAACATTATGCAAAAAAATATAAAAAAATAAAATCAATCAATAATTAGATAAATATATCTTAATTTAGATTGATTATAAGTGTCGTTATAGCAGAGATGTCTAACACATATTTGATCTTGTACTCTTTTAACAAACAAATATAAGGCCCTGCTCGATTCGACTCGTTGAAGCTCGGATCGATTTACTCGTTTAATAAATCTAAAATCCTAAACAGTTTGTTCGTGAATAACTCATTTCGCATAAAAACGAGTTTATTCATAAATTTTTAGAGGATTAATATATACAACATCTTTTTATTTATTTATTCTTGTTTATATTAGTAATTATGTTACGTTTATTAATATTTTATTCAAACATAATATTATAACTGCAAGTATATAAAAATCTCAATAAGTTTTAAAAAGTCCATTATGAAAGTCTTAAAAAGTCACTAATGAAAATTCTCTGAAAGTCTCAAAAAGTCCACCAAAGTCATGAAAGTTCTACAAAGTCCACAAAAGTCATCAAATTTAAAAAGTTTTAAAAAGTCCTTAAAAATCTCAATTGAATACACCCTCCTTAGATAATAAGAAGGAATTACATAAGAAAAAAAAGAAATTAGATAAAGAATTTTGAATCTATATTTTTTTAGTATAGATAAACTTTATGTACAAATTTTGACTTCACCGATTTTATGAGATTTGTTTTGACAAAATCAAAGACGAAAACTGAAAAATGTTTCTATTAACATTTACAATGCGTATTTAATGTTTTTATTTTGGCAAATTATTCTTTTTAAGTGTGATATATAAATATTAAAAATACTTAAAATATTTTATAACATCTATAAAAGCATCTAAAATATTCTATATTATTCACAAATAATGTTTGAAGCTACCTAAATTTTTCTAAACTACCCGTAAGGAAAATATATCTAAAAATTCTTCATTTAACCTCCATATATGTGTACACACACACACACACACACACACAGAGAGAGAGAGAGAGCAAATGTGTAAAAAAATTTATACAAATAATATTTAAAAATATCTAAAATATTTGTAATTAGACAGGTGAAATTTAGATTTTTAATTAATCTATATAGATAATAGATTTATAGTAGTAATTAGACTTTTATTTATTTACCTTTAAAGTTGTTACGATAGATGAAGGATGTGATTTTTTTGACTCGTGGAGATGGAATTTTATAAGCTGTGTTATGAAATTTTCTTAAACTCGTCCATATCTATACGATGAGTTTTTTAAGCTGGTTATATAGATTTAAAATTATAAAAAAAAAAACTTTCATAAATCATTTGATTTGGTATTTTCGGAGAGCTTCATTAATTAAAAAGTGCAAAATAAATAAATAAAGCAAGTACAATTGAAAAGGTTAACCAATTGTATGGATAATTAAACTAAATTCAATTTTGTAGGATGCATTAAATATTGATTAGATTTTATATGTAAAATAAAATAAAAAATAACTAGAATAGTTTTACGTGTTGCAATATATTATATTTAAAAAAAAATAAAAAATCTTATTTTACGTATTGCATACCAATATTTTAGGAACTACATGGATATTCCTAAATAAATATTGCATACCCAATATTTTAGGAACTAATTAAATGCTAATTTGATTTGCATACTAAAAATATTAGATGCATTAATTAAATGCTGGATAAAAATAGCAAATCATTAATTAGAGTTGACTATTCTACATACTACATTTAGTAAATAATATAGCTTTTAATATAAGTATAGATTTAAATTATGAAGTAAATATTATAAATTAGTACGCCATAAATATGATTATACGTATATTAAACATTGGGATAGAAAGTTGAAAATTTGTAAATTATGTACTATATTTTAAAAAAAAAAAATTATAGGCTACATTTAGTGCTTGTCAAAATCTATTTAATGCTACATTTAATGCTTGTCAATTTGTTGTTTAAAAAAATTCAAAATATTTCCAAAACTGGCTTGCAATTAATGTTGTTAGATTTGTTACTTACCATTTTTAAAAAATGGCAATTCTTATTAAATATATACTAGTACGTATCCCGTGCGATGCACGGGACAAAGATATTAAATGAGTTATTTCAAAGTCTTTTCTGTTTAAGTCTAAAAAGTAATAGGGTTATTATCTATTTTCTACCTCTTTTAATCCATATTAAGCCAAAAAAATAATAGAGTTATAAGCTTTTTTCCACACCTTTTAGCCAACGTTGTTTTTTTAGTCAGAACATTAAATATGAGCATGTTAAGGCTAGTTTGTAAAATAATTAATATATTATCTCACTAAAATATTTATAATAATAAAAATTTTTTAGCATATAAATTTATCCATTGATATAAGAGAAAGTAACAATTTTATTTATTTTGTTCACCATATAATATTTAATTACTATTTTGTATATTATATAATAAAAAAGAATACTGTTAAATAGTGCAGTAAAATTTTTATAAAATTATATGATTTCTTTTACAATATAGATTTAATATCATTTTATGATTTAATAATATAACTATAATATATTCTTAATGATATAATTATTTACTTAGTATAGCTAGAATGCTGACAAATAAAAAAAAACTATTAGATGCAGCCAATATTCTGCTATAAGATAAGGTTTTCTCATTATAATGAGGTTTTTATCCATCAAATTTTTCTACACATCTATTAGATTAAAAATTTAGATGCAGTCATCATTCTACTATAATTAAAATAAAGGTTTCCTCGGAGCGAGATGCATGTCACATGTGATCTAAACTTTTTATTTTTTTTTAGTTTGTTACTTTTAATTATCACAAATTTGATCGTGTGAATTGATTTACAATATACTGTATGTTCTATTTTACAACATACTCAACATTCAATTAAGATTGATTTTCATTTGCTAATGATTTTTAAAGTTTGATTATTTTGACCAAATATTTTGCTTATTGATTTATAAATTTTGATTATTATTTTGACCAAACAGGAAAGATGAACTTGTTGGATCAATGTTGTTTATCTAAACAAACATAAAAGTTTTTCATATTATTTTTTAGCCTTTATCAATTTGTAACGTTTTATCAGTGTATGGAACATTTTCATGATTTTTTTTATTCCACGATTTGTTAATTCACTACAGTTTTGAACAATCTATGAAAATTATTAAGCTGCCTTCTGGAAAATATGTATGTGGTTATGTGTTCGTGTATCATAAGTCGCAAACATAATGAATAACATTATAAATTATTTATTCAAACTTTTATTCATTACAAATATATTAAAATGATTTATATAACAACCATTAAATACCACTTTTAATATATTTATAAATAAAAGAGTACATAAAACTTCTAGTGTGTTCAAATTTAAATAGTTTTTTATGGGCTCAATTTTAAATCATCCAGTCATTTGGTCAAACACATAGGTGTGTTCAAATTTAAATCATTGGCATTTTGTTCGATTGAAATTTAAATCATGTTCAATCATCTATCATGGTACTGCGATGTTTATAATATATATATACATTTAGATATATATACAATTTTTTAACAAATAATATGTGTTTTAAAAAAATAATAATATAATTTCACAAGATTTTATACGTAAAATCTGATTTTTAATCACAATAGAAAAATCATGGTAAGTTTTATTGAAAAGGTGTTATGGGATAAAATAATTAAATAACTAATTAAATAAAATACTTAATAAAAATATAATACATTAAATACCTTTGACTTTTCTTATTACTAATTATAGTAAATAAGATAGCATTTTATATAAGTATAGATTTAATTATTTTTTTACAGAATAGATTCTAAATTCCATATTGTTGAGATCCTAATCGGAAAAAACATCTATTATATATAATAAAAAGTTTGTTAAGTAAATATTTATAGAGATTCTAATCGGAAAAAACATCTATTCCATATTTATAGAGATTCTAATCGGAAAAAATATCTATTCCATATTACAATATGTAATTAATGAAAGTTTGTTAAGTTACTAATTTTAGACAATAATTAATGAATTTGGCGGGAAAAGATTACTAAAAGTGAATTAAGTTAATCCTTATTATATATTAATAGATATAGATACATTTTTCAATACAACTTAACATGATTTAAAACCAAATTTTACTTTTAAAATATTGTGAAATTATTATTATTTTTATAAAGAACATACTATTTATTAAAAAATTGTATATATATATATAAAATACACATCACAGTACTATGGTAGTGATTTAAATTTCAACCGACCAAAATGCCAATGATTCAAATTTGAACACACCAAAAATTTTATGTACTTTTAGGGTTAATTGCTAAATAAACCTTAACCTTTTTGCGTTTGACAATTTTATCCCAATATTTGGGTAATTGCATTATAATCTCGACTTCAATTTACTTATTGCAAATTTGGGTGCAGAGTGATTGATGTTAGGAATTTGTGGATCAATTTTATGTCTAAATCTTCCATTGACACGGGTTTTTATACCATCCACATAGCAAGTTGACAATTTTCACGTATTTAATGTATATCCACGCACAAAGCCAAAAATTCCACGCCAATGTAAACTACCGGTGATGAGTCTCCTCCTAGATCTGGACTGAACCGGTAAATACGAGCTTCGATCTGTTCGAACCGCCTTCAAATCGACCCATTTTTTGAAGGTCCAACCGGTTTTAGGTTCGACTTTCAATAAGTAAATTGAGGTCGAGATTATATTGTCATTATCCAAAGATTGAGATAAAATTGTCAAATGCAAAAAGGTTAAAGTTTATTTAGCAATTAACCCTTTTATTTATAAATATATTGAAAGTGGTATTTAATGGTTGTTATATAAATTATTTTAATATATTTGCAATGAATAAAAGTTTGAGTGAATAATTTGTACAGTTATTCCTAATGTTTGTGACTTATGAGACACAAACACATAACTCCATACATATTTGTCAGATGACAGCTTAATAATTTTTTAGACTTAACACTGACAAAAAGAGGTAGAAAATAAATAATAACATTATTACTTTTTAGACTTAAATGGACAAAGCTGTGAAATTAACTAATTTAATATCTTTGTCGACGAGATACGTACTAGTCAAAATCAATAAGCGAACACATATTAGCAAAACATTTGCCATTTTTAGTCTCTAGCCACGTCACTTAATTTGGCCCTCAATTAAGTCATTATTTATTCTTTCCTCAAACATGCAAGGAATAGGACTCCTTATATTCTTCCCGAACAGAGTCCCATCTTTTTCGAATTTGGGTCTTCAAAAGCTCACTGCACGTAATAGAAATCTTCGTTCTTCAAACTGTCTTTCAAAATAGAAATTCTAGAGTCTTGACATATTAAGTTTCCAAGCAGGCAACAGTACAAAATCCCATATGCTTTCAATTTCTGATCGTAAAAGGATTCCAATAATCAATCTTCTAGAATTAAAACTCTGTTTTTTTTTCCAAAGTCTTCAGGCTGCACGACCCTCTCCACAGCTATAAAAGGAGCTTCAACCATTCTTATTTTTCCACACGAGAAGGCCAGAGAGCAGGTTGGTCTTAAATTCTTTTCTTCTTTCTTTTTACTTTCGTATATCTTACCTAAGAATCTCGAGCTTGCTCGTGAAATTCCCCTGTTTGGTTATTCATGTGTTTGCTGTTGTGTACATCCTTTTTAGGTGGGCTACATCAAAGAGTGCATATACATCCATCTTCTGGATTTCAGCCTTCCAGGTGTTCGATGGATTGCCTAAGAAAGGTATTAACATGCTCTTTTCCATTATCTTCTCGTTTATTCATCTTATCTTGTTACGCCTGAGCTGCAGCACCGCGTCGGAATGTTCATATGGCTGTCCCGGATGAAACGGAGCTGTTTGGCCGCTGTCGGACTGAAACGAGGCTGATCGGGAGTTGTTTGGTCCGAGTCGAGGCTGTTCGGGAGCTGTTTGGCCACTGTCGGACTGAAACGAGGATGATCGGGAGTTGTTCGGTCTGAGTTGGGGCTGTTCAGGAGCTCTATGGCTGATCAGGTTGAAACGAAAGCTCTCTTTCCGCTGTCGGGGCTGTCACGAGGTTGTACGAGAGTTGTTCGAGCTGAAACGGGCTCAAGCGAAGCGATTTGGGAGCTGTTAGGACATGGATCTTGTAAGCGGCTCAACACAATCAACTCCACAAAGATCAACTCAATGAGATGGAGCTACTGTCAACACTAGGCCAGCTCTGACAACCGCATGGAGAAATACATCAACTTTGCGGCTCAACATCAACTTAGGATTGCACATCTCACCAAGCCAAGCTGCTCGGAGGAATCATCAACCTTGCCAAGCTGCATAGAGGAATCAAGCTGCATGGATGACCATCAACCTTGCTGCACAACATCAACACTTAGGACGGCACATCTCACCGGTCAAGCTGCACAGAGGGACCATCGACCTTACTGCACAACATCAACACATGGGACGACACATTTAACCGGCCAAACTGCACGGGACCATCAACCTTGCTGCACAACATCAACACTTAGGACACTACATCTAACCGATCAAGCTGCACGGAGGGACCATCGACCTTGCTGCACAACATCAACACTTAGAATGACACATCTCGCCGGCCAAGCTGCACAGAGGGACCATCAATTTTCAACGTAAACTCAAGATAGCGCATTGCAAAGGCCAAGCCGCATGGAAGAACCATCAACCTTGCCGCTCAACGTCATCTCAGGATAGCGCATCACAAAGGCCAACTCAACTTTCAGAACTGTGCATTTGAAGTCCAAGTCACGAGTAATCATCATCGACGATCAAACCAAGTGGAGGGACAACATGGACAAACAAGCCATCACCACTATCATGATTTTCCATCACATACATTGCCGAGAAAAGACAATATTAATCAACATGACGTGGACAGCAAGCTCTTCTGAAAGATAGAAAGATTTCTTCAAGCAACTTGAAACCACACCAACTCATTTGATTAAGGCGACATAGATTAACATGAACCTTAATGAAAGGTCCCTATGAGACTACATGTGCATCCTTCAACAAAAGAAGTATTTTGCCACTACATACTTGATATATCATCAATGGACAAAGGCCACGAACCGTATCAACACCACATAGCAATTCATGGTTCAACAATATCTTTCAGCATGCAAACACACATAATGGAGTAACTCATCACCGGATAGCACTTTGCCGGGAGTAGACTACCAACATGATATGAATGACTTAGATCATGGAGATATGCCATATGAATTTCAAATACATGAAGCTTATCTATCAAAGCTCATAGATAAACTTTCTACCATAAACAAGCTTGTGGAGTAGAGTGAGTTTACACCATACCGACCGAAGATCTAAAGACGAATGAAGAAATCATCGAGAAACCGAGCTAACTATCTGAGGGATCAATTCCAAGACATAATGTCATTCAAAGTACATTTTCCTTAAAGGGAACGACGTGCACTGTTTATACTCATGCGCACCAAGAGTAACATGCAGTTTAATCTCATGGTCATGGAGAATTTTAATATGAGGACTTTAGATAGTTTATACTCATATCAAAGAGTATATTAAATAGTTTAGACTCGTATTTAAGAGTTTTTTTTCTTGTAAACAGATTATACTCATGTTAAGGAGCTTTCATTTGATTTAATTTATAAACAGTTTATACTCGTGTTAAGGAGCCTTCATATTTGACATGTGGACCTTTTATTCTCGTGTCAAGGAGATCTTGATTTGACTTGTAGACAGTTTATACTCGTATCAAGGAGTTTTATTAAATAGTTTAGACTCGTATTTAGGAGTTCTTTTGTTTTTTAAAAAAAACAATCTTCTTCCAAAAAACATGACTGAACTTAGAAATTTATCTAAGCTGCCTACGTACTTTTTAAAAGGATCAAGTCATAACGTAGTTCAAATTAACATAACATGAATTTGTTTATAGGGGGGTGCCATGCACAGTTTATACTCATGCGGGCCATGAGAGACTGCTCTTTAACTACTTTAGACAAAGTAGAGTATTAGGTTTAACCGCATAACACCTTAGTGGGAGAATTAACATTTTAACCACTTATATTCATATTGATGGAGAATTTAGCAGTTTAATCATATGCAAAGCTTTTTGGTGATTACCGTTCACATTTTATACTCATGCGGGTCAGAAGTTTTTTTTTTTCTTCTTTTAATTTTTTTATTTATTTATCTATTTAAAGGTACATGCAGGTACATTCACGCATAACAGCGTTTCAAGACTTCCCGTTGATAGGACCAACTACTAGACCATCTTGGCAGCATTTAAAACATTGATGCCAAGTAGAAGACACCACTCCATACTTATGCAACCAAGAATGTCCCAATAACATGTTATAAGAGGTTTTGGCATCTATCACATGGAAAAGAGCATTTTGAAGTCATGTCACCGATTACTAACTTCAATCTAATCAGGCCAAGAGCTAGTTGCCCTCCTTGGTTAAAGCTTTGAATCATCAAACGACTATTTGAGAGCTCATCTATCGGGACCTCTAGCTCTTTTAGAGTACGTAGAGACAAAATGTTCACACCAGAACCTCTATCAATCAATATGCGATTCACCTTTCTCTCGCGAGTGTAACCCGTTACGAATAAAGGTCTATTATGGGATTTTGAGCCCAACAACAAGTCTTTATCCTTGAAGGTGACTGTTGCATCGTTGTATTCATGATCACATCGTTCTTTTTCATCAGTCGATTCTTCATCACTTGGGACATCATCTTGCTCGCTCGTTACATACACACGAAATCTTTATATCATTCCTTGGAGTTCAAGATTGAAGCAACGTTAGCAGTCCTTTTGTCTTCTTCGAGTGATATCTTACCTTGTCGCGCCAGTTGCATAACTCTATCTTTGAAGACAAAACAATCTTCGATGGAGTGGCTTACCAGACGATGATACTTGCAGTATTTTGGGTTGTCAACTTGTCCTGCTTCTTCAGGTCATTTCATCTTCGGCAGTTCAATGAGTTGTTCCTGAATCAAATCATCGAAAATTCCAGAAACATCAGAGTTGAGGAAAGGACATTGTTTGGCTTGCATCTCCCTCAAGCTTAATTTTCTTTGCCCCTATCTTGCAGGACTTCTTTCTTTTCCATAGCTCTTTCACTTGTGTTTCCCTTGAGTTTGATGGGTCTTGCATTGACTGCCATTGTTTCCTTTACCTCTTCGTTGGGCGCTCTAGAAGAGAACTTGCCCACTTTCTTGGCTTCATTTGGGTCCATGAATCTTTGAGGCTCATGAACAGGTGGATTCTTGACCCCGCTTGCAGACATGCTTAACTCCATATCATGTGCGTGAGTGGCCAACTCTTCAAACGACTTTTGTTGAATTCCTTGCAAAATGTATCGGAGACCCCAATGCATCCCTTGAGTACACATTTTAATAGCCCAAGCTTCAGACAGTCGATCCTTGCAATTGAGGCTTAGATTTCTCCATCAGTTGATGTAGTCAAACAGGATCTTCCTCCCACTGCTTTGTATGGGCGAGCTCAATCATGCTGACCATCCTTCGTGTGCTGTAGAAACGATTGAGAAACTTTTGCACTAGTTGCGTCTCCAAGTCGGTGTACTACTCGAATGCATTTCCCTTTAATGATCGAACAAACTGCTTCACCAGACGATCGTCATATGTTCCAGCATCGTTGCAAGTCTCAATGAAGTGATCTATGTGTTGTTTCGGGCTACATTTACCATCGAACTGTTGATATTTTGGTGGTTGATATCCAGTAGGCATCTTCAAGCTATCAATCCTTTGGGTGTATGACTTCGAATAAGTCAAATATGACTTAGAGCCTCCATCAAATTTGTCCTTGATGGTTCCCATGATGAATTCTTTGAGTTGGTCAGATGGTATGAGTCCATTTAAAGAAAACATGGAATTCTGAAGTAGACTTCTCTTTTTTAGTTTGTTTCACCTCATCTTCTTTAGAAGTTTCTTCATCCTCATGTATTTCATCTTGCTTGCCCCCGGCACGGCTAGTCTCAGCCTTGTCAACCCTTTCTAGCAACTTTAAAATTGTGGAGTCTTGATCTTGGACATGTTTCATCAATGACTCCATTGTTTTTGCCATGGTTGCAAGTTGCTCTTCAATGGTTGATGCATTCGTCATCTTAACATGTGCCTCTATTGAGAAAGGTGTTGATGAAGCATCGTCTCTCAAATCTTCCTCTTGGTTCATCAAAGGCGGCCGATTTTCCTCGACTTGGTGAGAATTTCCTTCTGGAGATACACTCTTATTTTTTACCATGCTTCTTGTCACGACACCAACACTTTCACTTGCAAAACTTGAAGAAGTTGACTTGGGGGGAGTCATCGTTGCACTTATATATAAATCTTGAAAAAAAGAGATGAGAGGTAGAGATTGTGCCACTGAGCGTGCCATAAATTTGTAACGCAAATTTTCGTATTATTGAATTAATAAACACAAGAACTTCGTACAAATGGATTTCAACGGATCAAATGAAATATAGTGGATTACAAATCTCTATTATTCCTCTGATTAATTTCTTCAAGACCGATCTTCAAATGGATTTGAGATTTTTGGAGGCAAATCTTCAGTTTGATCTCCGTCGATCTTGAATAGGGATTTAATTAACGTTTCTTCGAGGGCTTGACAGCTTGATCTCGATCGAACATTGTGATTTCCCAAGAACGTGATGAACACAAGTCCTTGGTCTTCGCCACAAAGTTGATTTTTATCTTCTTTACGCCGGTTTTGACTTTAATAACGTAATTCGGAGGCTTGACGGCTTGTTTCTGGATTGAAAGTTGGTTTTAGACTTGAACGCGCTTGAATATTCCTTCAGATCTTCAAGAACACTTGAATTTAATAACGCAATTTGGAGGCTTGGCAGCTTGTTTCCGGATTGAACGTCGGTTTTGGGCTTGAACGCGCTTGAATCTTCCTTCGGATCTTCAAGAACACTTGAGTTTAATAACGCAATTCGGAGGTTTGACAGCTTGTTTCCTAATTGAACGTCGGTTTTGGGCTTGAACGCACTTGAATCTTCCGTCGGATCTTCAAGAACACTTTTAGATTTTCAAGAATACTTGAATCTTGTAGATAAGATTCTCTAGAGTTCTTGAACTTGAATATGACTTGTGGACTTGAATATGAATTGTGATTTTTTTTTTCACCTTAGGGAGAGCCCTATTTAAAGGTGTTGGAGAGAGGGTCTTGGAAAATAAGACTTCAATTTGATTGGTCCATAATTTCCAATATTTATCTCTTAATAATTATTTAAAAAGATAATTAGGAGAGAGAGTCTTGGAAAAGAAGACTTTAATTTAATTGGTCCATGAATTTCCACCTATTTATCTCTTTAATAATTATTAAAAGAAATAATTATTTATTCTTCTTTCCAAGAAAATGACATGTGGTATTCTTTAATTGGCCTTAAAAAATATACATGTGGCATTCTTTAATTGACCAACAATAATTAATTAAATATTTAATTTAGAAATTAAAATTTTGATTAATTTCCCAAATAAAATTGAAAATTATTAAATTGACTATGACATGGAATTTGATACTTGTCGCCATTTAATTGACACAAAATTTAATTGCCTACAGGAAGAATGCAACTCGCATGAATTAGAAAACTAAATTCAAGATATTTGAATACCTCCTCATTCCAATTTGTTCTCCAAACAATAATTAGAAGTATCACAGTTTGCACAAATGTCCCAAATATCATGCCCATCCAAATTCCCTGCCAAATAAAATAAAATAAAATAAAATAAATAAAAATAAGGATAGAAGCACACAAATCATATTGCTTTCCTTAGTAACACAAACAAACACACACAATAACTATGTCATTTCAAAGTATAAGGGGCTTTATTCATTCGAGATTTTTCAAGACTTTAAAACTTCAAAATCCAGGTATATTTAATTTAAATTTTTTAAAATATTTTAAGGCTTTTAAAAGTCTTGATGTATTCATTTTAAATTTTAAAAAGTCTTACAAAATCTTGAGGTATTTAACTTTTTGAGTTGAGATTTCAAAAGAAAAAACCATATACCAAATTTCACTCCAAATCTCACCTATAGACCTAAGATTTCATAGGAGTCTTACTAAATCTGAAAATCTTCTCAAATCTCAAAAGAGTCTCAAAATGTCACTCAAAATCCAAACGATAAGTATGCAAAAAGTATGACGGGTTTACCCTCTTAAAGGTAAAATTGGCCCTCACATTAATTTGTGGCAAAACAACTATTCTGTAACTTCTATTTTCCCTTTTTATGTCTATTTTCAATCATTTACTTTGCAAGAATTGAATTAAAAAAAATCACCTGTACACCTAGTTTTGCTTTGTAACCAAGAAGAAACCCAATAGGGAGACCAATTATGTAATAGCAAGTCAGATTAATAAACCCAATAGGGCTTTAACCTATAGTATTTTAATTTGTGTTTTGTATGTGATGTTCATTTTGTGTTTTTGTTGTGTTAGTGTTGTTCTCCATGTGGAATTGTGTTATTCTCTTGTGTGGGAGTTGGTTATTCTCCTGTGTGGGAGCGTGTTATTCTCCTATGTGGGAGTGGGTTATTCTCCTGTTGGGAGTTGTTTAGTCTGTTGTGATGTGAGTGAGTTAGTGTAGTTATTCTAGGCTACCTTTGGGTAGGCCTCCTACATTCAACTATTTGGCTGCTTGGCTATTCTAGTTGTTTGCTAGTTGTAATTATGTGATTTTTATTTTAATATAATTCTGTCGTTTCGAAAAAAAAAGTCAGATTAATAAAATCCACTAGCCCTTGCCATCCTCCCCCAACTGCAACACCTGCAATTTTTTTTTCAGGTAAAATCTCAAGAATCAATGCCAAGATAATTAAATAAGATTTTATTTATCACTATCTATTTTTTTTTCACAATTGTTAAAGAATCTGATATCTATATATATAATTACTAGCTCTTCTACATTTAAAAAAAACCTCATAAATTATACTTAGGTGGCACTTTTACATTTTTTCCCAAAAAAACCGTTACTTTTCATTTATTTAACCTAATTAATAGATAATCAATACACTAATCAATTTAAAATACAAAAATCATTTTGAACGTTTGATTACTGACAGTTAACTATATAATGTGTTTCCGTATAATGTGATTAGATATTATTATTGTGGTTACATGTAAATTATTTTTTTTTGGAAAATAAAAAAAGTATATGAAACTCCTAAATAAATTATAAATAATTTTTAAAAAAATACATATCAAAATATACGTTACATCCAATCTAATAAAAGCAATTTAAAAAAAAAAAATCAACTCCTTTAATTGTAAACTAGTACAGATCCCGTGCGATGCACGGGGTGCACAATTTTAAAGTTATTTATCCAGCCTTATAATTATATAAATGAATAAAAAAAATATACGGGATATATATAGTACGGGACCTATGCGAGACACAGAATATATTTATTTAGGAAATATTATATTATAAGATGTAATATCCAATAAAAGTTTTATAATACGCAAGAAAATTATACAATAAAATAGTATTCGACAAAGAAACAATCATATATTATTAAAGACCTCCTTGTACATAGATATTAAATAATTTATTAGTAAAATAGTATATAAATTGATTACAATAACAAAACAACATGCTCGTGGGATTAGTAAAAATACTTCATAGATTGAAGATTTAATGGGATTAAACATTTAAATTGATTAATTTAGATAATTTGAA
>CACSLK010027834.1:2241103-2251289 GCA_902706635.1 Striga hermonthica
TTAGGAGGATTCAAAGGTTGGTAGCAGACGGGCCCTTGGGGTTGTTAGAAGTCGAGGCTTTTCCAACTTGTGAGTCTTGCCTGGAAGGCAAAATGACTAAGAGGGTTTTTAATTCAAAGGGGCATAGAGTCGAAGATGTGTTAGGGCTAGTTCATTCCGATCTATATGGTCCTATGAGTGTTCAAGCGAGATGTGGTTTCGAGTACTTCATTAAGTTTATCGATGATTACTCGAGATATGGGTACATTTTCCTTCTAAACCGCAAGTCTGAATGCTTTGAGAAGTTCTTAGAGTATAAGGCAGTTGTGATATCTACGGGCTTACTCGCTAAATGGCAATTGTTCTCCGCGCTGAAGGAGCCAGGGTATCCAAAAGGATCCATCATAAAATGGATTTGCGTGCGTTCTCTGGATAGAAATCTCGGGGTGGATTTCAAGCCGCAGGTAGTAACTAATTTACAGGAAAAAGGGAGAAACAGTTAAAAAAAAGTATCAAGTCATTACGATCAGATCGTGGTGGCGAATTTCTCTCGAATGAATTTAGGAGCTACTTGATGGATAATGGGATTACGTCCTAGCTGACTGCGCCTGGCACGCCTCAGCATAATGGCTTAGCAGAATGGAGGAACAGGACTCTTATGGAAATGGTTAGGGTAATGATGAGTTATAGTACTTTACCAGATTCGTTTTGGGGATATGCCCTAGAAACAGCAGTATACATTCTGAATAGAGTACTTTCTAAATCAGTATCGTCTACACCATTGGAGGTGTGGTCTGGGCATAAGCCTAGTCTAAGGCATCTCAAGATTTGGGGTAGTCCAGCACATGTGCTGAGAACCGATACTGATAAGTTGGAACCGAGAACAGAAGTAAGGTTGTTTGTGGGATACCCTAAGGAAACGAAAGGTGGTCTATTTTATAGTCTCGAGGACCAGAAAGTAATCGTTAGCACGAATGCTAGGTTTTTGGAAGAAGACTATGTCTTAGATCATAAGCCCAGTAGTAAATATGTTCTTGAGGAGTTAAAGGGAGTGAGTACTTCAATACCGAGTGCGCTAGATGCTACACCACAAAGTACTGGAACACGTATCTCTTATGATGCACCTGAGCAGGTAGTACATCATCGTAGTGGGAGGGTTTTCCGGCATCTCGAACGGTTCATGAGTCTGGAAGAGTCTTCTGAGGCCATCCCGGACGTTCTTGAATCCGACCCATGGACATACAATGAGGAACTCTAAGATCGGGACGCAGAGTCTTGGCAAAAGGCGATAAAATCTAAAATAGGGTCAATGGACTCTAATCAGGTCTGGGATCTTGTAAATCCACCCAGTGGCGTCCGCGCCATTGGATGTAAGTGGGTCTATAAGAGAAAGAGAGGAGCAGATGGGAAGGTTGAGACCTTCAAAGCTAGGCTTGTTGCAAAAGGGTACACTCAAAAAGAAGGGATTGATTATGAGGAAACCTTTTCACCGGTATCCATGCTCAAATCCTTCAGGATTCTCTTGGTTGTGGCCGCTCATATGGATTATGAGATTTGGAAAATGGATGTTAAGACTGCTTTTCTTAACCGGAATTTGGACGAGGACATCTATATGCAGCAACAAGAAGGATCCATTGCAAAGCGCCAAGAGCATATGTTCTGCAAGCTGAAGAGGTCCATTTATGGGCTGAAGCAGGCTTCGAGGTCTTGGAACATCCGTTTTGACGAGGTTGTCCAATCGTATGAATTTACCTAATGTTAGGGTGAGCACTGTGTGTACAAGAAAAGTGATGAAAATGTGGTGGTGTTTCTAGTGCTGTACGTGGATGATATTCTTCTCATTGGAAACAATGTGAAAATGTTATCAGACGTAAAGGTATGGTTATCCAAGCAGTTTGATATGAAGGATTTGGGAGAAGTAGGACATGTTCTCAGAATCAAGGTCATTCGCGACCGAGAGAAGAGAAAGTTGTGCCTATCCCAATCCACATACATAGACACTGTCCTAAAGCGTTTCAACATGCATGATTCCAAGAAAGGGGATACCCTTTCGGCACAGAATACCTCTATCTAAGAGGATGTCCCCGAAGACGCCTCAAGAGGTAGAGGACATGAAGGCAGTTCCTTATGCATCGGCAGTAGAAAGCCTCAGGTATGCTATGTTGTGCACACGACCTGATATTTGTTATGCCGTGGGCATGGTAGCAAGATATCAGAGTAAAACAGGACCGGAACATTGGTCTGCGATAAAGCATATTCTCAAGTACCAACGTAGGACTAAGTAGTACATGTTGATTTACCAGGCAGGTGAATTGCTTCTGTTAGGTTACACCGATTCTGACTTCCAGGTAGATCGGGACGAAAGCAAGTAAACCTCAGGGTTTGTTTTTACTTTAAGAGGATGAGCCATAGTATGGATGAGTGTCAAGCAGAAATGCGTGGCAGACTCAACCATGGAGGCTGAGTATGTAGCAGCCTCAGAGGCAGCGAAAGAAGCTGTCTGGCTCAGGAATTTTCTCCTCGACCTTGATGTGGTACCGAGTTTGCCCGCTGCAATCACAGTGTTCTGTGATAACAGCGGAGCAGTAGCAAAATTAAAGGAGCCACGAACTCATAAAGCGAGTAAACACATAGAGCGCAAATACCACTTGATACGAGAAATTGTTGGACGAGGAGATTCGTTGTTGCCAAGATACAATCAGAGGACAACCTAGCAGATCCTTTTACGAAGAGCCTACCGGCGAAAGTCTTTACAAGACACGTAGAAGGAATGTGAGTCAGATGTTAGAGCAACATAGTAGACTAGTCTTGGAGAATTAGATTGAAAGAAATTGTGGTTATTATGTTTAGCCATGAGCTTATAAAACATAAGTGGCAGATTGTTAGAGGTATGCTGTAAAAGCTATGTTTTGCAGATTCTATCAATTCTATTTTGATCTGGCCATCATGTTTCGGTCAAAGTACATATGTTAGCAGTTTATTTATTTATGCAAATCATACTCCATGTCTTATATTAAGATAGTGTGGTTCGAAGTGTTTCGAACAGAAAGATCACCTATCGGTTCCTTATAAGACTAAACAATTCGTTCACAGTCTAGACAGGCAGTGAGACCCCCTTGGAAAAAGACTAGTGTATTCTTGATTCAGTTGGTCTTTGACTGAAGGATTACACTAGCACTTATGTTAAGTGTTGAACAGGACCATGGAAGGATAATGATATGAGACTCACTGACCGTTGTTGTAACCTAGACCTTCAGTGATTCATGCATTCTCTTAAGTTGTAAGATAATATAAAATATACATATATTTTTATTTCTTATTTATTTGATTTACCAAGTGATTCTTATTTTATTAGGATGACATACGAGGTATTTTGGTAAGTAAAAATAATTATATGATGTGCTATTATAAAGTATTTATGGTCACTATGTTCCAGTGCGCTGGATTGATGACGTCCCCGAAATGGGCTCAGGAAGGAACATTATGTTAAACCCTGCAGGTAGACGATTGTCTGACATAATGGTTAAGGATCTGAGTGGTACTAATTTCAGAAATGAATAAGAAGTTGATTTTTTATTTTTTCAGTAATTTAATTAATCAACAGACGTTATATCTTAAACATAGGGAGGTATATCGATCAATCGGATTAATATTATTTAATCATGGAGGCTCAATTTTATTGGTAAAATAGTGGCTAAATGGGGAGAGCAATAATATTACCCTAGTCGGATATTTTATTATTTAATTCCATTTAAATAGGAATTAATTATATTCCATATTAATAAATTTAATTAGGAAAATAAAATTCCTACTAGAATCTTCTCTTGGGATTAGGAGACGAAGGAGTCTTCTAGAAGATGGAGATTAGTAGGAAATATATTTCCTACATTAAATAATTAATTGGAGTTGAATTAGGCTTCATAAATTAGGAATTAATTCTATTACATGATTATTAATTTAATTAGAAAAGATATCCTACTAGGATCTCCTCTAGTGTTATGAGACTTAGGAGTCTTCTAGAAGATGGAGATTAGTAGGAGATTTCCTTCCTATATATTAAATTAGTATTGGAGTAGAATTAGGATTCATAGGCCTAAATGGGATAAGCCCATATTTAGCACCTCTTAAGGTCCCTAATGGAGCCTATAAATACACCATGTCCCAATCTCTCCTACATAGATGTGTTGGCCGATTTTCTCCTTTACATAAGCTCGAGAAATATCTTTGTTCGAGAGTTAGGGAGATTCAATTAAACGCTTCAGCAAGTTTGATCGAACTAGGTGTTTAGGTAATCCATTAGAAGACTTTTTGGTACAGTATATTGACCCTCTAATATATATATAATTCCGGTCATCATCATCCTCACATCGCCGCCCATCGCCCCTCACATCACCCTCTAGTATATATATAATTCCAGTCCCAGCTCCCAGCGACGACGCCCAGCGACGCCCGGTCACATCCGCAAGTCCCCAGCGCCGTCTGCTTGCTCACCGCTGCCAGTCGTCTCAATCGCGAGGTACCAGCGCCCAGTGACGACGTCCGCAAGTTCCCAGTCCGCACCTGCTGCCGATCGCCCATCGCCCGAGGTCCCACCATCCGCCTACCACGCGCACGCTACTCCTTGTGCGCCCAGGCAACCCGCAGCAATCGCCCGCAGCGTCCACCGCATCCCAGCGCCAGTCCACGTAGGAGAAGGAGTACCGCCCGCGTGCACGCACTCGCCCAGCAATTTCCAGCGTCCACCCGCGCATCCCAACAACAAAAACAAAAAGACAAGAAAATGCGCCGAACCACAAGAACACAAAAGACGAAAACAGAAATACACATAGAATGACAAAATGGAATGGTCAACTCTAAAACAACCTAAAAAACAAGACTAAGACACGAAAAATACGACACAAACACAACAAACAAGTTGTCATAAGGTGGTTCGAGGTCTAATTGTTTGTATAGTTTACCATATATATCAAGTAAAAATATAATTTCAATGTGGTCGGTGAAAACAATAGTAAACAAAATGGTTGGTCAAGTGCCAAGTGCTAGGTGCCAACAATCTAATTACTTGTTTGTGTTGTGGTCAAAGGAATTGGTGAATAGCCAAAAAGGTGATTGCAAAATTGCAACAATAAACAAATACTGGTAATGTACAGTATCATCCAATCACTGCGTAAATTATGCATGGTAGGAAGGGAATGTTTTTGTCAACCCAACTGGCATAGGTAATCATAATACTCTTGTAAACCTTTACATCTGGACCCCACGGTAAAACCATTGGAGAGCGCGTAAAGTCCACGTTAATCCATACAAAAGCTCTCTCATTCACATCACATCTGTAGTAGCGTATTGTCAAAAGAGGACGAGGAGTTGCACTGTAATTACATCATCTGCCACTGAGATCTCCACAATATATAAGTAGCTGCGGCACTCCTCACCCCCATTTGTCCCAAAACATACAATTAAACTATGGCTTTATTAGCTCTCATTGCAGCTTCTTTATTCATGGCGATTTCGATTGAAGCCCGCATTCCTGGCGCGTTCACGGGCGGGCAGTGGATGACTGCCCACGCCACCTTCTACGGCGGGAGCGACGCCTCCGGCACTATGGGTATCTTCTTCTTATATTTTAATTAATTATTTTTCTCTTTCTTTCACAAAAAATACAAATAAATATGTGTGTGTGTGTGTGTAGCAATTAATTAATTAATTTTAATTAAATTATTTGCAGGTGGCGCTTGTGGGTACGGGAATCTGTACAGCCAGGGGTACGGGGTGAACACGGCGGCCCTGAGCTTTGCCCTTTTCGATAACGGGGTAAGCTGCGGCGCGTGCTTCGAGATAAAGACAAGAGAGCCAGAACAGTCTTGGCAGCAGTACGAGGTTGGGAAGACCTCAATCTTTGTAACTGCCACCAACAGTTGCCCACCAAACTATGGTCTCTCCAGCGACCAGGGGGGTTGGTGCAACCCACCCAGGCCCCATTTCGACCTCGCCATGCCTATGTTCCTCAAGCTCGCACCAGAGAAAAATGGAATTGTTCCTGTTCAATACCGCAGGTATATACATTAATTAATTAATTAATTAATTAATTAATTGCACCACCACATCTTATATACTAGTATTTCTTAATTCTCGTTGGAATTTTGTTTTTTTTTTTGGCAGAGTGCCATGTAGGAAAAAGGGAGGCATAAGGTTCACCATCAACGGATTCAACTACTTCAACCTCGTACTCGTCACCAATGTGGCCGGTGCAGGGAATGTTGTCCAAGTGTTTGTAAAAGGTTCCAACACACGATGGATTCAAATGAGCCGAAACTGGGGCCAAAACTGGCAAACCAATGCCGCTTTGTCCGGTCAGTCGCTCTCCTTCAGGGTTAGAGGCAGTGACGGCAGAAAATCCACCTCATGGAACATTGCCCCCAAATCTTGGCAGTTTGGACAAACATTTATGGGAAAGAATTTCAGGGTTGGACCATATTAAACAAAATGCTTCCAATTCCTGTTCTTACTAAATCAATTTTTTTTTTTTTATCATACAATTACCTCTTTCTTTACTTTAGGGCCATGGTTGTTGGTCTTTCAGTCTTTCTTTATTTGATTGATATGTAATGTAACTCACCTGTGACCGTGTGACCTGTGCTTGGTTAAAAAGGGGTTTGTGTAGGGATTAAATTGCGGAGAAAAGAGAGATATTAATTAATGAATTATATGGGTCGTCTTTCTCCTTTTCTTTTCTTTTGACTTGGCTTGGCTCTATGGGTGGGAAAAAAAATGCCGAGGCGGCCTGCACAAAACATTGTAGCCCACAGTTTATTTATTTATTTATTTTAACAGAACGAAAAGAATCTTATCTTATTATAACTAAAACTAGAAAATCTCCGCATGATTTAATTTATTTATTTATTTAACTTTTTATAAACAAGTAGTTTTTAATTGTATAAACATATTTAAAATACGTATTATTTATTAGAAAAAGTTGTAACTAAATTTCCAAAGCTGGTAAGGAAGGAAAAACTATACTAAAGGGAAAACATAATATAATTAGGATTATGCTTGCTAAAAGAAAAAATATAAACAAAAAGTTGTGATATCGAGAATATCTTTATTTAAAAGTTCAACTTCATTTACACAACTGGGCGTCATCATACGATGCGTTATTCCTCCAACCACTACATGATGAAAGAACTGCAGACAAATAAAATGTTCACTAAAAAATGTATACATTTCATGACATGCTAAAAAATAGCCATAAATTATAAACTTGTAGCAAAACTCATAGAATTTTAGTATAAATTATAATGCATAGATGAATGCCTAAAGCATCTACACCAACACTATTAATAGAATTTTAAGTCCTAAACTATTAATATAATAACACAAATATCAAAACGGAACACAATAATACAATCAACACCACACCACAACCAAATTTTTTCCCTGTAAATACAAACAATAATAGCAACCCATACATATTAGATGCATCGATTAACCACTTTATTTGGTAATACAACTGCTAAGTTTTCTTTAAAAATATAAATTGATGAAAAACGCAGAAAAATGTTGGTGAGCCTACAACTATTATTTTTGTAAATGAATCTTTATTTTGATGTTACTTGTTGCATGCAAATTCTAATGCCTGCACAACATATAATATATTGAATTCACACCAATAAATAGCAATTTTCTTTACAAAAGAAAACATTAAATGTAAACTCAAAAGACTTACTAAGAGCTAACCTTAATAGAACTGAATAAATTAGATGTCCAAGCAACTTCATCAATTGAGCTCATTTGCAATGTCGGCAACCGCATCACTTTTTTCACATCTTTAACAGTAATGAAAGCTTGAAAAAAAATTATGGATACAAATATTTATCCTGCACCAATAATGGACAATTTTTTTTTTATTGTAATAGCAACAAAAATATATGTGAATTTCACAATATCACAACACACCCACCTAACTATCCATTATTTCGCACTTTATCTACGAAACTATATTTCTTGACGCTCTGCCCCCTGCACTCTTACCGTCTATTCTAAAATATAGTTTATTGTATTATACAAACATGATCTTATAAAACTATAATACCTGCAAGAATATAATTCTGCAAGAATATAATTCTGGAGTGGAAGTTATAGATTTGTGAAAATTACTCGAGTGATACTTATATATTGAGGTGCCACAATTTACTGACATATCACAACATATATTTGTTGTAATGCATGAAACATAGGGTTTCACTAACTGCAAAAACAAAATGTAAACAAAATGGCGATTGTTGAAAAGAATTAAGAAAGCATGACAAAACTAAAAATCATTTAAACAAGAGGACATGTGCCTGATTTTTCGAAGTCACTGTTTAAATCAATATTAATATCTAACAAACATAAAGAAAACTTTCCTCAAACGCAAGTCGCATCATCATAATATCTGCATTCAGTTTAAATAACACTCAAAACACTTAAATAACACATAAAGTGAGAAAAAAAATGAATAATTAATGGGGTGCATTTTCTTTGGCTATGAATTAAGTCGTAAGTTTTTCCTATCAATTCAATCCACCAGAATATGTTTACCTTTACTTGTAAGAGTTTTCTCCATTGACGTCGCAACCATAGGGACGCTCCCACAACTCAAGAGATGAAAAGCACAAACCTAAAACATATTTGCACCAATGTTTCTTATTAGCTAAGATCTTGTTTCTTATTAAGTAAGATTTGCAGCAATCACCCAACATATAATGTCTATGACAAACCAGATTGGAACAAAAAGAAGTTTCACAAATGCTAAAGGACAAAAGTAGGTTGGGTGTCGATTACAACTTGCCTAAATAAAATACAAACCCAGAGTTAAGTCCTGCAATGAAAAATTTAATTAACAAAGTAAATTACAGTAATAAAAAATACCCTTTTCTATACATCATCTAATCAACACACCAAGTCCACCATATATACTATACAATTCAACTTTTCTCATTTATTTTTTTTATTTCAGCGTCTCCTCTTACCGAGATGCGAGATAACCCTCATGGCCGCCTCGAGTGCTGCTATGTTGGGGGTCCCCCATAAAATCTAATCCCTTTATTGCCAAAACCAAATAAACAAATGTATAGGAATAAACCAACAGGTTATAATACCAGTTGCCCCTAAAATGCAATTATAGTGAGCCATGAAAATTCTTGAACAAAAAATTCTCTCATGTATCTCCACCAATGTAATAGCTTAACTAAATTATTTTCAAATATAACAGTTCTTGAAACAATAAATCAATATCTAAAGAAGCACAACACTTCAGCCAAATCCTCCACGTCTTAAAGAACCTTAATATAATTATTCCGCAGTTTTCTTTCAAATCATCTAGTATAAGTTTCATCACCCACCAATCATCTGGTACAAGTTTTCTTCCAAACTTCAATACTTTGTACACTGTCTGGGACATCTGTATAAATATCAACTTACTATGAAATTGAATAAAAAGATTCATGATAAAAGTAGAAGGAAAAAGGAAACAATTGGAACAAATAACAATTGTGGATGAAAGAAGTTCCAAAAGACAAAAACACAGTTGCAGATATACGTTTTCCCTATTAACATAATTTACATCCTAGAACATTGTGTTCAGTTTACCATTCTTTTCGATTTCAGATCTCCTGATAAAATTGAAGAATACATAAATTGACGGCCCAACTAACAAAACCACCCACGAATCAGTATCGAGACCCCCAAGTAAATATGGATTTTTTTCTTCTTCAATTTAATCCACAATTACATAAAATCGAAACAATGTTTTACGTAGAAAGACTAAAAAAGACATGAGAAAAGAGAAGACTATAAATCCACAAACTTTACATTTTCTTGCGTGCTTGGAATTGCTTTTCCTTGCTCTCATATTCCTGCATGGTCTTTTTCTTCTCCGCCTCGACCAGCTGCAACTTCTAGATGATGAATTCCTGCAACAAAACAACAACAATAATCATAATGATCACACTGCAATTGAAAAAGAAAAAAAAAAGAGAGAGGAAAAGAAATGTAAATCGTATAAAGGGCCGGAAAACACGAACGTCCGCGGCGGAGACGGAGATCTTTTTGGCCTTCTCTTCCGCTTATTGGCGGATGAAGCAGACCATCTGTTGGATCTGCTTCGAGAGTTCGGCGCCTCCTGCGTCTCTTCTTCGCCCTCATCTTTTTTTTTTTTTTTTTGTCGCCA
>CACSLK010027834.1:2297167-2311203 GCA_902706635.1 Striga hermonthica
AAATAGGAGGTCACTTAACCCGAGGGCGTGAGTAATCGACCAACCTGACCACCCCAAGGGATGTTCTAAACAAGCGACCACCCAGCCCGAGGGCCTTAGTCATGGTGGGTTTGGGTCTTCACACTTGCCCACCCGCGAGGAATGTTCCAAACATGAGGTCACCCAGCCCGAGGGCATGATTAATCGACCAACCTGCCCACCCCAAGGGATGTTCTGAACAAGCGGCCACCCAGCCCGAAGGCCTTAGTCGTGGTGGGTTTGGGTCTTCACACTTACCCACCCGCGAGGAATGTTCCAAACTGGAGGTCACCCAGCCCAAGGGCGTGAGTTAATCGACCAACCTGCCCACCCCAAGGGATGTTCTAGGCAAGCGACTTCCACGTTAAACCATACCATATACATCCTGTCATCCAAACCATACCAACATTCCAAGCATAAGAAAATGTACAATAAAGCAAGTAATATAGAAGGGTAACTGAATTTCATTAACTTCTTTGAGCAAACATTGGTATTTACATCCTTGTTCAAATTCTCCAGCTCTTTTTGAAAAAAACAAATAATAAAAATTTTACACATAATATTTTTTCAAATTAGCCATGTTCCATGACCTGGCAAGTGATCGGCCTTCAGCGTCCTTCAGTGAGTACACTCCTCCTGTGTGCACTCGCTCGACCAGGTATGGTCCCTCCCAGTTTGGGTCTAGCTTCTCCACATGTTTGAGCACATCGACACGTTTTCAAACTAGGTCGCCTACTTGAAGTCTGCGACCTTTCACTTTTTTGTCATGAGCAGCTCGCATCCTTTGCTTGTATGCTTCCACTCTGATCGCTGCTTTTTGGCGTAGCTCCTCAATGGTGTCTAAAGCCGCCATCATCAACTCTTCGTTTTGCCCCGGGTCATATGTGCTCGATCTTTGTGATGATAACTCGACCTCAACTGGCAGTAGTGCTTCCGCACCATAAACTAGACTGAAGGGAGTTTCTCCTGTTGTCGACCTCGGGGTTGTGCGATACGCCCAAAGTACTAAGGTTAACTCATCGATCCATGCCCCCGAGGCCTTTTCCAGCCTTGTCTTCAGCCCATTCAGTATAATTCGGTTGGTTACCTCGACCTGGCCATTAGCTTGAGGATGAGCGATTGAGGCAAAGTGTTGCTCGATTTTCATATCCTCACACCATGCACGAACCCGCTTGTCATTGAATTGAGTACCATTGTTGAATATCAACACTTTAGGGACGTTAAATCTGCAGCAAATGTTATTGTATAAAAATTTGATGACCTTCTCCTTCGTGATCTTTGCCAAGGGCTCGGCCTCCACCCATTTCGTGAAGTAATCCACCGCCACGATCAGGAACTTCCTCTGCCCTGTTCCTTGTGGCATCGGCCCCACCAGGTCGATTCCCCATTGGGCAAAGGGTATAGGGGCACTCATCGTTGTCATCGCCTCCGCCGGTTGGTGGATAAGTGGACCATGCTTTTGGCATTGTAAGCATTTCTTCACCATCACCTTCGCATCCTCCCTCATCGTTGGCCAGAAGTATCCTGCACTCAAAATTTTTGCAACCAAGGCCCCCGACTTGCTATGATCACTGCAGCACCCTTCGTGCACTTCTTTCAACACATATCGACCTTCCTCCCTAGTCACACAACGTAAATGCGGTCCAACATACGACCATTTGTAAAGAATGCCTCCGTGCTCAAATAATCTCCTCACCGCCTTTACCACCCCCACTTTCAGCTCCTGTAAGATCGGGGCCCTCCAATCCTCCACTTCCTCGATCTTTGCCACTTCCGTCTCGACCACACTTCTCTCTAGATGCAATAGAGTAACACTTCTGCTCTTACAATCCACAAGACTTTGAGCAATTTTTGATAACAAATCTGCTCGACCATTTTCTCCTCGAGGGATCGGTATTAGCTCGAACGAATCAAACTCCTCTTTCAACTTTCTCATTCCATCGACATATTCTTGCATCCGGTCCTCCTTGACTTCAAATCCTTCTTGAAATTGCCTGACTACAAGCTGAGAGTCAGAATGCACTTGCACCTTTCGTGCTCCTCCCGCCATAGCCAACTGTAGCCCTTTGCTTACTGCCTCATACTCAGCCTCATTATTGGATATCTTGAATCCCACTTTGGCTGCGAACTCTAAGTAATCTCCCTTAGGGGAAACAAGCACAATTCCAAATCCAGCCCTACTTCTTGCCACAAATCCATCCACAAACAACTGCCATACTCCTCCAGACTCCTCCTCGGCCTTACTGCCTTCCTGAATAAAATCGGCCAACACCTGCGCCTTTATAGCACTTCTCGGCTCATACAACAACGAGTATTCACTCAGCTCGACTGCCCATTTTACTAATCGACCAGAAACCGATGGTCGGCCAAGCGTTTCTCCCAACGGCATGTTTGTTCGCACGTTCACCTTATGATTCAAGAAATAAGGTCTCAGCTTTCGAGCAGTCACAACCACAGCTAGAGCACACATCTCGATCTCTGAGTAACTCATCTCCACTCCCTGCATCACCCTACTCACGTAATAGATGGGAAACTGTGCTACCCCTTCCTCCCGCAGCAATACCGAACTCACAGCCCTCTCCCCGATAGAAATGTACAGCACCAAATCTTCACCTTGTACTAGTTTGGCCAACAGGGAAAGATTGGCTAACACTCCTCGTAACTCCTCAAATTCCCTTTGCGCCTCCACCGTCCACTAGAACTTCACGCTCTTCTTCAGTGTTTTAATTAATGGGCCACTTTTTCCGCCACCTTTGATATAAAACGACTTAGTCCTGCGATTCGACCAGCCAAGATTTGTACCTCCTTAACATTCGCTGGCGACTGCATCTCCATCACCGCCCGCACTTTCTCCGGATTCACCTCAATACCTCTCTTGGTCACCAAGTAACCCAAGAATTTCCCCGATTTCACTTCGAACGAACACTTGGCTGGATTTAGCTTCATCCCATACCTCCTTAAAGTCAAGAATGTTTCTTTCAAGTCTCGCACATGATCCATCTCTTCCTTACTTTTTACCAACATATCATCCACATAGACCTCCATATTCCTCCCAAGCTGTTCTTTAAAAATTTTATCGACCAACCTTTGATACGTGGCGCCTGTGCTTTTCAGGCCGAACGGTATCACCACGTAACAATAGGTTCTCCGACTCGTTACGAAACTCACCCATTTTCTATCTTCTCTCGCCAAGGGGATTTGATGATACCCTTGCGAGGCATCTGTCAGGCTCAATAATTTACATCAGCCGTTGAGTCGACCAGCTGGTCGATTCTAGTCAATGGGTACAGGTCTTTCGGGCATGCTTTATTCATATCGCGGAAGTCGATGAACATTCTCCACTTTTCTACCGCCTTTGACACCATCACTGTATTTAATAGCCATTCTGGGAACTTAATCTCCTTGATATGCCCCGCTCCCAACAGCTTCTCGATCTCTTGCTCGATAATTTTATCCATCTCCGCTCCATGATGTCTCCTCTTTTGCTTCACCGTCCTCATGGTGAGGTCGATGTTCAACCGGTGTTCGATCACCTCCACACTTATTCCCGTCAACTCCTTCGTTGTATACGCGAAGATATTCGCAAACTCCCTGACCAGATAGATCAACCTCGACCTAATGGGCTCCTCCAGGTCCTTCCCAATTCTGAACTTCCTCTCCTCACACCCCTCGATCATCTGAATTTCCTCGACCTCCTCTCCTAGCCGGATATCCACCTCCTCCTTTCCTTTCTCCAACCTCTGCCTATCTTCTTTCGATCTCGACCCTCTTGGTCGACTGACCTCCTCCCCTTTCGGTCCAGCCTGCCTCTTCGCCAGTTGTTTGTTGTTGCTCACCGTGGTCTGGTATCAGCTCCTCGAGGTAAGTTGATCCCCAGCGATCTCACCGATGTTTTCGCCCACAGGATACTTGATCGTCATGTGGTACGTGGATACGACCGCCTGGAATGCATTCAAGCTCGTTCTTCCCATTATGATGTTGTAAGATGATTCAGCTACTACGACCACAAACCTCACCATGCGGACTTTCCTCATCACTCATGACCCCAACGCAACGGGCAAACTAATCTCTCCCATCGGCATAACTTCTCCCCCGTTAAAGCCGTAAAGCGCCGTGTCATAAAACACCCTCTTCATGTCATAAAACATTACATCCACCGAGCTCCCCGTATCAATAAACACCCTCTTCATGTCGAACCCCGCCACTTCTTCCGTAATGACCAAGGCATCATTATGTGGTAAAACCACTCCTTCAGCATCCTCCGCTCTAAAGCTTATCACCGGCATGTGAGCCGTAATCCCCACCTCCTCTCTCTTCCTCTTCACAGCTCGAGCATGCTCTTTCCTGGCCTTATTCGAGTCACCATCCGTCGGCCCTCCTGAAATCATATAAATTGTCCCTCTTTTCATAGGGGCTTCGCCTCCGTGCCCTCCTTTATCTCCATCTCTCCTCGGCTTCTTCCCTCGACCATCTCGACCATCCCTGTCATCTCCCTCTTCATCTCTATCACTCCCTTCCTCCGAATCCTCCCGGCATCTCCTCCTTCCTTTCCCCTTCACCCTACATGATATACAAACTCCTTCAAGTGTCCCGCTCGAATCAGCCTCTCAATCTCGTCTTTCAAATGCCTACAATTCTCCGTGGTATGACCGTAATCTCGGTGAAAACGACAATAGATATCTGACCTGGGTCGAATCGGGCCTGTAAACCTTGTCTTCGGCCACGTTACATCCTCGCTCGACATCTTCTGCTCCATCGCCTCGAGCACTTCTGTCAAGTCTTTCCTCAGAGGAGTAAAAGTATGGTACCTCTGTCTTTCGAACGACAAGGGCCTCCCCTGCCACCAGTCATCCCTTTTCGCCTGCTTTGAATCTCGACCTTCTTTTCGGGGCGATGCTCTTTTCGACCCACTCCTTTTGGGCGAACTTCTCCTCGGCGACCTCCCCCTTGGTGGGCTTTTCTTCTTCTTTGACATTGGTCGAGCCGCCCCTTCCAGCTTTGCAAACTCCATTTCCATCTCCTCCAGATTAATGTATTTTCTGCATTGCTTTAAAACATCCTCATATGATCGAGCGGGGGTTTTTGCCAGGGAGGTTCGGCAAGGCCCCGCTCGAAGGCTCCTTATCAGTCCTCCCGCTTTCACCTCATCCGACGCTGAGTGCACCTCCAAACATGTCTGATTGTATCGAGCAACATATTTCCTCAACGATTCCTTCTCTCCCTACCTCATCGCCATCAGAGTCAAATATGTTTTTTCCTGCGCCACCGTGCTCGAGCATTGATTGGTAAGCTTGCTGGCAAAATCCTCAAAATCCGTGATCGACCCAGGGGGTAACTGATGAAACCAGTCAAGTGCTCCTCGTAAGGTCGATAAAAATGCCCTGCAACATACGGAATCAGAATACCCATGTAACACAGCCATATTCTCAAAGGTCCTCACATGCCTCAACGGGTCAGATGACCCGTCATACACCAAATTAGTCTCCTTGAAATTATTCGGTAAGGGAGCAACGAGAATCTCCCTCGAGAAGGGATGTCCTCGAGCTCTCCTCTCTGGCCTCCCCTCAACCTTGTCTTGCAACTGGCGCAACTGCTCCACCATCCTCTCCATCGCACGATTTCTTCCACCTCCTCCATCTCCATAACTAGAAACATCCTCATCCTGGCCTCCTACTGCCGTGGTCGGCGCAGTGGTGGCGTGAGATGTGTAGCTCGTAACTTGTTGCACTGCCTGCCCTGCTGCGGCTGCCGCTATCCTCTACATCTCCTCCCTAGTCATCGCCACCATCTGTTGATTGGGAGCTTGTGCAATGGCTTGCAGTGGTGCTCCTCCTTGCACCCTCGCTCCTCCTAGTTGTGCCACCACTGGATTTTGTGGCGGCGACTGTGGCATCGCCGCCGCAGCTGCTGCGCGAGCTTCCTGGGCACGACTAGAGCTCACGTCTCCTCCCGGGAATCGCCGTCGTCGCTCCCATACCTTGAAGGACGGGTGTGGGAGTGACGAGCGTTTGCGAAGGGCCAGAGAAACCCAGAGAAGGGCCAGGTACAATCGGCCTGGTCGTCGTCCAAGCGTCGTCGAACGTCGACTGCAAGTTGGTTCTGGGAATTCTGTCCACCATAGCTGAGCTTCAAACACAACTTTTCGAACAAAGTCCCCACATACGGCGCCAATAATACAAGTGTGAACTTCCTGGTCCGGTTTGGGGTAGATCGATTCCTTTCCTCGCTGGTAGAACGTCGGAAACCTGCAAATAACTCTCACACTGGGGGTTGTGTCCGGTGAAGAGCCTCCGATGCTTAAGTCAGTAAGTGTATGATTATACTGAAGTGAATAATGGAAAAATCGTATGAAGGGAGAAAGGCTCACCCCCTTCATATAGGGGTGAGATACATGCCCTAAGAGCTGCCCGGATAATGTCCGTACTCTGACACGCCACGCATATGTCAGAGGTGGCGTGGGGCGTTGGGAGCTGTCAGAGGTGGTTATCGCTACCAACCACTACATTCTCGACACGTGTCCTCCTGCACATGGGGTAAATATTCTCCTGAAATTCAGTTAGAGGCTCTTACACGCGCCTGTGACTAGACCGATCCCTTAGAATGTCAAGTCTGCGAATTGATCGACCTGTTAAGGTCGACTAAGTTGCTCGATCGCTTATCTGGTCGAGTGATGGGTTGGTCGACTGCTTGACTGGTCGACAGATTGGTTGCTCGATCCTCCCGCTACTTGGCCTGGTTCCTTTATAGTACGACCTCTCCGACCGGTTCAGCAGACCGTCTTAGCCTGGTAGAGATAATATCCTATATTAAGTATCTACCCCGAGCCACTTGATAAATATACTTAATAAGTTATCTTCCACTCGAGATTTGGCTTCAAGGCTTTGATATGAAATCAGGATTATTTCATAATCGACTCGTTAGAGTCTCATCTTAGACTTACTAAGACGACTATAAAAATATATTTATACAACAAAAATATATATACAATTCATACTACATGCACTTAATATGAATATGACATAGTCTCTTCCTATTACTCACAACTCATGTGATAGGGTGATAACCCGTGTGGTAAGCGTAATCAAAAGCCTTCAAGCAAATATTAGTGAATCTGAGATTTGGCATCAACGCCTAGGCCATATTGGATACTCTCACTTAGTCAAGTTGTCTAATGCAGGTGTGGTCTGGGGTATTCCTAAAATCTCTATGAAGGAACAACCAATCTGCGAACCGTGTCAACTAGGTAAGCAAACTCGTGCATCTCATAAGGCACTGAACCACATTGCTTCTGAACAAATCCTGGAGCTTCTGCACATGGATCTGATGGGTCCCATTCATGTTGAGAGTTACCAAGGTAAAAGTATATTTTTGTGTGCGTAGATGATTTCTCTCGGTATACATGGGTTGATTTCTTGAGAGAAAAGTCCGACGCGTTCTCTGTCTTTAAGTCACTTTGTGTAAAGCTTCAAAATGAAAAGGGTTTTTTTATAATCAGCACTCGAAGTGTCAAGGGTGAGAATTTGAAAATATTTAGTTTGCTAACTTGTGTAACTCACTGGGTATTATTCATGAGTTTTCTACTTCCTAAGACTCCAGTAGAATGGAGTTGTTGAAAGGAAGAATCGAACTCTTCAAGAAACGACTAGGGTTATGTTAAACTCCAAGAAAATTTCTCATGGATGGTGGGCGGAGGCAATTAATATGGCTTGTTGCCTTGAGAATAGAGTGTACCTTCGTCGAGGAATGGGTCTGACATCGTATGAACTTTGGAAAGGTAAGAGTCCTAACCTTAGTCACTTGCATGTGTTTGGTTGTAAATGCTATATTTATAATAATCGTGAACACCTTGGTTAATTTGATGCAAAATCTGATGTAGGTTTCTTTCTTGGATACTCTAACAACAGTCGAGCATACCGTGTTTACAACACCCTTTACTGTAATAGAGTCCATGAATGTGTCCTTTGATGAGAAAAGCTCCCATGTTGTTCTATCAGTGTCTTTTAATTCTTGTGAAAATGTTGTGAGTACACAGGATACTAAAGGTGTTAACAGCCCTGTAAACTGTGAGATTACAGAACGTACATATAGAACTGAAGGGTCACAAAAAAATCTGACATAATATAATGTACCTGCTACACTTGGAAGTCTTACACAATCTAAGCGTGATTCTCCCGTGAAGGTCCAGAAAGACCATCCATCTGAATTGGTCATGTTGGGTTCTATTAGGAACGTCGACAATGTGTACATTCAAATCTATTGAATAATAAATCCTAATTGAGCGAAATAGTTAGGATTAGGACTTACGGTTTAAAATTTTTGCCGACTATGAGACGTTTCTGATTTCCGTTGATGGAGATCGTCTGAACATCAAAGTCTAATGGACAGTTGGACTTGGCCTTTTTCGATCCTAATCGAGTCACCATGGTGCTTCGGTCGCTCATCAAGCTCATCGGATCGTCTCGGACCTTCGATAAGTAAGTGCTGCTCGGGCAGCTCGGAAACTATCTTGGACATGAACTAGAGCTTCTGGGCCAAGGTGGACCGCCTTGGAGCTTGCTACCGTGTCTGGACCAGTCTGGACTCTATCTTGGCTTGCTGGCAGTATTCTGGACCGAGTAGAGATGCGCTGGGGTCGCTGAACACGCACATGGGCTGAAATACGATGCTGGAGCTAATTGGGCCGTGGACTCACTCAGTTGGACCGCAGATACACAAGCTTGGGCCGTGCAACAAGGATTGGGCTGCGCAAGCTGCAGGAAGAACGCGCGGGCCGACGCGGGCTCAAATCGAGCTTCGCGGGCTGAATCTGTGAGGGAGTGCAGGCTCAAATGCTGGCTGGGATGCGGGCTCTCGCAGGCTCTCGCGGGCTGCCAGCTGAGTGAGAGATCGGGCTGTACGTAGGCCGCACGGGCTGGAGCGGCCCGAGCGCTGTTTTTCTGCCATTGGGCTTTGCGCGACGAATTTGGCCTGGTAGATTGGGCTTCTTCTCGCTGGACTGCACAAGGACAACGGACAACGTACTGCTGGACTTGACGCCCGCGAACTGGGCTTCGCGTTTCTACTGGGCTGCGAACATGAACTGGAACCTAGACGCGCGCAAGAAAAGAAGCAGAATCTGGGCACGGGATGAAAAAGCTGGCCGTGACTAGTGATTTCGGGAAAATAATATATCCAACGGGATACGAATCAACAACCTTCGAACCCTATTGTATTGTATGACCTTTACATGATCTCTATTAACTCTTGGTGGAGTGATTTATTAGATCTCCCAAAGCTTCTCGATCATCTTCTTCTAAGACCTCACGGTGCTAACAGAATTTTCTCTCGAAGAAGAATTTCTCTCATTCTTTCTCACTTGAAGAGGTCGAATTTCTCCAGCCCTTCGGGGAGAAAAAACGTGTGATCCTCATTGGAGTGGCTACGGGATTGTAACGCCCCACTTTTATTTACCAAATTTCAGATTAAATTTTTCAAAATTTATTTCAAAACACTTGAGGCGCTACTCATTTTCAAAACCTTTTTCAACAATATCAGAATTTCAACTCCCAAACGGGTTCCTCAAATTTCCAATATACAAGGAGTTCACTCAACAATAATCTAAAATTCATTAATCAAATACATTAGTAACAGTAGTAAGTTCATCAAACGGAAGCAATAATAACTACTATGACCACCACTCGCATCCCTTCGTCGTGCCCACGCAAACTAACCTGCATCCATGAAGAGCAGGTGGGGATGAGCACAAGAGGAAACAATAGTGCTCACCTCTATGCAGTAAACGTTATTCACAATATTGAAACAGTAATCATAAATCAATAAGGTATGGTCTCAGCATGTATACGAAACAATTATCTATCCCAATCTCCCATCATTAATCAATAATCACTCTCATGTGCACACCTATATCAATAGACTACTGCCGGCTATATATCGAATGGCCCTTGGCCTTACATCGAGTGACCAGCCAGTAGGAGTAAATCTGCCCCGATGGCCCTTGGCCTTACACGGGGATCACCAGCCAAGGCTCACGCCCTGGCTGCCAACAATAATAAAGGAGACTACCCATCGAGTACGTCCTATAGCTACGGGAATAACCGTTCAACTCGAAGGGTACATGTTCCACATGCATAATTTGATCATACCACATGTAAATAATAATAACAGTAATAACATTTACAAGATAGCCAATTTTTTAAAACCCACCTGAAAATTGCGGTAGAAAATCACACACAAAGCTGGTACGTAGGTTGAGGCTCGACTCCTCAAACACCTACATTTAAGCGAGATAATTTATCAATAAACTATCTCACTATTCGCATTTAATATAAAACCCGCACTTAATCAAAATTAAGGATTAAGGGTTTTAATCGTATTTTTCTTGGACTCAGAACTCTATCATTTTTGAAATAATAGGACTCGGAGAATAAAAATAGGGTTTCGGGATTTAAAATAATTTTTCCAAATTTTTCTCATTTCACAAATATTTTTAATACTTAAAATCGGTATTAAAACGAGCTTCCGGAACTCAAAATAGCAAAAATATCGCACTTGGGTCGTGCTAGGAAAATCTGAAGCGAAATGGGCCTATAAGTGCCATTTGGGTCGCGCATTAGGGCCTAGTTCCAGCTGAAACAGGCGGGCTGGGATTCGGGTTTTTGGGCTGGGACGCGGGCTGAAATTCGGGCTTCACAGCCCGCGCTGCTGTAGCTAGTGAATAAATAAAAAAAATTATGCAAAGGAAAGTTTCGAACCAAGGACCTCATATACAAATACTAGCGTCGAAACCACTGGACTACGGGCACAATCGTTAGCTTAATTGAAAACGTTTCAAAATAAAATAAAACCTGAGACATGAACAGAATTTGAGTAACTACAGAACAGAGGTTGCGAACAGAGTTTGATAAAGTATGGCTGTCCACAGATCGAAGAAACATCTGCTGGTTACGAAAATTTAACAAAATAACACCGTAATAACCAAACTTTTAGAGTTTCGACATTTATTAAATCGGAACTTAAAACGGTTTTGAAAACAAACGAACGACACCACGACGGTAAAGCTCAAAACATAATATCGAGACTCTGAATTCAACCGTATTATTCATAGCAGCAATGAGACTCAATTTATACAATAAAAGAGTTCCACGAAACACAAATCGAACAACACGAACTGAACGTATGTCGACTATACGAACTGATTAATCAACGAGGCTTGAAACAACTCAAGATCACCATAGAACGATCATAAACACACAACAATAAACAAAAGAAGGTTCAACGATACCTTTCTTTTGAAATCTACGAGCTATCGGAAAGCGGGTCGGACGAACAGGAAGAACGACTATACGTGCGCTCCGACGGAACTTGACGGCTATGTTTGGCACTCCAACAGAACTTGACGGGACTCGACGACTACATATAGCACTCCAACGGAACTTGACGGGACTCGACGGCTACGAATGCCACTCCGACGAGACCCGACGGCTGGAAACTCACGAGCAAAGGTCGTCGGCTGGAAACTCACGAGCAAAGGTTGGAGGTCTCGCCGGAAAGTGCAGGTTCGCGAGGCGGGAAAGAAGCAACGATGGAGGCGCTGCGGTGGTCCTTGCAGTGTCCGACGGCAGAATGCTGGGGACTCACGATGGTTATTTGCGAGAGAGATTTAAGAGAGAGCGGTGGATAATTTTTTCTTCATCTGGTTCGATCGAAAAAAAAAATAAGGGAGATGAGAAATCAATTTCTTCTCTGGATTTAATAGCGTGGTGAGATGATGAATTTTTGTTCTTCTGTGAAGAATTGTGAAAAATCTGATAAATATAACGAGGAGAGAGAGTGGAGAGATTGATAGGAATACACGTTAAAAAGTTTAAACGGTTGAGGATTAAAGGCTCTAAGATTTGCCATTAATAAGGAAAATAATATTGGTTTGATTTCCTTAATAAAAGGATTATTATTGCAAATAATTGGCTATCAAGTCAAATGATAAAAAAAGAAAGAGCAATCGGTTATTGATCATGGCTGGTTAAGGTTCAAGGCTCACGGGCTGGATTTTCTCTGTTCGATCAATAAGACTATACACGCGGCTCGGTTCGATAAAAATAAAAAGTAAATAAATAACGATACTATATATATATAATACACACAATAATATTTTATTTAATATTACATAAATATTTAAAAACAATTAGACATTTAATAAAAATAGTAATAATAATAATAATAACAATAATAATAACATCAATAATCAATTAGGCAATTAGACATTAAATATAAAGAATCATAATAATAATACAAAATAATTAATCTCAAATAATTAATAATCAAACGGGATATTACAGGGACTTAGTGTATTTATAGGCTACAATATGGACCAAAATGAAGTGCTAAATATGAGCTTATTCTTTTAGGTTTAGGAATCCTTATTATCTCACATCTCCTTTTCCCATCTAGAATAATATTCCTAATATTTAATTATCTTCTAGAAGACTCCATAGTCTCCTAACTCTAGGTAACATTTTAGAAGAAAAATTCCCATCCTTAGGGAAATATGGAATATAATTAATTCCTAATTCCTAATCTTGGAATAAAATAATAAAATATTCCACTAGAGTAATATTAATGCTCTCCCCATTTAGCTCTAAATTACAATTAACTCATCTCCACTGATTAAATATATATTAATCTAATTGACTGATTTATCTCCACGTGTTTAAGATATAACGTCCGTTGATTAATTAAATTACTGACAAAATAATTAATCAACTTCTTATTCATTTCCGAAACTAGTACCACTCAGATCGTTAATTATTATGTCGGAACACATCCGCCTACAGGGCTTGACATAATATTCATTCATGAGCTCATTTCGGGGATGTCATCAAACCAGCGCACTGGGACACAGTGACCGTAAATAATTTATAACGGCACATCATATAAACACACTTATTTACCAAAATACCGAGTATGTCATCCTAGCAAAATAGGAATCACCCTTGATAAATCAAATAAATAAGTAATGAATACATATGCCCATTTTATATTATCTTACAGCTTAAGAGTACGCATCAATTACTGAAGGTCAAGATTACAACAACGATCAGTGAGTCTCATAATCTTATCCTTATGTGGTCCTGTTCAACACCTATCATAAGTGCTAGTGTAATTCTGTAACACCCCGCTATTTTAATAATATCAGAGTACGCATTTTTCGCAAATCTTCTGAATAATTTAATAAAATATTTATTTTGCGAAAACTGATTCGGGGTGCTACCGTAAAAATCTGACTGAAAACCATTAATTTTAAAATTTATAATAAAAACGGTTATATAACGTATTAACCGATCAACGTCAGATCTAAAATTGAGTTTAAGTACTGAAAAAGGTAGCGGAAAGTAGCGTGGTCAAAACATAATATATACATTACAAAACAAATGTCCTAAACAGCACGTCAGCTCACTCCTCGTCCCCGACTCCGTGACCTGAAAAACATGAAATACGTGGGTTGTGAGCACTAAAACACTGTGCTCCGTGGAAACTCATACTAAAATAAAACAGTGAATATAATAACAATATCATGATCCTGGCATATATAACTGAACTGAAACTGATAACTGATATCTGATACCGTTCAGAATAATCTGATACTGATCTCGTGACATAAGTCACGTGTCTGAAACTTAACATCTTCCGGCACAAACTAATACCGGACACCATGTGCACACTTTAGTGGACAGATTAGGGCCACTAGAACCCAGAATGGACCGGCGACCATTCTGAACGGATATTGAATATACATACCTCAAACATGGTAGCGATATTTTAATCAATGCAGTACTTAGTCTGAGTCCCCACCTGAACTGCTGAAAATGCAGGTAGTGCTGATGCCTGATCAAACTGAAAAATAATATAAACAATTACTAAGGACTATGGTCAGACTGATAAATTAACTGATTAATTATGTTAAGATGCTCTACTCGACTTAACATGATATCCGGACTTAATCGATATAACTGAAACTGATA
>CACSLK010027834.1:2340172-2369140 GCA_902706635.1 Striga hermonthica
GATTAATTTGATATATTATATATGTAAAACCGATAAGAAATACAAAAGTTATATACTTTTAAAATACATTTATAATTCAATAGCTTATTGAAGGAAGCAAATCAAAATTTTGGGATATATTTCACTTAGTGTCTCACTATGTAAAATTACAAATAATTAAAGGGTTATATTAGTAAAAGTGATATTAAAATACCTAAGTTAGCTAAATAATATTTATGGAATACCCGAACCTAGATTATTAATTATTAATATATTAATATTATTTGTCCAAACCTAATTACGAAACATGATTCTTCGCCAAATAGGATTCCGAAGCACCAGAAGCAGCCACATAGGCTCAGCGCATTCTGAAATTATATATAGGAGGATATATATACATATATGGAGGTTAAATGAAGAATTTTTAAACATATTTTCCTTACGGGTGGTTTAGAAAAATTTAGGTAGCTTCAAACATTATTTGTGAATAATATAGAATATTTTAGATGCTTTTATAGATGTTATAAAATATTTTAAGTATTTTTAATACTTATATATCACACTTAAAAAGAATAATGCACCAAAATAAAAACATTAAATACACATTGTAAATGTTAATAGAAACATTTTCCAGTGTTCGTCTTTGATTTTGTCAAAACAAATCTCATAAAATCGGTGAAGTCAAAATTTGTACGTAAAGTCTATCTATACTAAAAAAAGATAGATTCAAAATTCTTTATCTAATTTTTTCTTTTCCTTATCTAATTCCTTCTTATTATCTAATTGTATATAAATCTGTTCTAATTTTGTTCAATCCTTTAATTGTATTTGTATTATATCCCATCAAATCGGTTTAACAAAAAAATCTCATAACATCCGATAAGTAAAAAAAAGTACGTAAAATTTTTACTAAATAAAAAAAGCTTTATTTATTATCTAATTACATGGAAATCTGTTCTGATTTTATAGTACGTACTACAAATTGTGCACCCGTGTTCAGGAGCTACTTAACGGGCAAGTTCTGTGGAAATAACTCATTTAGTGCTTCTGTCCCGTGCATACGGTATGTATTTGTATTACACATACTAGAAAATTGTGCACCCCATGCATCGCACAAACTCTGTACTAATAAATGGCCTTATTGTGCACCACGTGCATCACCCATGTTCACATTTTAGATTATTACAGGTCACGTACTATATATATTCCGTACATTTTTTTATTCATTTATATAATTATAAAACTTGATAAATGACCTTAATTTTGTGCACCCCGTGCATCGCATGGGATCTGTGCTAGTTTAAAGTTTAAAAAACAACCGCTCATTTTCACATTTTTTTTAAAATTACTATAAAAGGTAAAACGAAATTTTTAGGCGGAATTTTTCCTTCTATTTTAAGTAAATGTTAAATTTTTTTATATAGATATAGATATAGATATAGATATTGATTAATACTAATGAGTCAAACTCAAAGTCTTAATTAGTTGTACTATAAATAATTACATTTGTATTTTTTAGACGTAATGAGTGTGAGTTTTTATTAATAACACTTGATTTGATGAGTTTGAGTTCGGTGATCAGATGAGTTTTATATTGAGGGAGAAATTTTTTAGTATTCAAGTTTGAACACGACGACTCTTTCTTTGCTATTCTCCCAAAAACGCCCAAATCATAAACAGTAAAACCCAGCCTTGAGTTTTTTGCAGGGCTTCTCTCAGCGGAGCTCTCTGTGCCGTCGAGGTGCTTCCCCCAACCGGGCTTTTCTCCTTGGCTCATGTCGCATCGAGGTCCTCTTGGCCGAGTAGCTTTTCGTCATTCTAAAATTGGTTGGTTGTGCGGTTCGCGAGAGCGATTTTAGTGACGTGGCTGGGCGGCTTGCTCCGATTAATGCTTTGTGTTTGTCGGAGCCGATGTTAGCTTCTTCTCCCCTCTGTTTTCCTATATGCTCTAGTGTTGGGCAGTAGGTCTCGTGTGGGTTATGGCTCAGGTGGTTTGTCGGCTTTGGCTGTCAGTTGCATTTCAATCTTAAATATGAGCATATTTAACTTGCACGAATTATTGTGGTCTTTGTACTACTTTTCATATTTCGTAAAGAGTATATAGAAATTGACTATGGTTCGAATATAATGACTATTATGGTTTGTAACCAGAATACATAGTATATCATATTCCTTTTTTTTTAGTCTTTTTCTATTCTATTTAGCATACACGCAATTTGGAAACAAATAGAAAACAGTTAAATTTTAGCAATTACGAAAAAAATAACTATTCTTATAGGATATTTTAAACACATATCCACACGTTTTTTATTTAATATATAATATATTTTAACTTCTTGAGATTTTTTAAGATGGGATTTAGTAGATTGCTTTTTCAAAATTCGATTTTTATATGTTACATTCTCTTTTACATAAAAAATGATATATATATTTTTTTTGATACTTAGTATTGTTCCAAATAAACAACGTAAATATATAAATAAATAAGGTACATTACATTATCTTTGTACAAAAAATTTGAATTACATATTACGTATATAAGAGTTTGAGAGATTAGTTATAGATATACTAAGTTAGTTAGAGATAACTATTATTTACCCGATAATGTGATAACTATAGATATCTATAAACAACTCACATTTTTTATATAATATAAATTATATTTTAGTTATAGATATACTAAGTTAGTTAGAGATAACTATTATTTACCAGATAATGTGATAACTATAGATATTTATAAACAACTAACGATTTTTATATAATATAAATTATATTTTAGTTATAGATAACTATTTTTATCTCTATATTTTATTCACACGTTTAGGAGATTTACACGTTTAATAGTTTTTTACAACTTACAATGTTGAGTTTGTTGGGTTCGATATACCCATACGGAACATATAACGCAACGGGATTTAAAATTTTTATAAGTATTTATCTTATAAATATTTATTCCGTACATAAGTATAACTAGATTACGAATAAGCATCATTTAAAATCTAGTAACTTTTACTAATTTTAATTTGATATGATAATTTCATAAATTACCTTTGATCTTGAACTCCTTCAAAATCGACGATGTAAGAGGAAATCAATTCCCGGTTTGGTAGCGTCACTTCTTGCTTGTGGTTACTCGCTTTAGAAATCCAATCGTCTTCCCTCTAATCGTATCCACCTTTTTGAAATCAAACACCGATAACCTCTTTCTTCGCTAGTAGAAAAGTATCGGTTTCGATATAGGAATATTAAAAAAATTTAATTGGGAGAAAAATTATTATTTTATAATTTAAGAACACTTTTTTAAATTTTAGTTTGAAGAATTTTTCTTCAATTCTCTCTCTATTTCAACTCTTGAAATTTCAAAGACAACCCCTTAAAATGTGCAAACATTTTGCACCTATTTATACTAAACATTTTAGCATAAAATAATCAATATTTGATAATTAATTATTTTTAAATAAAATCAGATTTTATTTAAAAATCCATACCAAATATTGACTTTTAATTAATAATGTGGAGTGGTTCTTAACCACCATCAACCACCATTATTTTGTCTCCTTAATTATTTTAATCTTTAATCATATTAAAGATAAAATAATAAAATAATATTTTCAGAAAATATTTTTCAAAATAATAATTTTAGAAAACATTTTTCAAGATTTATAATCCTTTTCTCCCAATTATAATATTATCCTTTTTATAATAATCATATTATTATTTTGGATTTGAATTTTAAAATCATATTTTAAAATCTAACTTATTAATTTAGTAATTACATTAATTACTTAATTAATATCCAAAATCCAATTAATCAATCCAATTGATTAATTTATAATATTCCTTTAATTGATATCTAATTCATAATTAGATAATTAATTAAATAATCATATTATTTAATTAATCTTTATCAATTAATTCTAACTCTTTAGAAATTTCACTTTAACTTGTTTTTCATTCAAAACTTGGTGTGACCTTTTAGGTTCACTATTAATACTAGTAGTGGGCTTACAACTCTTTGTAATTTGAGTTAATCTTATTAACTCTTATTCATGAATTAACTCTTTAATTCAAGAACCCACATATCATGGGAACATCTAGCAAGTAGCATGAATCTAGTATTAAGTGAATAGAGAGTAAACCTATTTCGATTACAATTCCATACATGTAAAATCCTTTCGACATCCAATTTCCCGATTAAATCTTTGGGTATGATTTTGTCGAAACCCAAATTGATTTAATAACTATGATTCCATTTCAAGTTTAGTAATTCGATTATGAATAGCTATTCATCCCGCCTTGGCCATGGACTTTGAATTACTAACTATGAAACACATAGGAAATTCACTTATCTTCATAAGTGTCGAATCCTTTGTTGGCCACTAACAAACTTCCATACATATTAATATAATACCCAAAATATCCCTTTATACGATTGTGCTAGCAATCAAAAGGATAAATCATTTAAAGTAAAATATAATATGCACAAAGTTACCATTGTGCCTCAAGTCTAACAATTAATCATGTACTATTGTAACATGAAAATTCTTATTCAACAAGACAAATCTTTCATTAAGAATTTTCATACGGTCATGTTCAGTGAACTTGTTCTCTAACAAGCACCCACATATATGTACTTGCGTCACACGCTAATGTTGATGGAATGCAACATTCTTGTCCAACAAGCATACATCATATGTGCAAGTCTTTTCCGGATTATTCGATATCCCATCTCGAAACATCCAACGACTTGGAACTGTATTTAAGATCACAGCTTTCAAGATATGTTCAATGATCACCATCTCTATGCGCAACCATATCTTATAGCTATAAGTGATCTGAGGACTTTATCTTAAGTGCAAATATATGATAAATGCTTACTCTTAAAATAAAGTAATGCCTTTTATTTAATATAATTCCAATAGATTGTATTTACAAGTAGAATACGTCCAATCTGATTGGAACGCCGGGTATACTACTCTAACAATCTCCCACTTGCCCTAGTTCCAATCACTCATGTATCTTAGACCCATCTTCTCACGATGTCCTTCGAACACTTTCTGTGATAAAGGCTTAGTTAAGGGGTCTGCTATATTTTCTGCTGAGTCGACTCGATCCATAACGACGTCGCCTCTACCAATGATTTCTCTAATCAATTGGTATCGTCTCATGATGTGTTTGGATCTTTGATGGGATCTTGGTTCCTTTGCTTGCGCAATAGCCTCATTGTTGTCACAATAAATCGTTATTGGATCAACAATAGATGGTACTACACCTAACCCTTGGATGAAGTTCCTTATCCAAACAGCTTCCTTTGCAGCATCAGATGCAACAATATATTCAGCCTCTGTAGTAGAGTCAGCAATTGTTTCTTGTTTGGAACTTTTCCAACTAACTGCTGCTCCATTCAGAGTGAATAAGTATCCAGACATGGATTTATAGTCGTCTTTATCGGACTGAAAACTAGAATCAGTAAAGCCTTCTAGTTTCAATTCTCCATTGCCTTATACCATAAAGATATCCTTAGTCCTTCGTAAGTACTTAAGAATCATCTTAACGGCTTTCCAGTGTTCTTCAACTGGATTAGACTGATATCTGCTCGTTACACTTAGTGCATGAGCAACATCAGGTCTTGTACATAACATTGCATACATAATGCTACCAATAGCTGATGCATAAGGTATATGACTCATTCGTTCTCTTTCTTCAGGTGTCCTTGGAGACATCGTCTTTGAAAGAGAAACCCCATGACTCATTGGAATATATCCACGTTTGGATTCTTCCATGCTAAACCTTTTAAGCACCTTATTTATGTACGTAGACTGGGATAGTCCGATCATCCTTTTAAATCTATCTCTATAGATTTTTTATCCCTAGGATAAAGGATGCTTCTCCCAAATCTTTCATGGAGAACAGCTTAGACAACCATGTCCTAGTTGAGCGCAACATTCCTACATCATTCCCAATGAGTAGGATGTCATCAACATAGAGAACAACATATGCAACTGCATTCCCACTAACCTTCTTATAAACACATGGTTCATCCGGGTTCTGATGAAAGTCAAACATTTTGATCGTTTCATCAAACCGAATATTCCAACTCCTCGAAGCTTGTTTAAGTCCATAAATGGACCTTTGAAGCTTACAACCATTTGTTCGCTCCCACTGGATATGAAACCCTGTGGTTGTTTCATATAAATGTCTTCCTTAATGTTTCCATTAAGAAAAACAGTTTTCACATCAATTTGCCATATCTCGTAGTCATAATACGCAGCTATGGCTAGCAATATCCGAATAGATTTAAGCATTGCTACTGGTGAAAAAGTTTCCTCATAATCAATTCCTTGTTTCTGAGTATAACCTTTAGCAACCAGTCTTGCTTTAAAAGTATTTACTTCTCCATCTCCACCATGTTTTCGTTTGTAAACCCATTTACAACCTATGGGTACTATACCCTGTGGTGGTTCAACCAAAGTCCATACTTTGTTTGAATACATGGAATCTATTTCAGATTTCATAGCTTCTTGCCATTTATCTGAGTCAATGTCTGACATTGCCTCATCATAGCTTATTGGATCATTATCCAAAAGGAGTCCCTCTTCATTGTTCTCTAACAATAGGTACAGCCTCTCAGGCGCCCTAGAAATCCTTTCAGATCTCCGAAGAGGTTGTGTTACAGATGGTCCAGTCTCTACTGGTATGTTATTTGTAATACTTTGTGGAATTTCTTGTGGTTCTTCATTAAGTTCTATAACATCGCTATTCTTTGAGAGAAACTCTTCCTCTAAGAAAACAGCATTCCTCGAAACAAACACCTTTTGTTCAGAGGGGTCATAGAAATAATATCCAATAGACTCTTTTGGATACCCCACAAAATTACATAAGATGGATCTCATATCCAACTTACCTCCCACTAACTGCTTCACATAAGCAGTACAACCCCATACTTTCATATACTTGTACGAGGGTGTTTTGCCACACCATATCTCATAAGGTGTGCTGGGTACAGCTTTACTTGGCACTCTATTCAAAATATGTGCAGCTGTTTCTAAGGTATAACCCCAGAATGAAAGAGGTAAAGTAGTGGAACTCATCATCGATCGAACCATGTCCAACAATGTTCGATTCCTCCTTTCTAAAACTCCATTAAGTTGTGGAGTTCCAGGAGGTGTCCACTGTGAAATAATCCCATTATCTCTTAAATAATCAAGAAACTCATTAGTCAAGTATTCACCTCCTCGATCCGATCAAAGAACTTTAATACTACGACTAATTTGTTTCTCCACTTCATTTCTAAATTCTTTGAACTTTTCAAATACTTCAGATTTATACCTTAATAAGTATACATAACCATACCTAGAATAATCATCAGTAAAGGTTATGAAATAGTGGTAGTTCCCCTTGGCACTAACATTTAGTGGTCCACATACATCTGTATGGATCAAATCCAACAGACCTTTAGCTCGCTCCACTTGTCCAACAAATGGTAATTTTGTCATTTTACCTTTAAGACATGACTCACTAGTAGGCAACCTTTCCTCTCCCCTAAAGTCGAGTTTTGGTCTCAATTTGTGAATCCTCTTTTCAGATATATGACCTAATCTAGCATGCCAAATTGTGAATGAACTATAGTTATCAAATTTCCTTTTATTTTGTTGAATAGTTAGGATGGGACTTTGTGGTGTAATGGTATAACCCATTTGTCAAATTTCAGGAATAAATAAAAGTTGCATCTTTAAAAATGGAACATCTTCCATTCTCAATTACGAACTTAAAACCTTCTCTATCCAATGTTGGAATAGAAATAATGTTTCTTATTAAATCCGAAACATACAAACAATTTGTAGGACAAATCTTTACATCATTATTCAAAGCTAGATAAACATTCCCAATTGCTTTGGCAGCAACCTTTGCTCCATTGCCCATCCTTAGGATTGTTTTATTATTTTCTAGCTTGTTACTTCTTGCCATCATCTGCAAATCATTGAAAATATGTGATCCACAGCCAGTATCCAATACCTAAGAAGAATCGTTAACTGATAAGTTAACTTCAACAAAATAAATACCTGAACTTTTTAGGCTAGCAAGATACTCCTTGCAGTTCCTCTTCCAGTGCCCAGTTTTACCACAATGATAACATTCATAACTCGACTGAGGTTTAACCTTCTCTTTATTCTTACCTTTGTCGTTATTTTCCTTTTTATTAGGTTTATTGGGAACCTTTCCCTTCCCCTTCCTTTTCTTAGACTTTACAGTCTTTGATCTAGAAGAGGATCCAATAGGAAGCACTGGCTTATCTTTTTTAATCGTGGATTCAGCCGTCTTTAACATGTTCACTAACTCTGGGAGAGAAGTCTCCATGTTATGCATGTTAAAGTTAACGACAAAGCCGTCAAAGACGGCGGCAGAGATTTTAGCAAAAGATCCACATAGAGTTCATTATCCATAATGACTCCAAGGGATGAAAGCCTTTCAATAAGAGCTATCATCTTCAGCCCATGATCATGAACTGAAGAGCCCTCAGTCATATGACACCTGAAAAGCTCTTTAGATATCTGATATCTAATTTGCCGAGTCCTTTCACCATACAACTCTTGTAGATGAAGTAGGATATCAGTAGCATTATCCAATAATTCATTCTGTCTCTGTAACTCATTTGACATAGATGCTAACATGTAGCACCGAGCTTGGAGATTGTCATCAACATGAAGTAAGTATTCTCCATACTCATCAGATGTATGATCCTCGGGTGGAGGAGGAGGGGCTTTGTCCAGTACATAGTCCATTTTCTCAGACTGTAGAACAATTTTAAGGTTCTTCAGCCAGTCGTTAAAGTTGGGTCCAGTTAACTTGTTATGTTCTAGGATACTTGCAATTGGATTCTTAGCCATTTTTGTAGAGTGATCTACAAAACAAACAAAGCAGATAATTATCAGACTATGGAATTTATATTCATTTAATATTAGGTCTTTAACATTAAATATCTCCCACTATTTTAATTAAAACCCCATTTTAATTATGAAAATCTAATTTTCATAGTGGGCTTGAAGTCCAATAAAATTATTTCATATCCCAATTTTATGAGTACTCATGAAACAATTTTATCGGTAGTCAACTTTTGACAATTGTATCACTATACAACCTTCAAGATGTTTTGCCTCAGCTTTCCTTATATACCTCAATTTTATGACCGTATATATTACTCAGTGTCAAATCAAACTCATCAAACATTCATGATAACGACCCACTGTTTGTACTGTTTTTGTAGTGATTTTTCTTATTGTTATGTCGTTATTTTCTTATCATTTCATGTCGTTTATTTCATTATTCATGCGATTAATGTTGTATTGAATGTTTTCCTTTAGTTCGTGTCGTATATATATTATTTCGTTTATTTTTCTCTATTTCCTCTATTTTGCGCGTTGATGATGTGTAGGTCCGAAATTCTGATGAGGATCCTTCTGAATTATATTTTGAGCCGGGGAAGGACGGTTGATAGATAAATTCGTCAGCTACGCATTGGAAAAATCGGAATGTGATTTCGAGATTAGACGAAGTCGTAAGAAACTGAAAGGTGACGACCTACGGATCCAAAATATTAAATCATACAAATAAGTTCATTTTGTCGTGAGCTGATGAGGATCCGTTCGAATGATATTTTGAGCCGGTGAATGCTGGGTGATAAATATGCGCGTCGGCTACACGTAGGAAAAGTCAAAATTCAATTCGGAGTTTAGACGATGTCGCACAAAATCGAAACGTGAAGCCATACGAACTCAAAATAATAAATCATGCAAGAAATAAATTTCAGCTCTTAATCACGTCGTCTTCACGCCGCGAGTGGGACCACAAGCTAGCTTTAGAGGTTTAAAATCATAGCTCCACGCCGCGAGGGAGTTCGCGCCGCGACCTGGCCACCCGTCATGCCGCGCCCGGGCGACACGCCGTGCCGCCATCCTCCGCCACGCCGCGAGGACTTCATCACATCGCGACGAGCCATGACCTGCTTCTTCTTCTTCACGCCGCGATGGCTGTCTCCTGCCACGCCCGTCGTCATGCTTCACGCTAGGAAGAGGAGCTCCTCCGCACCGCGAGTTTGAAGTCCTCCGCGCCGCTGCAAGATCTTCCTAGCGCTGCGACTTCCGATCGTCCCGTTGCTGCTGTTCCATCTGTCGAGGACCGCCGCTGCTGTTACCTTCATCCCGCTGTGCTGTTTCTTCTCACCAGTTGTGTCGTGCTGCATTCACGCCGCGTCTTTTCTTCCCGCCGTGTTTAGTAGCCTTGTCACACCGTGGCGGAGCTTCGCGCTGCGGCCAGCTGGTTGTTCACCGGTCCTTCGCGCCGTGAGTAGAGTTTCACGCCGTGTGTTCTTTCTTCTTCACGTTGTATTCATTGTTCCATCATGGCCATGCAGCAAGAGTCCAGTCCGCGTTGCTATTTTCCGACGTGAGTAGTGATTACTCGCCATGTTCAAGTCTATGAGCGGTAACAAGTTTCCCTACATGCATGAATATTCCGTTGTAGTGCATGGACGCTTTCCGGGTTTTCTGACTAAGTGAATGAAAGTGGAGCACAAGTATATTAAAACAGAGAATAAATGCACCACTCATATCTGGTTTTTAGGAAATGATGTTCTTTTCATTCTCTATATATTATCATTACCTTCCACTTTCTATTATCGACCCATCTATCTATTATTCACGACATATTTCAGACTGTTCTCTATCTTCTTTCTTTTCTTTCTTTCTTCTTCTTCTGCAGCTGTATTTCTTTTTCTGTTCTTTCTTGTACTTTGTAATATTGGTTGTTGGAAAGTTGATCGGTTTTCTGACGATATTTTCGACGACTCGGTTTGGTCTACATTGTCAGTGTGTTGATTGGATTTCCAACGACATATTCGGCGTGTGATTGTAAGTTTCTCATTATTGTTAGCTTAAGCATGCAATAGGAACGTAAGGACTTCGTTGTAAGACTTATTATTCCGGTGTTGTATTTTGTTTACGATCTCGATTATAGAAGTAAACTTTGCTTTGTGGCTAATGATATGTTGCTGTGTTTGTTTCCTTGTATTGCGGACTTAGTTATTAAGACGCAATATTATTGAACTTGAATGTGTTGTAGGAAAATTGAGACTTATGTCTAAGCTCGATGATTCCAAAGCAAAGTATTCGATTTTAATGTTGAGGTTTCCACATTAGATTTGATTTCGTTGATATATCTCAAATAATTCTTGGCGATTCGATTTCGAAAGTTAAGGATTTTAATTACACTTGTTCATTTAATATTGTTATTATTTTTCCGTTAGTTAATGTCGACTTAAATTCATCAACCTCTCGCTTAGAATGTGTAGGAATTATTTTATCTTTTTGTGTTTGGACAATTAATTATCAAACGACGCTCCGAACAGTCTTTCTTTGAGAACGACTCAAGGTCGGGTAACTCGGTTACTAAATACCCATAAAATACTGACAAACAAAATGGCGCCGTTGCTGGGGAAGGAAAATAGGACGCTTAGTTTGTGAATTAATTGTCCCATTTTCATGTGTTTCTCTTATTTGTGTGAACTTGATTAATTTCTGTATTTCTCTTAATTTCTCTTATTTTTATAGATAGATTGTATTTGTGATGGTGTTTTTGTTTTCCTTGTTTCTCATTGATACCGTGCGCGGGTATAGTGTTTGTTTGTGTTTATGCAAGGTAGACGACGATACGCTACTCGAAACGCAACTCGAGAGGCAAACCAAGAAGAGAACCAAGAGGTGAACCGAGAGGAGAACCAAGAGGAGATCCTAGAAGAGACGCCACCGTTCGAATTCCACAAGCTACAACCCGTAATTGAACCCGAACCAATGGAGGAACAAAGAGAGCAAGTACCACTACTATCACCTCCGAACATGAGGTATTTCGCTCGACCAATTATCGGAGACAACACTTTGTGCCTTGTGCTCGGTGAGGCGGCCCGGAACTATGACCTCAAGACAATCCACCTCAACCAACTACCTTCATTCCATGGCCTTCCTCAAGAAGACGTCCTCAACTTCATCTGAGAATTCTATTCCACAGTCAACACATTTCCTCTTCAAGGTCTTACCGAAAACCAACTTCGGATGAGATGTTTTCCCTACACGTTGAAGGATAGAGCCAAGACATGGTTCATGACCTTGCTTCTGAACTCGCTTTTCAATTGGGAAGCCGTCTACGAAAAGTTTATGAGGAAGTATTATTCGCCACAAAAGACCACCGACCTCCGTACTCAAATCGCTAGCTTTAGCCAACATCCGGGCGAAACCTTTCACGAGGCATGGGAGCGATTCAAGGGGTATCAACTTCAATTCCTGCACCATCATTTTTGCCTCGGGGTACTCAATCAATTCTTTTACAATGGTCTCCACCAAACACTCCAATACATGGTCGATCATGCGGCCGGGGGAGATATCGGGAGTCATACGGAGAAAGAAATTTATGACCTCTACGAGATGCTGAGCGAGAATTCGCAAAGGAAGAGTGTACACAAAAAGAATTTGGTGAATGAGGCAACACCATCATCCGGTTCCTCGAACGATGCCGTTCTTGCCAAACTTGCCTCATTGGAGGAGGAACTTAAAAACCTCCGGTTACGAGATGCAAAGTCGACCCAAGTGGTGATGTCCGAGGTGTGTGGATTTTGTGGAGAAGCCGACCATGGAGGTCACGAATGTCCACATTTTATGGGGCCGACTTATGATCCGAATCTCGAAGAAGTTCCTTACGATGTCAATGCTATCCAAGGGTACGCTCCCCGGGTTCAAAATAATCCATACTCAAACACTTACAATCCTGGGTGGCGAAACCACCCTAACTTCTCATGGAGGGATCCGAAAGCGGCTTATCCACCTCAACCGACACCACCTCAACAATGCAATCAACCTCAAGCCTATGCTCAACCAAACAACCGACCACCATTCCAACCGAGGCCCGAGTTCCAAGGATACCAACTGAGGCCCGAGTTTCAAGGACATTCACAAGGGCATGGAGGTTTCATTCCAAGACAACCGATGCCACCACCACCCTAGCGCTTCGTGGGAGGCAACCCACGTTTGTGTTTTCTTTGTTATTTTCTTTCTCATTGTTCATTTAGTTTCTCTTGTTGTGGAGTAGTTGTTTTGTGTGATGAGGTGTGTCTTGCCGGGCGTGCCATTATTTTTCTTGTTGTTGTTGGGTTGTTGAGTTTGCAGGTACCTATTTACGGCAAGCGCCGGTGATAGACTTGTGCGGAGTTGGTTGTGTCGTGCCATGGCAAGTAACAACAAAGACTTTGAGGCCGATATTTTGCGCTTTTACGAGTACGTGTGTCTACGTCAAGTTCATGTATTCACAGTTACCATTCCTCCGAGACACACACATACAGATTCTCTCGTTTCATGTGTTCATTGCTACACCGTTCGGACGACTTCATTTACGCTTGTAGGCTTTGGGTTGGTTTCTTTTATTCCCTACGGACTACCACCATTGGACACACGGTGGTGACGACCACCGTATTGAGTACGCATTTTCTTTTCCTATTTTCTCTTTAATTATTTGTTTCTTATGTGTCTTCGTGTTTTGTTTGCTTTTCGTATTTTGTTTTCGTGTTATCGCATGAAATTGAATGATTATATGCTTTCTCCTATACTTGTTGGGTTAAGCAATGAGGACATTGCTTTGTTTTAAGTGTGGGGGAAGGTTTCGTGATAATGCATGTTTATGTGATATTTCTCTCCCGCATGATGCTTAATGTTTGTTCGAGAGTCGAGATAACTAAATGGTGAGTTGAGACTATCTATTGGCTTCATTGTTAGCTTTTGTGCATTATGAATTTAATGATTTGGACGGTATTATAGAATTGATCGATTATTTGTTAACGTAGAACCCGCATGTGAATTCACGAAATTGTTTTGTCCCGTGTTATTCTCGATTGGTGAACTTGAGATATGTTTACTTCTTGATCGTTTATTGTTGAAAAACGTGTTATGCTATTCGATCGAAATGCACTTATACTGTGATGAGTCGATTGTGCTACTCCCTAAAAAAAAACTGATATAAAAAAAAATGAATGAAAAATGAGAATAATGTGAGTTCGCGATGACGTACGGACTAGGCTCCTCTTATCTCGAGCCAGATAATGAGCCCGGGAAACCGGTCTAGGAAACTCGAGGAAACCCCTCGAGGATAAACCTAGATAATCATTGTCCAGAAATCTCGTTTGGAAAAATAAACTCACAAAAATGAGCTCGTGAGAGTTGGAAGGATTAGACTCCACTTGGTTCGGTTGGTCTAGACAAATCGAACTAATGAGTACGGGAAACCAGCTTAGGAGACTCGGAGACAAACTTCGAGGGTAAACCTAAGTAATAATCGTCCCAACGGCTCTCATTCGGAAAAAGTGACTCATATAAAAAAAAACATGATATAAAAAGAGAGTTGGTTCATGGTCTTGTTTATGTTTTCCATTATCGAGTAGACCTTGTTTAGCTTTTTGTACGTTTAGGTATTGGAAGGAAACATTGATCGAGTAAATCATGAGTAGATGACACGGGACGAATTTTTGTTTTGTCGAGTTCATTTGTGGGGAATATGTTTTCGAATTTGAGTTTTATTTTTTTGATTACCGGAGGATATTGAGAATTGCATAATCGCTCGATTGTTAACTTTGGACCGGCCGATATATCTTTTCGAGCTATTTGTTATTTTGTTTGCTTGAGGACAAGCAAAAAGCTAAGTGTGGGGGAGTTGTTTGTACTGTTTTTGTCGTGATTTTTCTTAGTGTTCTGTCGTTATTTTTCTATCATTTCATGTCGTTTATTTCATTATTCGTGCGATTAATGTTGTATTGAGTGTTTTCCTTTAGTTCGTGTCGTATATATATTATTTCGTTTATTTTTCTCTATTTCCTCTAATTTGCGCATTGATGGTGTGTAGGTCCAAAATTCCGACGAGGATCCGTTTGAATTATATTTTGAGCCAGGGAAGGACGGTTGACAGATAAATTCGTCGGCTACACATTGGAAAAATCGGAAAGTGATTTCGAGATTAGACGAAGTCGTAAAAAACCGAAACGTGACGACCTACGGATCCAAAATATTAAATCATACAAATAAGTTCATTTTGTCGTGAGCCGATGAGGATCCGTTCGAATGATATTTTGAACCGGTGAATGCTGGGTGATAGATATGCGCGTTGGCTACACGTAGGAATAGTCGAAATTCAATTCGGAGTTTAGACGATATTGCACAAAATCGAAACGTGAAGTCATACGAACTCAAAATAATAAATCATGCAAGAAATAAATTTCAGCTCTTGTTCACGTGAACTCAAAATAATAAATCATGCAAGAAATAAATTTCAGCTCTTGTTCACGTCGTCTTCACGCCGCGAGTGGGACAACGAGCTAGCTTCAGAGGTTCGAAATCATAGCTCCACGCCGCGAGGGAGTTCGCGCCGCGACCTGGCCATCCGTCACGCCGCGCCCGGGCGACACGCCGTGCCGCCATCCTCCGCCACGCCGCGAGGACTTCATCACGCCGCGACGAGCCATGATGTTAGCATGGTCTCCTTTCCACATGATCCACGTCAGCATGAAGACCATGAAGACCAATATGAAGATTACTCAGTCAATGGTCCACGTCAGCACCTCATGCAGCTTCCATGCATAGACTATAATGCCCCTGCAAGCTTTTGAATTTTTTGCTGCTTTTATTTGTTTCCTCTTTTAGTTGTACACCCTTTTCTCTTGGGTCTGTTGCTTTACTGTAATTAGTGATGCCTCGGTTAGGTCACCAGCATGTTGGTATATATTCATGTAAACTCATTGTTAGCAGCTATGAAATGTTATCTTCATTTTTCCTCTCTTGGCTAAGAACCCTAAACTGCTAAAGCATTTACTTTCAATTTGGAAAGATGGTGCTGTTTGTTTCCAACATGGTATCAGAGCAGGGATAACTTGCTTTGAACCTTGTTTGAACAATGGCTTCATCATCACACACTTCCTCCTCGGGCCACGGCCAAAACCAGATCTCAGCCACCACTCCCATCCAACTCCATAACCAACTTATATCAACTAAACTCACAGATGAAAACCACCTTATTTGGAGGCAGCAGATACTCACAACAGTTAGAGGGCATGGCCTTGAGGGATTCTTAGATGGATCTAGCCTGCCACCTACCAGATTCATACCTGGAGCAGAAGAGGGGCTCCTTCAAGTAAATCCTGAGTACACAAGCTGGGAAAGGCAGGATTAATTTCTAGCATCATGGCTGCTTTCTTCTCTTTCAGAGTCTATTTTGATTTCAGTGGTAGGTATGCACACCTCCTCTCAGATCTGAAAGAGTTTGGAGTCAAGCTTTTCAACTCAATCCAAGGCTAGGACGATGCACTACAGAATACAGCTTCAAAACCTCAAGAAGGAAAGCATGAGCATCAGAGAGTATGTGAACAAAGTGAAGATTTGTTGTGACACTTTGGCAGCTGGAGGGCATGTAGTCACAGAGCAAGACCAGATAATGCATGTCCTGAGTGGTTTAAGCTCAAAGTATGATGCATTAGTTGTTAGCATAAATGCTAGGCCAGAACAGCTCACAATGATAGATGTCATGTCCTTGCTGATGACTTATGAGAGCAGGATTCAATCTGCAGCACTTCTCACAGAAAATAGCACACTGCCTTCAGCAAATCTCTCAGTCCAAACCAACAAGCCACCTCAAAGCTCATATCCCTCAAGAGAAAGAGGGAATTACCAAGGATTTAGAGCAAGAGGCAGATCTGGAAGAGGAAGGGGTGGCAGATTCAACAATAACAAAGTCCAATGCCAGATATGTGGTTACACCAATCACACTGCAGACAAGTGCTACAACCGGTTTAATGCTGATTTTGTGCCACAAAATTCTCAACAAAGGCACTATAATGATGGTAAGAGCTTTGGACAGTCCTCAGCCATGTTTGCATCAAAGGAAAATAGCAATGAGGGAGATTGGTTCCCTGATTGTGGGGCAACACACCATGTGACCAATGACTTTGCAAACCTCAGTGTTGCATCTGATTATGGTGGTCCAAACAAACTGCAGATTGGAAATGGAGCTGGTCTGGATATTTCACATGTTGGTAAGGCAATGTTTGTTGGTTCTAAAGATTCCTCCTTACCTCTGCATACTTTCAAACTTAAGAACCTCTTACATGTTCCTCATATAGCTAAAAATCTCATTAGTGTTGCTCAATTTGCCAAAGATAATAATGTGTTCTTTGAATTCTTTCCCACTGCTTGTGTTGTGAAGGATCAAGTTTCAGGTCAACCTCTTCTCAAAGGGAAACTTAGGGATGGTCTATATGCTTTCAAGCTCAATAGGATACCAATCAAGAATGAAGAGAGAAGGAGATAAGAAGTTAGTGCTAAGAAAATGTTAAGTGGTGAAGTTTAGTTATCTAGTTCTGTTAAGACTTTAGAAGTTTGGCATAGAAGGTTGGGCCATCCATCATTTGATGTAACTCAAAGAGCTCTTAAGTCTTGTAATCTACCTTATGCCAGTAATAAAAACACTTTTTGTTCAGATTGCATTCAAGCAAAATCTTATAAACTGCCTTTCTATGCTTCTGTTCATTCTTCAACTTCACCTTTGAACTTGTGCACACTGATCTTTGGGGGCCTGCACCCTTAACATCAACCTCAGGATCCTGTACTATGTGGCTTTTGTTGATGACTTCTCTAAATTTACTTGGCTATACTTTCTTAAACATAAGTCAGACACTCTCCAAGCCTTCACACACTTTGTTAACCTTGTTGAGAATCAGTTGAACCTTAGAGTCAAGGCAATTCAAAGTGATGGAGGAACTGAGTTCAAACCTTTGTCTAAACTTTTTTCAGAAAAAGGGATTCTACATAGAGTATCTTGCCCTTATACCCCTCAACAGAATGGGCTGGTTGAAAGAAAGCACAGACAGGTAGTAGAGGTAGCTTTGAGTCTTTTCTCTCAGTCTAAAGTTCCTAAAAAATATTGGGAAGAGGTATTCTCCACAGCTATTTATTTGATAAATAGGATCCCAAACAAAACCATTGGTTTTGCTTCACCATATTCTAAACTTTATGGCCATGATCCCAGTTACAAACATTTAAGAGTTTTTGGCTGTGAATGTTATCCTCATCTCAGAAACTATGTTAAAGACAAATTAGAATTGAGAGCTCAATCTGGGACTTTTTTGGGTTATAGTTCTCAGTACAAAGGGTATAAAGTCTTATTATCCACTGGAAAGATCATTATTTCTAGGGATGTAGTCTTTAATGAACACATTTTTCCCTTTAATAAGAAAAATCAAGTTGAGCAACCTGATGATGATCATAGCTTGCATTATTTCCCTTCTTTCCCATCTATGCATCCATCAAACACATCATCTATCAGCATTAATGAAACAGCAACACCAAATTCATCAACTACAGACTCATCCACACCAAGTTCACCTACCAACTCACCACATTCATCTCAGACAACTCCTCAACATAGCCCAGACTCATCTCATTCTAATCACTCCCTTCAGAACAGCCTTGCTTCACCCTCACCCTCTCCTCACCCTCTATCCTCATCAACACACTCACACTCTCCCTCACCACACCCACAAGTTCCCTCTCCATCACAACATCTTATTACTAATCAACATCCAATGCAAACTAGAGCAAAGAGGGGAATTTTCAAACCAAAAGCATTTCTTACTAACATTGTGACATCTGAGCCTCATTCAAGTTCAGAGGCATTATCCATCCCTTGCTGGAAAAATGCCATGACTTCTGAGTATAATGCTTTGATGAGGAACAAAACTTGGGAGTTGAGGCCATTGCCACCAGGTAAAGTTCCAATTGGATGCATGTGGGTATTTAAAACAAAATTCAATGCAGATGGTTCAGTTTCTAGGCACAAAGCCAGACTTGTAGCAAAAGGCTACACTCAAATTGCAGGAGTTGATTTCCATGATGTTTTTAGTCCTGTGATCAAACCAGTAACAATCAGACTAGTACTCACTATTGCACTTTCTAAGGGTTGGATTATTAATCAGCTGGATGTTGATAATGCTTTTTTGCATGGCCCTCTTGATCCATCCACTGATATTTATATGGAGCAACCACCTTGTTTTGAGACTTCATCTGCTCCTGGTTATGCTTGCAAGCTCCAAAAAGCCATTTATGGCCTCAAACAAGCCTCTAAGACTTGGTTTGACAGATTACATACTGTTCTTACTGGTTTGGGTTTTATATCTTCAAGGGTTGATGCATCATTATTCATCAGGCATTATTCTTCTTCTCTTATTTACATCCTTGTGTATGTTGATGACATGATCATCACTGGTGATTCTCCCACTGAAATCAAGACAGTCATTACTTCTTTGTCTAAGGAATTTCCACTTAAAGATTTGGGGAAGCTACACCATTTTCTTGGCATTGATGTCATCTACACTTCCCAAGGCATGCTTCTCTCACAGGAACATTATGCTCATCAGTTACTTACCAAGGCCAACATGATTGACTCTAAAGAAATTTCCAGCCCTATGTTATCTTCTCCTACTCTCTCCAAATATGAGGGAAATCCCTTTTCTGATGGCACACTGTACAGGGCACTCATTGGCAGCCTTCAATATCTCACCATTACTAGGCCAGACATCACATTTGCTGTAAACAAACTAAGTCAATTCATGCAATCTCCTTTAGATTCACATTGGAAAGCAATGAAGAGGCTACTAAGATATATAATGGCACCATCTCCTTTGGGCTACAGTTTTTTAAATCTTCTCATCTCCATATTTCAGCCTTTTCTGACTCTGACTGGGCCTCTGACCCTGATGATAGGAAATCTACATCTGGTCACTGTGTTTTGTTGGCCAGAACTTAGTTTCTTGGAGCTCCAAGAAACAACACACAGTTTCTCGCAGTAGCACAGAGGCTGAGTACCGCAGTTTAGGTCATGCTGTTACAGAGGTGCTTTGGATTAAAAATTTGCTGCATGAACTCTGCATTACTTCCATCCCTTCACCAAATATCTGGGTTGATAACCTAGGTGCAGTCTTCATGTCATGTAATCCAGTTATTCAAGGCCGCACTAAACACATTGAAGTAGATTTGCACTTTATTCGAGAGAAGGTTTTTCAAAAATTGATTTCTGTCTTGCATGTGCCGGCCTTAGATCAAAAAGCTGACATTCTCACTAAGCCATTAAGTGGCCAATTCTTCCTTCGCATGAGGAATAAACTGAATATTGCATCTCCACGCTCACTCGAATTGAGGGGGGATGTTAGCATGGTCTCCTTTCCACATGATCCACGTCAGCATGAAGACCATGAAGACCAATATGAAGATTACTCAGTCAATGGTCCACGTCAGCACCTCATGCAGCTTCCATGCATAGACTATAATGCCCCTGCAAGCTTTTGAATTTTTTGCTGCTTTTATTTGTTTCCTCTTTTAGTTGTACACCCTTTTCTCTTGGGTCTGTTGCTTTACTGTAATTAGTGATGCCTCGGTTAGGTCACCAGTATGTTGGTATATATTCATGTAAACTCATTGTTAGCAGCTATGAAATGTTATCTTCATTTTTCCTCTCTTGGCTAAGAACCCTAAACTGCTAAAGCATATACTTTCAATTTGGAAAGATGGTGCTGTTTGTTTCCAACACATGACCTGCTTCTTCTTCTTCATGCTGCGATGACTGTCTCCCGCCGCGCCCGCCGTCATGCTTCACGCCGGGAAGAGGAGCTCCTCCGCGCCGTGAGTTTGAAGTCCTCCGCGCCGCTGCAAGATCTTCCTAGCGCCGCGACTTCCAATCGTCCCGTTGCTGCTGTTCCATCCGTCGAGGACCGCCGCTGCTGTTACCTTTGTCCCGCTGTGCTGTTTCTTCTCGCTAGTTCCGCCGTGCTGCATTCACGCCGCGTCTTTTCTTCCCGCCGTGTCCAGTAGCCTTGTCACACCGCGGCGGAGCTTCGCGCTGCGGCCAGCTGGTTGTTCACCGGTCCTTCGCGCTGTGAGTAGAGTATCACGCCGTGTGTTCTTTCTTCTTCACGTTGTATTCATTGTTCTGTCACGGCCATGCAGCAAGAGTTCAGTCCGCGTTGCTATTTTCCGACGTGAGCAGTGATTACTCGCTATGTTCAAGTCAACGAGCAGTAACAAGTTTTCCCTACATGCATGAATATTCCGTCGTAGTGCATGGATGCTTTCTGGGTTTTCTGACAAAGTGAATGAAAGTGGAGCACTCATATATTAAAACAGGGAATAAATGCACCACTCATATCCGGTTTTTAGGAAATGATGTTCTTCTCATTCTCTATATATTATTATTCCCTTCCTCTTTCTATTATCGACCCATCTATCTATTATTCACGACATATTTCAGACTGTTCTCTATCTTCTTTCTTTTCTTTCTTTCTTTCTTCTTCTACAGCTGTATTTCTTTTTCTGTTCTTTCTTTTGCTTTGTAATATTGGTTGTTGGAAAGTTGATCGGTTTTTCGACGACTCGGTTTGGTCTACATTGTCAGTGTGTTGATTGGATTTCCAACGGCATATTCGGCGTGTGATTGTAAGTTTCTCATTATTGTTAGCTTAAGCATGCAATAGGAACGTAAGGACTTCGTTGTTGTTTTTTGTTTACGATCTCGATTGTAGAAGTAAACTTTGCTTTGTGGCTAATGATATGTTGCTGTGTTTGTTTCCTTGTATTGCGGACTTAGTTATTAAGACGCAAGATTATTGAACTTGAATGTATTGTAGGAAAATTGAGACTTATGTCTAAGCTCGATGATCCCGAAGCAAAGTATTCGATTTTAATGTTGAGGTTTCCACATTAGATTTGATTCCGTTGATATATCTCAAATAATTCTTGGCGATTCGATTTCGAAAGTTAAGGATTTTAATTACACTTGTTCATTTAATATTGTTATTATTTTTCTGTTAGTTAATGTCGACTTAAATTCATAAACCTATCGATTAGAATGTGTAGGAATTATTTTATCTTTTTGTGTTTGGACAATTAATTGGCAAACGACGCTTTGAATAGTCTTCCTTTGAGAACGACTCGAGGTCGGGTAACTCGGTTACTAAATACCAACAAAATACTTGCAAGCACCCACCAGAATGTCCCACGACTCATGGTCAACACAAAGAGGAATCAGTTTCACGAGTATCACTATACTTAGTAGGGATCACAGCTTTCGACACAAAACCACCCCACGACTCATGGTCGATGATAAAGCATCGTAGCGGCACATGTCGTCTACTTTTGATGGAAGGCCTGGATTAATAAGTTCCGACTTATTTTTATCCATTATTGATTTGATATAGAATTAATCGAATTAATTCTTTAGGGTTCCTAAGATCTCATCGATTACCATCTTTACGTTTATTTACCATATTATTCATCACATGAATCACAAGAATAAATAAACCTAACATACATCTAATGCATGCATACGGTGGGATGATCATGTCCTTGCCTATACGACTCATTCGAGCCAAAATGGGTTTATGCCTATGTACGTGATAAAACAAATAAATAGAACTACTTCTATTACAATTTATTTTATCTACCCGTACAAGCACAGACCTTCGAAATTTACAACTTGTAAAATTACCCACACATATGTAGGCCTTTTGCATCGAACGGTCTCCACCTTGATCTAATCATTCTAACGATACAAAAATTTAAAATTTTACAAATCAAATCTCAAGAGACTCGCAGGTCTCGGTAAATAACATTCATTCAATCTCATTGAATAATATACAACATTCAACCATATTGAATAAAACATGCAAACATTCAATCATACTGAAATAAAATGCACCCATTCATTCATTATGTGTTAAAAGGCTCATGATCATCCCTAAATTAACCATTCATCATATGAATTCAACATATAAATTCACTAATTTAATATGTTGATGTAGTAATGACTTATATTAAGTAAAAACAGCTCGATTCTGATCGTCTGATCAGTCACACGACTCGTGTGACATGCCACACGACTCGTGTGACACTCACACGACTCGTGTGGCTTACTCACACGACTCGTGTGAAAAATACGAGAGCAACTTTGGAAAACCTGGAAATCACCAGAGTCACACGACTGGTCACAGGACTCGTGTGACTACTCACACGACTCGTGTGACCCTACACGACCTCTCACACGAGTCGTGTCACCCTGCACGACTCGTGTTTTCGAATACTCTATTCGATTTTTTAGTCCAGATCGTGTTTTTTAACAATTTTTCGAATCAAAATCTGATTTTAAAGATGCTAATCGAACGTGGCTCTGATACCACTGTTGGGTTCGGTATACCCGTACGGAATATATAACGCAGCGGAATTTAAAAATTTTATAAGTATTTATCTTATAAATACTTATTCCATACATAACTATAACGAGATTACGAATAAGCATCATTTAAAATCTAGTAACTTTTACTAATTTTGATTTGATATGATAATTTCATAAATTACCTTTTGATCTTGAACTCCTTCAAATCGACGATGTAAGAGGAAATCAATTCCCGGATTGGTAACGTCACTTCTTGCTTGTGGTTACTCGCTTTAGAAATCCAATCGTCTTCCCTCTAATCGTATCCACCTTTTTGAAATCAAACACCGATAACCTCTTTCTTCGCTAGTAGAAAAGTATCGGTTTCGATATAGGAATATTAAAAGGATTTAATTGGGAGAAAAATTATTATTTTATAATTTAAGAACATTTTCTTAAATTTTAGTTTGAAGAACTTTTCTTCTTTTCTCTCTCTATTTCAACTCTTGAAATTTCAAAGACAACCCCTTAAAATGTGCAAACATTTTGCACCTATTTATACTAAACATTTTAGCATAAAATAATCAATATTTGATAATTAATTATTTTTAAATAAATCAGATTTTATTTAAAAATCCATACAAAATATTGACTTTTAATTAATAATGTGGAGTGGTTCTTAACCACCATCAACCACCATTATTTTGTCTCCTTAATTATTTTAATCTTTAATCATATTAAAGATAAAATAATAAAATAATATTTTCAGAAAATATTTTTTAAAATAATAATTCTTGAAAATATTTTTCAAGATTTATAATCCTTTTCTCCCAATTATAATATTATCATATTTATAATAATCATATTATTATTTTGGATTTGAATTTTATAATCATATTTTAAAATCCAACTTATTAATTTCGTAATTACATTAATTACTTAAATAATATCCAAATCCAATTAATAAATCCAATTGATTAATTTATAATATTTTTTTAATTGATATCTAATTCATAATTAGATAATTAATTAAATAATCATATTATTTAATTAATTTTTATCAATTAATTCTAACTCTTTAGAAATGTCACTTTAACTTGTTTTTCATTCAAAATTTGGTGTGACCTTTTAGGTTCACTATTAATACTATTAGTGGACTTACAACTCTTTGTAATTTGAGTTAATCTTATTAACTCTTATTCATGAATTAACTCTTTAATTCAAGAACCCACATATCATGGGAACATCTAGCAAGTAGCATGAATCTAGTATTAAGTGAATAGCGAGTAAACATATTTCGATTACAATTCCATACATGTAAAATCCTTTAGACACCCAATTTCCCGATTAAATATTTGGGTATGATTTTGTCGAAACCCAAATTGATTTAATAACTATGATTCCATTTCAAGTTTAGTAATTCGATTATGAATCTCTATTCATCCCGCCTTGGCCAAGGACTTTGAATTACTAACTATGAAACACATAAGAAATTCACTTATCTTCATAAGTGTCGAATCCTTTGTTGGCCACTAACAAACTTCCATATATATTAATATAATACCCAAAATATCCCTTTATACGATTGTGCTAGCAATCAAAAGGAAAAATCAAAGTAAAATATAATATGGATAAAGTTACCATTGTGCCTCAAGTCTAAGGATTAATCATGTACTATTGTAACATGAAAATTCTTATTCGACAAGACAAATCTTTCATTAAGAATTTTCATACGGTCATGTTCAGTGAACTTGTTCTCTAACAAGCACCCACATATATGTACTTGCGTCACACGCTAATGTTGATGGAATGCAACATTCTTGTCCAACAAGCATACATCATATGTGCAAGTCTTTTCTAGATTATTCGATATCCCATCTCGAAACATCCAACGACTTGGAACTGTATTTAAGATTACAGCTTTCAAGATATGTTCCATGATAACCATCTCTATACGCAACCATATCTTATAGCTATAAGTGATCTAAGGACTTTATCTTAAGTGCAAATATATGATAAATGCTTACTCTTAAAATAAAGTAATGCCTTTTATTTAATATAATTCCAATAGATTGTATTTACAAGTAGAATACGTCCAATCTGATTGGAACGCCGGGTATACTACTCTAACAGAGTTATACATACTTCTTTATTTTTGTACTTTATTTACTTTCTTTATTTTTAATATAGAATATAGATAAGTTCATATCTTTCATTAAGATTATGATTATGATTTAAAGGTACTTATTGACTATATAAACCCCCCTTTGGAGAGATATTTTGATATCACGAATTGAATAAGAGAAAGACCACACAAACGATTATCTCTATTTTCCCTTTCCCAGTAATCCCAAATGCCTTCTGTTTTTGGTGTTATTAAAGATCTCAAAAGAACTCATAGACCATTCATTAAGCTACACCTCAGTAGGTCGTTCCAACGTGATGACGATCGTGGTTATAAAAATCCGCTGGAGTTTATCTTCCATGATTCCGAGGTAATATGTAAATATTTATTTATTAACTTTTTTTTTTTTATTAAAAGATATTTAAGTCACTAATTCAAACTAATTATTTGTTTTATGTAATTTGTTAGGGAGGTCGTATAAATGCATTGGTACGACCCATGCATGTCGCTAATTTCATCAACGAAGTGGAGGAAGGTGTCGTTTATGTCCTAAAGAATTACCAAGTAGAAAGCAATATGGGCATTTACAAAACAACGATATGCACTTGGAGACTTGTTATCAATAAGGATACCAAATTCATCAAGTGGCCTCATCCTTTTCCTACATTTCGTTTTATCTTTAGAGATTTTGCAACTCTAATGGACATAGACAATGTTGATGAATCTATGTTGTTTGGTAAGAAATTATTAATTCCTTATTTGTTAACGAAATTTAAATTACTTATTTTGCATATTCCCTTATTTGTTGTACGATTTTTTATTAATTTATTTTGTATTATTTACTTAACGTAATTAAATATTTATTATGTGTATTTTATAGATTTTATTGGCGTGGTTGTCGAAATAGAACCGATTCAAATGAAAATTGTCAATGGGAAGCCTACTCAAATGATTGTTTTCTCCCTTAAGAACTTGGAGTAAGTACATCTTTATTTTTTTGGGACAAGAAAGAAGAATTGTATCAATACTTTAATTTGAATTCTCTAATTATTATTGTATCATTTTATAAATTGTGTATTTACTTTCGTACGAGCCGCTTTAAATTCGAAGTTAATTTTTTTCGATTTTTTTAGAGGACACAAGAAGAATTGTACCATTTGGGGACAATATGTTGATCAATTGATTGCTATTGAGCATCACTATATGGGAGAAAAACAACCTTTTGTCATAATCATGCAAATGTGCCGTGCCAAGGTGTTTGATGGTAATATTTTAATAATTTTAGATCGTACTTTTATTATCTTATTTTATTTATTATTTATAATTTATAATCTCTAAATAATTTTATTTTGAATATGGAGAAATTCCAATAATATTAACTAATCCCCTAATTCCTTTTTGTTTAGGGGAAGTGCGAATAACCACATCAAAAGATGTTACTCTCATCATTTGTGTGGATGTTCCCGAAATTCTTAAATTTCGCAGGAGGTATATACAATCAAACGTTTTTATTCATATTTATTAAATTAATACTATACTCTTTGATTATATCTAATTTTACATTTTATTATACCATTAGTTTGGCTGCGGGTAGATTGAGGAATACCCAATTTGTGTCGAATAGTTCGATTATTGTCAAAACTGAAATTCAACAGCTCGAGGATGGTGACATCGTCGTTAGTACTGTTGATTCTCTTCATGATTGTGTGGAGGTAATTTTTATGATTAACTATTTTCGAAACAAATTTTAATATTATTATATTTTGTACTACTTATTCATTTATTTAATGGTTTAATTTTAGGCTAAGGAAATTTGGGTGTGTGCAACGATTAACTCAATCATAGATGAATGGTGGTACTTGGCATGTACTTGATGTAGTAGTTCAACGGAGACAGATGGTGGCAATCATAGATGTCGAAAATGCACTCACAATTGCGGGATATTTCGGTTTGTTGTTTAGATCATCCTAAATTTATATTATTAATTTTTTTCGTACTTCATGACACAATTCTTTGAAAATATTAGATATAAAATTCAATTTGGAGTGCACGATGCTTCTGCGCATGCAACTTTAGTTTGTTGGGATAAGGATTGTCAAAGGATTATTGGCAAACCTTGTGATATATTGAAGCGTGAATATGCAGAAAGGGAGGTAATATAACTAAATTTTAACCATTATATTTATTTTAATTAATGTATTCATTTTTTTTTACTTTTACTTAGTTTTAATTAATATGACATATGAAATCACGTTTTTTTATAGAACCACGCTGTCTTTGATCTCCCCGATGATCTAGAAGATTTGGTTGGCAAGAAATATCTCTTCAAGATTCGAATTAAGCCTAATGATCGTTTCAACTTTGCTTCTTCGTTCAATGTGCTTAGGGTTGTAGTTGATGATAATTTGGTATCCAAGTATACTCAATGGGTTGAAAAAGAAGATGTAAGTCTAACTATTCAATTTCGAATTTATTTATTATGTTATTGTTAGAAATAATGGCTTTACCATGCAGTAGGAAAATGAATTTACAGTGCAAAGTTAACAGTGACTTACCTCTGCATGGGAAGAGCACGAGCATTGCATGTGGGAACCGTTTTGTCCTCTTGCATGATTTGAGTGAAGAGAGTACAGATGACAGCTGCACATCTACAGCAAGGAAGACCATTGGATCAAAACCAAAAATACCAAATGATCATGACAAGTGCCCACAACCTAATTGTATTCAGTAGTTGGTATAAATACCTCATAGCTGCTAGGTTTAAGACATCTGCATTGTTAAAAATTTGAGCCGTCATGAATGCTGAGAAAATAGAAAAAGATTGCAGTTCAATTTCTTTGTTCATTCTTCATTGTTTACCCTGATTTTCATCATGGTATCAGAGCAGGTTTAAACCTGACTCTGATCCTTTTCCTTTTTCTTGATCTACATTTCTAAAAAAAATGTCAGAAATCAGTTCAAACATGAATCCATTGAACCCCAGCTCACTGCAGCTCATTTCACCAAACAATCAGCTATTGACTGTGAAACTAGATGATGGAAATTTTCTTATCTGGAAGCAGCAAGTGGAAATGGCTATCAAAGGGTATTGTCTTGAAGGCTTCATAGATGGGAGCAGCCAGCAACCCCAGATGTGCTTGAGCACAGATCCAGATGGACCTATCACACAGAATCCAGACTTTATCACATGGCAAAGGCAAGATCATCTTTTAGCTTCATGGATTCTATCTTCTTTAGGTCATAGTATTCTTCCATTGATGGTTGGTCTGAGCTTATCTAAAGACATTTGATCTGCACTCCAAAGAAACTTCAGTAGTCAGTCACTTGCTAGAGTTATGCAATATAAAATGGAAATTCAAGGTCTCAAAAAGGGATCTTTAACTATGAAAGAGTACATAAGCAAAATGAAAGGCTTGTTTGATGCTTTAGCTGCAGCTGGACATGTGGTTTCAGAAAAGGATCAGATCATGCATTTATAGTGGTCTTGGGCAAGAATATAATCCCATCATGGTTACTGTGTCCTCAAGGATTGAACCTGTTGGAACCCACGAGGATCTCGATATGCACAAATCACAGACAAACATTCA
>CACSLK010027834.1:2385588-2433398 GCA_902706635.1 Striga hermonthica
AGACGAAGAGATCGCCGTCGAGATCGCCGCCGTCTGACGCCGCACGCGCCGCCACGCACCACCGGAAGGAGCAGCTGCTGGTCGATCACTCGCGCGCGTGAGAGCGCGTGAAGCCTCCGTTTTCTGATCGGTAAACGCCGTTGACTTCGCCGTGACGTCAGCTTTCTGGATTGGTCAAGTTCGTTCGATTCCGAGAAGATTTGATTTGCAGTCAACTGTCCGGGCCAGCCAGATCTACATAAATTTTAAGTAGTAAGTTTTCTTCATCAAACCTTTAGATCCGCTGCGCATAGGTTTATGTTGAATGTTTGTCTGTGATTTGTGCATATCGAGATCCTTGTGGGTTCCAACATGCCTCAGATCATACAACTCTTTTACTCAATTTGGGGCTCCCTAGAGAAAGAAAGAAATCTATGTTTCATTTTGAAGAACGGTGGGTCAAACAAGCGGGGTGCAAGGAAATTGTACAACAAGCATGGAATTCAGAAGTTCTAGGTACCCCTTTTTTCCAGTTGAAAGAAAAAGTGAAATTCACCAGAATTGCTCTTCTGAAGTAGAGTTCCTCATTCCAAACCCACAGACAGAAAGAGATTGCTGACCTAACCAAGAAGATGGAGTCCCTCAATGCTGATAAGGCTAATATCAATTGGGAAGAATGGGAGTTTACAAAGAGAAGTCTGAACTTTGCTCACAAACAAGAAGAATTGTTCTGGCAACAAAAAGCTAAGTCCAGATGGCTCAAAGAGGGAGATGCCAACACTAGATTTTTCCATGCCCTTACTCTACAGAGGAGGAAGACCAATGCAATAACCAGGCTGATAACCTCTCAAGGTTCAAGTCTAACCTCCAGAGCTGACATTGAAAGACACATCTCTGACTTCTATTCCTCCCTCTTTTCCACTGAGGGTTATTGGGGTGGTGACGCAATTCTTCCTCTCATTCCAACTTCTATCACAACTGATATGAACCAGACTCTGCTCAAACCGGTAGAAGGTGAAGAAATCAAAAACACACTATTCTCTCTGGAGCCAGATAAATCCCCTAGGGAGGATGGCATGACTGCTTTCTTCTACCAGTATTTTTGGGAGATAATCAGCTTTGATCTTATAGCTGCTGTCTCAAGCTTCTTCCAATCAGGTATGCTTCTCAAGTATTGGAACCACACAATCATATCTTTAATTCCTAAGTGTTCAAATCCTGATTCTTTGGGGGAGTTCAGACCTATAAGTCTTTGTAGTGTGGTGTACAAGCTTATTTCTAAAATCCTAGCTCAGAGGCTCAAACTTTGTCTGAACCTGTGTATTAGTGACTCTCAAGCTGCCTTTGTGGAAGGTAGACATCTTATGGATAATGTCATTATAGCACATGAAGCATTTCACTTTCTTAACAGGCACTCATCTGGGAAAAATTTCTTTATGGCCCTAAAACTGGATTTAATCAAGGCATTTGATAGAGTTGAATGGATTTGTTTAAAGAAAATAATGATTCAAATGGGCTTCAGACTGGATTTTGTAAAGTTGATTATGATCTGTGTTACATCTGCCACTTTCTCTTTCAAAACCAGTGGAACTCTCAGTGGTTATATTTCTCCTACCAGAGGAATTAGTCAAGGGGATCCTCTATCCCCTTACCTATTTATCATTGTTGCAGAACTTCTGTCAGCTCTAATTCAGAACTCTATTAATATGGGTTTGTTTAAAGGGATGAAGATCTCCAGAAATGGGCCTCTACTGTCCCATCTTCTATTTGCTGACGATTCCTTGTTCTTTTGTAAGGCTGTGACTGAGCAAGCTGGTATTTTTATGAACATTCTTGAGCAATATAGGTTGTTTACTGGTCAAGCTGTTAACTTACAGAAATCTGCAATCTTTTTTAGCAAGAATACTCCTCTACCCATTCAGTCAGCCATCTGTACTTCTCTCAGCGGTATTGTCACGCACAAATCTACCAGATACTTGGGGCTTCCCCTAGGAATTGGTAGGGCTAAGAGGGAGGTATTTGATTATTTTTTGTCCTCTGTTAAAAGCAAGCTGCTGAACTGGAAATCCAAATTTTTGAGTCTTGCTGGCAAGGAGGTTTTATTAAAAGCTGTTATTCAATCTCTGCCGATTTTTTCTATGTCATGTTTTAAACTTCCTCTCGCATTATGCTCTGAGATTTCTAAGTTGTGTGCCCAGTTTTGGTGGCAATCAGGTGGGGACAACTCACAGGGCATCCACTGGAAGAAGTGGAGTCTTCTGACTGCTCCTAAGCAAAAGGGGGGCATTGGTTTTCTTGACTTACATCTATTCAATAAAGCTCTTCTTTGTAAACAGCTTTGGAGGGTGGCCACAAACCCAGATCTCCTGGTGAGCAGATTGTTGAAAGACAGGTACTTTCCCAATTCTTTCATTGTTCATGCCTGTAAATCAATGGGGGGTTCTATGATGTGGAATTCATGGATGGAGGTGATGCCTTTGTTTTCCAAGTGGTTGAGGATTGAGGTTAGGAATGGGGAAAGTACTAAAATTTCGGATTTCAACTGGGTGCCTTCTCTCAAGAAGCCCTCTCCTGATCTTATTCCTATTGCCAGAGAACATTTAATTTGGGTGAAAGAACTGATTTTGGATGATGGTCTGCATTGGAATGACTGGTTAGTTGCCCAGGTTTTTGACCCAATTGATTGCAATGCTATTCTGAAGATCAAATCTTTGCACCCAGGCAGAAATGACAGGTTCTGGTGGGGATTGGAGAGTAAAGGTACATTCTCAGTCTCCAGCACATTTGCTCATCTTTCTTCTCTGAAGTTGCAGCAGGCTGATCTCCCCGAATCCAGCAACATTTCTAAGCATTCTTTAGCCATCAAATGTCGATTTTGGAAGCTGAAAATTGCTGGTAAGATCAAACACTTCTTGTAGAAATTTCTGTCTAATTCTCTTCCTGTTGCTGCTCTTCTGGTTAAGAGAAATATTGTGAGGGACTCTCTATGTCCCATATGTGGTGAGGCTTCTGAAACCATAGAGCACATTTTCTTTGATTGTGCAAGAGCTGTCAAAGTATGGAAGCTTAGTCCTGTAAACTGGGAGGGGCTCTCTCATTATTCTTCTTCTTTCAAAAGTTGGTGGTTAAATGTTTGCTCTCTGGATCATTCCGAGGTTGCCGAGGCACGTATTCAACTCTCGACGTATATGCTTTGGTGGCTCTAGAAATCCCGGAACCTTTGGATCTTTCAAAAGACTTTAATCCCGGAATCTGCACTGGCTCGTATGGCACATGAAGATTGGTTGCAATTTTCCTCAGCTTCTATTTTCTAGTCTTTTATCTTTCTTCCTTTTCCTTAGTTGTTGGTTGTTGTTTTTATGTCGTTTATGTTGGTTTGTAACTTCGTGCTAGGCTTTGAGGCAGTGGTAAGGAGTTGCTTTCCGTAGTTGTTTGTTCTTGTTGGCGTAGTTGAGGTTTTAGACCACCTTTGGTGGCTCTCCCATGTCTGTATTTCGAGTATAGTTGGTCCTGTTGTATTCGAACCTTGTATGTTTCGATTTTTATTTATAGTTATCTCTATCGTGTTGGAAAAAAAAAAAAGAAACGGTAACCGAATGAGCAAACCCTAAGTTTTCGCAAGTTTTCACCTTTTATACTCGATGGAAGCGATTGAACATCGTCCGATCATTTTGACCAATATGGTCCGTTGGATCAAAAGTAGTTGTGTGGTATTTCGGGTCGATTTGTATTGCCAGTATTTTTTTGGGCCCGTTTTTGTTTGCGCTGATTTGTTTTGGAACATATAATAGATTTATTTTATTTGGGCCAATTTATTTAACTATAAGAAAAAACGATTTTTATATGGGGTGAAAATGACTTTTTATATCGGTTTTCATACCCATATAGTTGCAGACCATATAATAAGTGGAAACTTTTTATGTCGGTTCATAACCCATATAGAAAGTAACTTTGTATATCAGTTAAAAATAAAACCCATATAATAACTACATATGAAAAGCCAAATTCGAGATCGCGCCTGTATAGAAAGTCTGTTTTTTATATCGGATAAATTATTTAACCGATATAATAGACAAACTTTCTATATCGGTTTGATTGTCAACCGTTACAGAAAATCAGATTTTATGTCATTTTTAACCGATATAAAAGATGTAAGATTCATGTGTAATATTTCCGCCTGATATAATTTCTTTTATATCAAATTTATTTACCTGATATAAAAAGTGGAAAAATGGACATTTTTTTTTGCACTATTTAATTAAAACGAAATGTACCATCAATATAACTAAATAAAATAAAAATAAAATAAATTCACTAAAATTAGTTCAATACCAACAGAGTTCAACATTTCTAAAAAAAACCAACAATACTAGCAAACTCAAATAGTTCAACATTTCTAAAAAAAAAAAACCAACAATACCAGCAATCTCAAATAGTTCAACATAAACCGAATATTCCAAACAAAATCCTATATAGTCAACTACTTTAACAATGAGGTGATATCGAGAAAATACTTGGTCCACCGTCTCTGTATATCATCAATGTCTTCTTTCAAGGATGCTTCTTCCAAATCAAACACCTAATTGAAAAACCATAAATAACAATAAATCAAAACTAAAAAAAACTAAGACTTATTATTATCCAAAAATAACTCTCGATATCTAAGAGTTTTATTATTATTATTATTATCCAAAATTACCTTTTCAAATCTGTCAACAACGTCAAGTAGTATGATTTCCAGCATATACCTCATAACATAATACCCGCATTCTTCACCTCCTTTTTGTCGATGACACTTAAATAAAATTAAAAATAAAAATAGTTTCATAATTACCAAATGAAACCAACAGATAATGCACTAATACTATCGTACACAAACACATAAGAGTTATATTAACTTGGTTTAAGAAATACATGTACCTTTGGATAAACCCATGGTTGTTTCCTCACTTTTTGAGTATGGTGTCCCTTCATGACTGCTTGCTTTTAGTGCTCTGACATGATTATTATATTTAAAATTTTTTTGTAGAAAATATCAAATGTAGATCATGTGAAAAGAAAATGTTGAAAACTTATTTCAAACTTACGTGTTTATTCTGTCCATGAAATCCGTCTTGGGCTTTCTTAATAAGGAACAGAACCAACCCACCGTACTTTTTTTTGGGTTAATAACAATTAGTTGCCAATGACCCCTGACATTTCACAGAATAAGATACGCAATTTTAATATTTCTTTCTTATACTCCAACTCATAGTATGCTAAATATTATGAAAACAATTATTTCTTACTCGCTAAGATACGGTGCAAGAAGACATTCAAAATCTCCTTCTGTAAGTCTCTTTTGAATGTACGTCGTGGCTTGGTCCTTATTGTTGCCAACGTTTTGGATGAAGAATGGACACGTCAATCCAAACTTACCTTCTCTCCCAGAATCCTTCAATATTTTGTACAAGTACCTGTCAAATAAAAAAATAATGTTTAGTGGCGTATAACTCATACAACAATCAATATAAAATGATAAAATTAGTTAAACACTCACATGTTAAAAACTTGCACTATAGATACACAAAGTTCTTGCTTTTGTAAGAGCTCGACGATATCCTTCCGATATACATATAAATCCATTTCCGTCCCGACAATTGCTGCCTTCAATGGTATACAAATTGGCTGTGTAATGTCAGCCACCGCTATCCACATGGCTTTAATAACATCGATGTTAGGTTGAGTTACGGGTTTTGGATCCATTTGGGTACGCTATGCAAAAGAAACAAGGACAAGATTAATAATATTGTAACATAAAGATTTTTTTTAGCAAATGTAACTATAAAATGTATTTACCTTCATAATTTGCACCACTAGCTTTTTATGCCAAACAATGAATTGATTTGGTGCTTCTGCCACAATAGTTACCTCATCTGTCAGATAAGGCAACTGTGCATCTCTAACTAAAACTCGAGTCACCACAATCCTTACTTGATCGTCATTCAGTTTCTGATGGTGCATGATTAGCCCCAAGTCGTGCATACGACCGTATGCCACTAACTGCCTCTGTGGATCCTCCACGTACAACTCATATTCCTCATCATCTTTGTGCACAATCGAAGCATCTTTGTGCACATTCGGAGCATCTTTGTGCACATCCGTAGTTGGAGTGCAACTACCTTTCGCGCTAGTGACTAATGGAGAGATAGATGAATTGCCTGTCTGATGACCAGCCATCATCCTCTTCACCTCTGCTCTCATCTTATCTTGTGTCTGTTCAGTAACTTGAGATACAATGACACTCATCTGCTCTTCTGATACCACTCCTGTACTTGTACATGGACGGTTTGCAGGTCCGAAAAAGCCCCAGATGCCCACACTCCTTCCGACTCCCCTTACACGGCCAGGATGCTCCGCCTTACCTAATGCTACTGCTAGAATGTCATTTCTTCCACAAGGTTTGAAGCTTCCCTGAGAGGTTTGTTCTTCCAAAGCATCTTGCGATGAGCACAAACCATAACTAAAATTCATTCTAGGGAAAAAAACAAATAGATTATGTATAATATCAATAGTTACTTACAATCTTGTCACCAACAATTTTAGCATCCTCGGAGGTATAATTTTCATCTGGCTTCACCCGCGCCCTTTTCCATAACTCATGCCGAGAGGGTGGAGATTGGGGGGACACAACGACAGAGGGATCTACTGACGCCTCCTTCATGGCCCTACGTTTTTCCTCCATTATCTTTCTTTTTAATCCCCTGTAACCCACTTGAGACAATAAATGAGGAGTAGTTTTTTTTGTTTTGTGTTTCTAGCCCTTTTTCTCTTTTTGCCTGCATAAATATATGATTGGAATAATATAAAATAAAATTATCATATGAAAAAAATACAGACCACATTAGCTAAATTACTAATTTGAGAAAGTAACTTACCAAAAACTCAGGCGTCATGCATGAAGCAACATACTCGTCCTAAGTCTCTTTATCAAGAAAGTCGTAAGTGTAGACATATGGAGGCTCATCATCCTGTTTACATCCGAATATGTATCTATTGAGGCTAGTTTTGAAACATCTCCAACGTTCCCCAGCATAGCTTAACCATTTAGCTTTCAGTTTTTTTCATCGGGCATATCAAATTGCTCCTATAAACACATAATAAAATCGAGGTTTTATAAATTTAAGATATACATTCAGGATACACATGTAACAAATAACTAACATATTATAACATAAAAATGAATGGAACGAATATTTTGATTATTTAATTCAAACTAAATAAGAATTTAATTAATATTTCATACCAGTAGAGCTTGCCAAATTTGCTCTTTATTTTTGTCGGACACTCCCTTAATCCAAAAACTAGCTAAAATGCTAACTTTGGTCCGAGCTAAAGCGCCGATATATTTTTTGAACTCACTGATATGCTCTTCAGTTGGCCCATTTGGCTCTAAGTGACAATCAAAAGTGATTTCCGTCTTCCCATTTCTTAGGCTAAGGTGCTTAAGGCGCGTTCCTCTGTGGCGTCTCTTTTTACGAGCAGCCTTATCAGAATTTCTCGACTCTGTCGTAGGGTTAGGATGAGAATCATCACTATTTAAGTCGTCCATCTTGTAGATCAAAAAGTATAGTGTATGAACTAGTGAATATATAGCAGTAAAATGAATATACAACATCACCATTTTAAAGTAAGTGGATTGTAAAGTAAGTGACTCAACATAATTACTGTGACCTTTTTCTCACATAGCCATTTAGTGAAATCCCTTATGGTGAAAATTTCTTTATGATAAATTTTCCCCATAAGGAAAAAGAGAGACAATACAACATAATTTAGATCATGAGTGTCTGAACTCTGTAAACATACCTCAATCTGAAAATAAAAAATCTTGGCTCTCTTACCTTTCTCCTTATCTTTACTTTTTTCTTCTCCGAGGAATTACAACTCCCCCACCTGCAAACAATTTAATATTTATTAGAGACAAACTGATTGAACCCATAATATTAATTGATATATTGATTAATTTCAACACAAACTAAGCAGCAAATACAAGAAGCAACATATAATATATTTGGTAAACAAACTGAATTGATATAACTTAGACGATTATTTCTACATGAAAAATAAAAGAAAAATATAACCTAATCTGAATGCGTAGTACAATAGCTCTCCTCAGTTAAACATTCCTTCAAAAAGTAGCACATTAAGGATGACCCTAAATTTTTATCCTAATTCCATAAACAAATTAATTTGACATAAAAAATTATTTTACTATGTATAATATAAATAAAGAATATGTATTTAATTTGACATTGTAATAAACAAATTAAGCAATTAATTTTTTACATTGTAATTTCAAGAGTGTGATTGTATATTTACCGGTGTGTCTCCCATATGCCTTCATGATGATCATTTCTTGTAGCATATACATCATCAAGTTCAAGTTCTTCATTTACAACAGGCATCCTTGGTGATGTGGAAGGAAATTCAAGAATATCTAAAGTCGAATCATCAACAGAGTCATTCGATACTCGCTTTTTCCCTTGAAGGACAACTGACCAGCTTTTGTCACATGGGTCTGTGACGTAAAACACTTGCTTTGCTTGACTTGCCATAACAAATGGTTCATTCTTGTATCGTTCTTTGCTAAAATCAACCAATGTAAACCCCAACTCATCTAACTTCACCCCATTATTACTATATACCCATTTACATTTTAAAAACATGCACTTTAAACTTAATATAACTAAGCTCCCATATCTCTTCAATAATCCCATAATAAGAACTTGAAGCATATAATGGATTTTTGTCTTTTGCACTTGAGAAATGAATCGAGTCCGCTACAAGTGAAACACCACTATTTTACATAGTACTCTTATCATCTCGTTCTTTTGTGTAGAAGGAGTACCCATTTATGTCATATCCACACCAAGTTATGACATCAGAATTAGGACCAAGAGCCAACCATGAGACAGTTTCTGAAGCGAGATTACCATTACCAACCTCAGTTTTGAACCATGGTATGAATGTCTTGTTATGCTCGTTCACCAACCATCGTTCTGGTTTTCTAGGATTCTGTTCCTTTATGAGTCTCTTATGCTGGTCTAAATATGGATGAACTTCAGGAGTGTTAGTTAGTACATATAGATGTGCTTTCAACAACTCTTCACTATCAGCACTTTTCATTTGTCCTCCAAGTGTCCCTTGTCCGGAACCTCTTCCATCATGGCGAGATTTTGGATGACCAACAAATTTGGTCTGCGATAAGTACTCCGTACAAAATTCGATCGCTTCTTCTGCAACATATCTTTCAACAATAGATGCCTTAGACCGATGAGGGTTCTTTTCATAACCCTTCAAAATTTTCATATATCGCTCAAATGGATACATCCATTGTAAATGCACAAGACCACACGAGCGTATCTGTCTCACCATATGAATGACGAGATGTACCATGATGTCAAAAAATGCAGGAGGAAAGTACATCTCGAGCTGAGATAATATAATTGCAGCATCATTCTCTAAGTCATCTGTTTGCAATATTTTGTGGGTATTTAGTAACCGAGTTACCCGACCTCGAGTCGTTCTCAAAGGAAGACTGTTCGGAGCGTCGTTTGTCAATTAATTGTCCAAACAGAAAAAGATAAAATAATTCCTACACATTCTAATCAAGAGGTTGATGAATTTAAGTCGAAATTAACTAATGAAAGAATAATGACGGTATTAAATAAACCACTGAAATTAAAATCCTTAACTTCCGAAATCGAATCGTCAAGAATTATTCGAGATATATCAACGGAATCAAATCTAATGTGAGAACCTCAATATTAAAATCGAATACTTTTCTTCGGAATCATCGAGCTTAGACATAAGTCTCAATTTTCCTACAATACATTCGAATTCAATAATCTTGCGTCTTAATAACTAAGTCCGCAATCAACGATAAACATAACAACATATCATTAGCCACAAAGCAAAGTTTACTTCCACAATCGAGATCGTAAACAAAATACAACACCGGAATAATAAGTCTTACAACGAAGTCCTTACGTTCCTATTGCATGCTTAAGCTAACAATAATGAGAAACTTACAATCATACGCCGAATATGCCGTTGGAAATCCAATCAACACACTGACAATGTAAACCAAACCAAGTCGTCGAAATTATCGTCGGAAAACCGATCAATATTCTAACAACCAATATTACAAAATAAAAGGAAGAACAGGAAAAGAAATACAGCTGCAGCAGAAGAAGAAGAAAGAAAAGAAAGAAGAGAGAACAATGTTAAGTGTCGTGAATAATAGATTGAGTGATAGATAATAGAAAGAGGAAAGGAATAATAATATATATAGAATGAGAAAAACATCATTTCAGAAAAACCGGATGTGAGTGGTGCATTTATTCCCTGTTTTAATATACGAGTGCTCCACGTTCATTCACTTTGTCAGAAAACCCAGAAAGCGTCCATGCACTACGACGGAATATTCATGCATGTAGGGAAATCTTGTTACTGCTCGTAAACTTGAACATGGCGAGTATATAGGTTGGTTACGGCGGATCGCGGCATGCAAAAGGTTGGTCACGGAACATGATGTGGAAGACAGCAGCAGCACGGCGCGGCAACAGCTCCGGGTGCAGCGTGACATCAGCTCCCTCGCGGCCTTACAGCAGAACTCAGCACGGCGTGACAACAGCAGCAACATGGCTCGGATTTTCAGCTGGACGGAGAGAAGCAGCAGCAGCGGGACGGTCTTCTTCTGCACGACGCGAAGGATTCCTGCTGTACGTCTGGCGAGAAGAAAAGCTGCTCGTCGGAACCTCCTCTTCACTATGTGAGGACAGAAAATAGCACGGCGGCGAGACATGGCAACACGGCGAAGACGATGGCGGAGCACGACGTGGCAGAAGAGACGCGGCGCGGAGGAAGTTTGGTCATGGCAGTCTCGGCGTGGAGTAACAGCAGTCTGCGGCAGGGAGAAGAACCTGGCCACGGCCTGACGGTTGCTCACGGCGCGGAGGATGGAGCACGACACGACACGGAGAAATGGAGCAGCACATTGGGAAGACTACCTCGCGGCGTGGCGGAGTGCAAGGTCGCGGCGTTGAGAGACAGCGCGGCGTGGAGGGAAGTTAGGTCGCGGCGCGGTGCGGTTCACGGCGTGAGGGAGGTGTTGGTCACGGTGTGCCTGGCCTCGCGGCGCGGAGGCTGAGTTTCGGTCCTCTGAAGCTAGCTCGTGGTCCCGCTCGCGGCGTGAAGACGACGTGAACAAGAGCTGAAATTTACTTCTTGCATGATTTATTATTTTGAGTTCGTATGACTTCACGTTTCGATTTTTGTGCGACATCGTCTAAACTCTGAATTGAATTTCGATTTTTCCATCACGTAGCTAACTCACATATCTATCTAACCGTTATTCACCGTCTTGAAATATCATTTGATCGATTCCCCGTCGGCTCACGACAAAATGAACTTATTTGTATGATTTAATATTTTGGATCCGTAGGTCGTCACGTTTCGGTTTCGTGCGACTTCGTCTAATCTTAAAATCACAATCCGCTTTTTCCAATGCGTAGCCGACGAATTTTTCTAGCAACCATCATTCACTGGCTCAAAATATAATTCAAACGGATCCCCATCGGATTTTCGGACCTACACACCATCAATGCGCAAAATAGAGGAAGTGGAGAAAAATAATCGAAATAATATATAAACGATACGAATTAACGAAAAATACACAACAAAACATTATTTACACGAATAATGAAATAAACGACATGAAATGATAGAAAAATAACGACAGAATAATAAGAAAAATCACGACAAAAACAGTACAAACAACTCCCCCACACTTAGCTTTTTGCTTGTCCTCAAGCAAACAAAATAACAAATAGCTCGAAAAGATATATCGACCAGTCCAAAGTAAACAATCATGCGATTATGCAATTCTCATTATCATCCGGTGATCATAGAACCAAACACAAATTTGAAAACATATTCCCCACAGAATGAACTCAGACAAAACAAAAATTCGTCCCGCGTCATCCTTCATGATTTACTCGACCAATGCCCCTACCAATACATAAACGCACAAAAAGCTAAAAGAGATCTAATCGACATAAAAATATAAACAAGACCATAAACCAACTCCCGTTTTATATCATTTTTTATACGAGTTACTTTTTCCGAATGAGAGCTGTTGGGACGATTATTACTCAGGTTTATCCTCGAGAGATTTCCTCGAGTCTCCCAAGCCGGTTTCCCGTACTCATTAGTTCGATTCGCCTAGACCAACCAAACCAAGTGAAGTCTAATCCTTCCAACTTCTACGAGCTCATATTTGTGAGTTTATTTTTCCAAACGAGATTTCCAGACAATGTTTATCTAGGTTTAACCTCGAGGGGTTTCCTCGAGTTTTCTAGAACGGTTTCCCGGGCTCATTATCCCATTCCACGAAGTGGATCGGAACAAGAGGAGCCTAGTCCGTACGTCATCGCGAACTCACATTATCCTCATTTTTTTTAGGGAGCGGCACAATAGAATCATTCACAATATAAGCACATTTCGATCGAATAGCATAACACTTTTTTCAACAATTAACGATCAAGAAGTAAACATATCTCAAGTTCACCAATCGAGAATAATACGGGACAAAACAATTTTGTGAATTCACATGCAGGTTCTATGTTAACAAATAATTGATCAATTTTACATTACCGTCCAAATCATCAAATTCATAATGCACAAAAGCTAACAATGAAGCCAATCGATAGTCTCGACTCACCACTAAGTTATCTCGACTCTCGAACAAACATTAAGCATCATGCAGGAGAGTAGACACAAACATACAAATACACGAAAGATAAAACACCAAAAACGAGCGAAATCTCACATAAACATGCGTAATCACGAAACCCTCCCCCACACTTAAAACAAAGCAATGCCCTCATTGCTTAACCCAACAAGTATAGGAGAAAGCACATAATCATTCACGTCCATGCGATAACAACGGAAACAAAATACGAAGAGCAAACGAACACGAAGACACACAAGAAACAAATAAATAAAGAGATAATAGGAAAAGAAAATGCGTACTCGACACGGTGGTCGTCACCACCGTGTGTCAAATGGTGTAGTCCGGAGGGAATAGAGGAAATCATTCGAAACCATGAATTGTAAATGAAGCCGTCCAAATGGTTATCAGTGAACACATGAAACGCGGGAGGCCATACGTGTGTGTCTCGGAGGGATGGTAACCATGAATACATGAACTCGACGTAGACACACGTACTCAAAAGAGCACAAAATATCGGTCTCAAAGTCTTTGTTGTTACTCGCCATGGCACAACATAACCAAATCCGCACAAATCTATCACTGGCGCTTGCCGTAAATAAGTACCTGCAAACTCAACAAACCGACAACAACAAGAAAAATAATGGCACGCCCGGCAAGACGTGCCTCATCACACAAAACAACTACTCCACAACAAGAGAAACTAAATAAACATGAGAAAATAATAAAGAAAACACAAACGTTCCCACGAAGCGCTCAGTTTAAAGTCGTGAGCTCGACTTTCCCGATGAATCATAATCAATCAAGCATAGCTTAACGAGCTTCTCCAACCTCACTCTTGAGCTCGTCATCAAACACAATTGCCCACCTACTCCTTGGGGATAACGGAAGTTTAGTCTCGAACTCCACACCCCTCTCAAACTTCATCCCATTTTTCGTGAACTTCCATCCCCCGTAATTCACATCACCTCTTGAACTTGGCGAATTTCCTCCTGATTTTTCATCAACACCCGCAACATGATTACAATTAGAAAATTTACAATAAAGATCCGAATGTACCTCATTGTTGATTCCCTCCATGAATGAGCATTGGCCAATTTTCGTCGAAGCTTCCCGAGCATTGTTCATTGTGAAAGTAGCCGTCTCTCCATGTGCCGAAAGAGTGACTCGTCCATCCTTGACGTCGATAATGGTGTTGGTAGTCGCCATAAAGGGTCTCCCAAGTAAGATAGTGTGCTCCTTTCCGGTAGTCGGGGCATCTCCAACATCAAGAACAACGAAATCCACCGGCACGACAATCGAACCAACCTTGACCAACACATCTTCGATAATACCTTTCGGCTCCCGCAATGTATGGTCCGCCAATTGAAGGCTCATTCGAGTCAGCTTAAGCCTCTGCAAACCCAATTGTTTATAAATAGAGTAAGGCATAAGGTTTATACCTGCTCCCAAGTCGAGCATCCCAGTTGTAGTCTTTTCATTCCCAAATGTGATCTTCATGACGAAAGCTCCCGGGTCACACTCTTTTCGAGGTATAGTAGTTGAAGCTACCTCGGAAATCATCACATTTTCATTATCTCCAAACCTTCTTTTCTTTGAGGCCAAATCTTTGAAAAATTGAACGTATGCCGGAACATTTCGAATAACCTCCAAGAGAGGGAGGTTGACATTTACCTTCGAGAGCATGTCGAAAAGATCTTTGAATTGGCGTTCCTTCTTGGTCTCTTGCACACGGCTCGGGAAGGTGTGGTGGCTTTGTGCAAAGCCTCACGGGCATCCTTCTTGGGCTTCTCTTTCTCGACTTTCTCATTAATAACGGCTTTTCCTTTCGATACATTAGCCTTCTCACCCGGCTCATCATCATCTTCATCAACAATAACTTCAACTACATCATTTTCTTCAGGTGTTCCCACATGATTATCAACATTCTTACCACTCCTCAAAACCATGATGGCATTGACGTGCTCGGGTTAGTTTGGGAACTTGTCTTTCATCTTGCTCCTTTGGATCTCCCCAATAGAAGTCCCGAGTTACCCCATTTGAGTTTCGAGGCATTTAAGAGAGGCTTGAATCGAGGGCACTCCTTTGACAGTGTCATGCAATTTGGAGACGGTTGAGGCCAACGATTGGAGATATTTCTCTAAATTTTCTATCCAGGAATCCGAGGACTCCCCGTTAGCATTCCTCTGGGGCTCGGGTGGTGGTGGCATCGGTTGTCTCGGAATGAAACTTCCATGCCCTTGTGAATGTCCTTGGAACTCGGGCCTCGGTTGGTAACCTTGGAACTCAGGCCTTGGTTGGAATGGTTGTCGGTTGTTCGGTTATGCATATTGTTGATGTTAAGGATAAGCTTGTGGTGGTGCCGGTTGGGGTGGATAAGTTGTTTTCGGATCCCTCCATGAGAAGTTAGGATGATTTCGCCACCCGGGATTGTAAGTGTTCGAGTATGGATCATTTTGAACCCGAGGAGCGTACCCTTGGATAGCATTGACGTCATAAGGAATTCCTTCGAGATTTGGATCATAAGCCGGCCCCATATAATGTGGACATTCGTGCCCTCCATGGCCGGCTTCTCCACAACAACCACACACCTCGGACATCACAACTTGGGTCGACTTTGCATCTCGTAACTGGAGGTGTTTAAGTTCCTCCTCCAATGAGGCAAGTTTGGCAAGAACGGCATCGTTCGAGGAACCGGATGATGGTGTTGCCTCGTTCACCAAATTCTTTTTGCGCACACTCTTCCTTTGCAAATTCTCGCTCAACATCTCGTATAGGTCATAGATTTCTTCCTCCGTATGACTCCCGATATCTCCCCCGGCCGCATGGCCGACCATGTATTGTAGTGTTTGGTAGAGACCATCGTAAAAGAATTGATTGAGCACCCCGAGGCAAAAATGATGGTAAGGGCATTGAAGTTGGTACCCCTTGAACCGCTCCCATGCCTCGTGAAAGGTTTCGCCCGGATGTTGGCTAAAGCTAGCGATTTGAGTACGGAGGTCGGTGGTCTTTTGTGGCGAATAATACTTCCCCATAAACTTTTCGTAGACGGCTTCCCAATTGGAAAGCGAGTTCGGAAGCAAGGTCATGAACCATGTCTTGGCTCGGTCCTTCAACGTATAGGGAAAGCATCTCATCCGAAGTTGGTTTTCGGTGAGACCTTGGAGAGGAAATGTGTTGACTATGGAATAAAATTCTCGGATGAAGTTGAGGACGTCTTCTTGAGGAAGGCCATGGAATGAAGGTAGTTGGTTGAGGTGGATGGTCTTGAGGTCATAGTTCCAGGCCGCCTCCCCGAGCACAAGGCATGAAGTGTTGTCTCCGATAATTGGTCGAGCGAAATACCTCATGTTCGGGGGCGGTAGTAATGGCACTTGTTCTCTTTGTTCCTCCACTGGTTCGGGTTGAATTACAAGTTGCGTATCGTCGTGGAGTTCGAACGGTGGTGTCTCCTCTAAGATCTCCTCTCGGTTCACCTCTTCGTTCTCCTCTTGGTTCGCCTCTCGAGTTGCGTTTCGAGTAGCGTATCGTCGTCTACCCTGCATAAACACAAACAAAAACTATACCCGTGCACGGTATCAATGGGAAACAAGGAAAACAAAAACACAATCGCAAATATAATCTATCTATAAAAATAAGAGAAATTAAAAGGAATACGGAAATTAATCAAAATTCACACGAATAAGAGAAACACATAAAAATGGGACAATTAAATCACAAACTAGGCGTCCTATTTTCCTTCCCCGGCAACGGCGCCAATTTGTTTGCAATATTTTGTGGGTATTTAGTAACCGAGTTACCCGACCTCGAGTCGTTCTCAAAGGAAGACTGTTCGGAGCATTGTTTGTCAATTAATTGTCCAAACACAAAAAGATAAAATAATTCCTACACATTCTAATCAAGAGGTTGATGAATTTAAGTCGAAATTAACTAACGAAAGAATAATAATGGTATTAAATAAACCACTGAAACTAAAATCCTTAACTTCCGAAATCTAATCGTCAAGAATTATTCGAGATATATCAACGGAATCAAATCTAATGTGGGAACCTCAATATTAAAATCGAATACTTTGCTTCGGAATCATCGAGCTTAGACATAAGTCTCAATTTTCCTACAATACATTCGAGTTCAATAATCTTGCGTCTTAATAACTAAGTCCGCAATCAACGATAAACATAACAACATATCATTAGCCACAAAGCAAAGTTTACTTCCACAATTGAGATCGTAAACAAAATACAACACCGGAATAATAAGTCTTACAACGAAGTCCTTACGTTCCTATTGCATGCTTAAGCTAACAATAATGAGAAACTTACAATCACACGCTGAATATGTCGTTGGAAATCCAATCAACACACTGACAATGTAAACCAAACCAAGTCGTCGAAATTATCATCGGAAAACTGATCAATATTCTCACAACCAATATTACAAAATAAAAGGAAGAACAAGAAAAGAAATACAGCTGCAGCAGGAGAAGAAGAAAGAAAAGAAAGAAGAGAGAACATTGTTAAGTGTCGTGAATAATAGATTGAGTGATAGATAATAGAAAGAGGAAGGGAATAATAATATATATAGAATGAGAAAAACATCATTTCAGAAAAACCGGATGTGAGTGGTGCATTTATTCCCTGTTTTAATATACGAGTGTTCCACGTTCATTCACTTTGTCAGAAAACCCAGAAAGCGTCCATGCACTACGACGGAATATTCATGCATGTAGGGAAATCTTGTTACCGCTCGTAAACTTGAACATGGCGAGCATATAGGTTGGTTACGGCGGATCGCGGCATGAAAAAGGTTGGTCACGGAACATGATGTGGAAGACAGCAGCAGCACGGCGCGGCAACAGCTCCTGGTGCGGCGTGACATCAGCTCCCTCACGGCGTTACAGCAGACCTCAGCACCGCGTGACAACAGCAGCAACACGGCTCAGATTTTCAGCTGGACGGAGAGAAGCTGCAGCAGCGGGATGGTCTTCTTCTGCACAATGTGAAAGATTCCTGCTGTATGTACGGCGAGAAGAAAAGCTGCTCGTCGGAACCTCCTCTTCACTATGTGAGGACGGAAAACAGCACGACGGCGAGACATGGCAACACGACGAGGAAGATGGAAGAGCACGATGTGGCAGAAGAGATGCGGCGCAGAGGAAGTTTGGTCATGGCAGTCTTGGCATGGAGTAACAGCAGTCCGCGGCGTGGAGAAGAACCTGGCCACGGCACGACGGCTGCTCACGGCGCGGAGGATGGAGCACGGCACGACACGGAGAAATGGAGCAGCACGGCGGGAAGACTTCCTCGCGGCGTGGCGGAGTGCAAGGTCGCGGCGTTGAGAGACGGCGCGGCGTGGAGGGAAGTTAGGTCGCGGCGCGGTGCGGTTCACGGCGTGAGTGAGGTGTTGGTCACGGCGTGCCTGGCCTCGCGGCGCGGAGGCTAAGTTTCGGTCCTCTGAAGCTAGCTCGTGGTCCCACTCGTGGCGTGAAGACGACGTGAACAAGAGCTGAAATATACTTCTTGCATGTTTTATTATTTTGAGTTCGTATGACTTCACGTTTCCATTTTTGTGCGACATCGTCTAAACTTCGAATTGAATTTCGATTTTTCCATCACGTAGCTAACTCACTTATCTATCTAGTCGTTATTCACCGTCTTGAAATATCATTCGATCGATTCCCCGTCGGCTCACGACAAAATGAACTTATTTGTATGATTTAATATTTTGGATCCGTAGGTCGTCACGTTTCGGTTTTGTACGACTTCGTCTAATCTTGAAATCACATTCTGCTTTTTCCAATGCGTAGCTGACGAATTTCTCTAGCAACCATCATTCACTGGCTCAAAATATAATTCAAACGGTTCCCCGTCGGATTTTCGGACCTACGCACCATCAACGCGCAAAATAGAGGAGATAGAGAAAAATAATCGAAATAATATATAAACGATACGAATTAACGAAAAATACACAACAAAACATTATTTACACGAATAATGAAATAAATGACATGAAATGATAGAAAAATAACGACAGAACAATAAGAAAAATCACGACAAAAACAGTACAAATATCATCCAACACTTGAGGGTCAATAACCTTGGTACAAATGGAAGTGAAGAAGAAGCACAATCTACTTATGGTGCTTCTCACTTTCTTCGATAATATACCTCGAATGGCCACTGGTAAAATTTGTTGGACCAATACATGATGATCATGGGACTTTAAGCCTACCAACTTCAACTCCTTGATTGATACAAGACGCTTAACATTGGAAGAATACCCATGTGGCACTTTTATTCCACGTAAACACTCACAAAAGCTTCGTTTCTCACTTTTAGATAGTGTATGACAAGCTGGTGGCAAATAAGTCCTCTTACCTTGGGGTACATGAGCTAGCTCCCCTCGTATGCTCATACAAACCATATATTTTCGTGCATTCAAAGTATCTTTTGTCTTCCCTTTTATATCGAGAAGCGTGGTGATAAAGACTATCACACACATTTTTCTAAACATGCATCACATCAATGCAATGACGAACATCGAGCTCATTCCAATACGGAAGATCAAAAAATATTGATCGCTTTTTTCATAAGCTTTTCTCGGCTTGCTTTTGTGTCTTACCAAATCTCATCTTTATATTTTCTACTCGGTTGAAAGCATCTTTGGTGGTTAAGGCCTTTGGAGCTTCTGCATGCTCCTGCTCACCATTGAAAGCTTTTTTCAATCTACAATAAGGGTGGTTCGGTTTTAAAAATTGACGACTGCCAAGGTAGACCATTTTTTTTCCGTGTTCGAGCTGATGGTAGCACGTGCCTTCTTCACATATAGGGCAAGCTTTATGCCCCTTCACACTGTAGCCAAACAAATTCCCGTATGCTGGAAAATCATTAATTGTGCAAAAGAGCATCACTTGCATATTAAACGATTCTTTTTTATATGCATCAAACGCATCGACACCTTCATCCCATAACATCTTCAAGTCTTCGATTAACGGTTGCAAGTAAACATCTATGTCGTTCCCCGGTTGTTTTGGGCCCAAAATCATCATAGACATCATTATGTACTTGCGTTTCATGAACAATAATGGAGACAGATTATAGATAACGAGTAGAACTGGCCATGCGCTATGCTTGCTGCTAAGGTTGCCATATGGATTCATCCCATATGTACAAAGGCTGAGTCTGAGGTTTCTTGGCTCATTCCCAAAATGTGGAAAAAGTTGATCAATCTTCTTCCATTGAAGAGAATTAGCAGGGTGTCATAGCATTCCAACTACTTTCCATTCATCTGCATGCCATCTCAAATTTTTAGCCTCCATCTCACTAGCAAACAAGTGTTTTAATCTCGATACTATTGGAAGATACCACAACACCTTCGCCGGTGGTCTCTTGTTACGAACACAAACACTCAAATTAGCATCAGTTTCCTCTTTGAAACGAGAAACCCCACATACTGGACACTCCTCAAGACTTTTATATTCATTTCTGTACAAAACACAATCGTTAGGACAAGCATGAATCTTCTTATACCCCAAGCCTAAAGGGCACAATACTTTCTTTGACTCATAATTAGAATCAGGCAATTCATTATCCTCGGGAAGCATATTCTGAAGCAAGCGTAGCAACTCTGTAAAACTTTTATCACTCTATCCATGTGTCGCCTTCAAGTTGATTAGTTTTAATATTGCAGTCAAACGTGAGAACTTTTCACAACCATTGTAGAGTGGCTTATTTGCTTCAGTAGACAAAGACTCGTAAACTCTGTTCATATGTGCTTGTTCAAACGCCTCTGCTCCCACATCATTAATAATGTCCTCCACCCGATCATACATATCTGCATCACCAGCATCAATTTGTTCGTCTTGGGATACACTTGGCATGTCAAATTCACCGTGCCAAATCCACCTCGTATAACTACGATTGAAACCATCACAAAGGACATGCTCCCTGATTTCTTCAATAGATAATTGTCGATCGTTTAGGCAGTTCACACAAGGACAGCAAAATTTTCCATTATTATTGGAAACATGTTGTTTAGCATACTCCAAAAAGTATTCCACTCCATTCTCATATTCGCTACTTGTACGCACAGCATTGACCCAGGTACGATCCATAACTCACTGTAATAATTATGTTAAATTTATAATATAAATGAAAATATTGCAATTAAAGAGAAAATAGAAAGCATATACATACACATGCCATATGACTCGCCACTTTATATACAAGAATTTGTATTAGTTAAATAAAAGCATTACTCAAAATAAAATATTATAGGGAGAGTACTCAAAACAAATAATTCCTTTTGTCTTTTTTAAATGACTTTTTCCTTCTATAAAAGTCAGAACATTAGCAACAATTCATTTTCCTTTTTTTAATATAAATTTTATCGTTTTAGATTTTTTGGTGTTGGTGTCGAGGCTGGGTTAGCTATATAGCAAGGTGTTTGGATTTGTTTAAAACTAACTGACAGTATAACTATATAGCAAGGACCGTTGTGGTGTTCACAATAATGCAAATGCAAATTTTATTTATCAAGCATTAATGTGTATCAACTGTGGCTTCTGAAAAATAAATAAAGTTAAAATGAAGAAAGTGCAATAATTTTGCAAGATAATAAAAATTCAGTAAAGCAAGCAGCAGGAGAAGTAAAAACCCACAAATGCCAACTACCCTTCTTATATCACTTGAATGGCCAGATAGCTTAGCACAATCAAAATGGGGTCACATTTTCATTTATATACATTCACAATTCACAAAGTGCTCAGATAAAATTCAGACAAGAATATTAAACTTTATTAATACCAGCTTAGGCAGAGCTAGCTAGCTGATCCAAGATGACACACACAATCAAAGTATTGTTTAAAATACAGGTACCACAAGACACATGACATTCTTTAATGAAATAGAGCACTAAAAAATCTTTTTTTTTTTCAATGATTAAGAAAATACGGTTTTAGAGAGCTAAATTATATAGAAAACAATTATTAAAAAAGAAAGAAAAATAATGAAGAAGCTACTGAAAAGGTTAAAGATTACAAGAAAAAGGAAAGCAATAAGCAGAACCAAGTACTTCCTAACTTTATTCATCATAGTCCAAGCTAATCTTTCATACTTTATGATCAATGCTCTTAAGTAGCTTTTTCAACAGCAAAAAAGTCAATAATCAACTTTCTGCTCATTCTTGTTTAATGTATAATCTTCTATTTAATTGTATAAGGCCAAATCATCACATTTTTTTAATATAAAAATACATATACTATCAAATGTGTTTTTTGTACTAGTGTGGTTTTGGTTCTTTTGGTGTGAAAAAGCACTTCAAAAAATTTATCACTTAAAATTGTTATAAGCTTGCCATATTTGTATTATTATTAATGCATTATCTACATCACCAGAACAATGAGGGTACTGGACATGGATGATGAACTCATGAAATAACAAAACCAACTAGACATCACCAAAACTCATGAAACAATAAAACATTCACATAATATATTAGCTTGTAACTAACAACATGTGTCTATACAATAACTTCAAACTATTATCAAATTGTAGTAATTTGGTGAAATAACTAGGCACAAACAAAAACAATTTTGAAACAAATAATGTGTGCAGATAATTGAGACAATAGGGAAACTCACAACGAATGTCTGGTGCATCGGCGGTGACAGTGGTGGAGGCAAAACGTGTTCAACGAAAACTGGGACTAGAAATTCACGACAGACGGAAACAGGGGCTGTAACTTCACGACGGACAGAATCGAGGGCTTGAATTTCACGACCGTCGGAAGCGAGGGCTGGAACCAAACGTGTTAACGGCATGCGGAGGCAGGGCTACAAAGACAGGCGATCGGAAAGTCGAAGCCAATTTGTGTTTATGCGCAGATAGAGAAGAAGCGGGAAAGTGAACAGTCCATTGGAGAACCAATTTGTTTAACCCTAATAAGTGATGAATTAATTTATGTAAGTATGGTTGTAAATCTGATTTGTACGTATTTGATGTATGATTTATTCACTATCTGTATGTGGTGAAATTTTGACTGCTATAGAAAGTATAATTTTTATAAAGGGTGGTTTTACTGCATATGAATAGTTTATATTTTATACGTTGTGGACAATAATCTTATGTTAATTGTGATAGACCTTGGGTTTGTATATGGGGTTACTAGAACCACATATACATAATAATAATTTTATTATAAAAATGCCACCGTCCTACTTTATACATCGGGTATGTTGCACCTAGAATGTGTTTTTTGTACTAAATTTTGAGGCCTTTTTACCTTCTGTTGGGCCTTGGATCACATACATTAAATTATCTATATGTTGTGCTGAAATTTAACAAACCACAAATAATTAAGGGCTTATAATTACGTAAAACATGTGTTATAAAAAAATTACGAAGAAATATTAAACAAATTTTTAAAATTATTTGCATGTCGATTAGTTATTAAACAATTTTACATTTGACTAATATATTATTTGTCTACATTTTGACAGGTTCTATGACACCACCCGTTGTCAACATATCATCTTTTATTGCACAACGAAAGCATAGTCAATCAAACATTTCTTCATATCAATATCATAGTGTGTTGCATGGTTCTCAGATCTTACCATTATCTGATGTTACAAATGGTATAATGTTCTTCCCTTCATACATAAAATGCATTATATACTTTATTTATTATTTATTATTTATTATACTAATAAATATATATTTTTTTTATTGTAGTGATTGGACATGGTCGTTCTTCCACACCAATGGTCCAGACTAAATACAATACTAAACCAGGTATAAAATACTTTACTTTATTCATTTTTATAATTACTTAGTGTGTATATATTTTTTAATCTTATGAATTATACATTGTTAATTTATAAACAGGTTGTATGACGTCACCATCGAGCCATGTATCATTTTTTATTCCTCAACAAAGATCAAACAATTGGGGTTGTATGTCCTATAAGTATCAAAGTGCGTTACATAGTCCTCATATCACGCCATTATCTGGTGTTTGCACATGGTGTGTTCCATTGAATGTATATAAATGTACTTTTTTTTTTATTTTTTATACTTTAATTAAGTGTTTTAGTCTTATTATTATTCTTTGTTCTAGGTAGAGTTACATATCGGTTGTTCTTCTACCTAAAGGCATCAAATCGCACATACTGTTAAAAACAGTAAGTCATTCATATTTTGTGAATATATTTGAATTGTATTATTATTCAACATTAATTTCTTTCTTTTCAACTAATATATATTATTTTTTTTTCAGGTCGTGTCCATCAACCTAATGAAAATTTGCCAAAAAATATTACCCAAAGTACTGTCATAGACCTTACAAGTGATAATGATGATTATGATGGTTCTGTAGTTATGCCTTATATGCCTCCGAACCAATCAAACACGTGTAAGATTAAAATTTCTTTAGTTAACGTCATATTATTTCATTAGTTATACATTAATTGTTATAAATAATTAAATAAAAAAATGTACAGTTCATCTTTCAAGGAATTCTATACCTGCTATTAATAGCGATAGAAAGAGGTCTTTGCCTATTGTGTTGCATGATGCTGTCGATCTCACCGTGGATGATGTTGTCTCCCTTCCTGTTCCCAAAAGAAACGTGGTAGACCGAAGAAGATTGTTGTATCCACATGACCCAAATCGGTTTGTTTTACGTTAATAAAACATTAAAATTATTTTTTTAATAATTTTTTTTACAATTCAACACGTTTTTTTATTTAACTAGTTCTTTGCTTACTAACTTCAATATTGTAGTTGATCAACCTATAGATGATGTTGTCCCCTTCCCATTCCCAAAAGAAAACCTGGTAGACCGAAGAAGATTATTGGATCCACATCCACCCAATTTGGTATGTTTTACGTTAATAAAACATTATATATTTTTTTCAGCTCATTTGTTGCAATTTAATATGTTTTTGACTTAATTAGTTCTTTGCCTACTTCCTTCAATTATGTAGTCGATCATACCGTGAATGATTTTGTCCCCCTTCCCGTTCCCTAAATAAAACGTGGTAGACCGAAAAAGATTATTGGGTCCACATCGACCCAACCTGGTATGTTTTACGTTAATAAAACATTATATTTGTTCTTTTCAGCTCATTTGTTGCAATTTAATATGTTTTTGAGTTAATTAGTTCTTTGCCTACTTACTTCAGTTACGTAGTCAATCATAATGCGAATGATGTTGTCCCCCTTCCCGTTCCCCAAATAAAACGTGGTAGACCAAAAAAGATTATTGGATCCACATCGACCCAATCCGGTATGTTTTGCGTGAATAAGCATCAATTTTGTTTTTTTTTTTTTTTCATTCTCATTTGTTGCAACCTAATATGTTTTCTAAATTTTATATGTTTTAGAATACTGGGACATGGGGGATGCAAGCTGTCAATGTATTTAATGCGGAGCATTGTTTTGGTATGTTGAGCGCAAGTCTTCTACAAAGGCAACAGCTCTTCCTGAATATAAGGGTTGTTGTATGAATGGGACGATACAACTACCTGTACTCAATAATCCACCTGCATATTTAAATGAGCTTTGACACGGGGATAGCCGCCATAGCAAACATTTTCAGAAGAATATAAGATCTTATAACAGTATGTTTGGTTTCACTTCTTTGGGTGGGAAGATTAATGCAGAAATCAACAATGGTACAGGTCCTCTGGTATTTACTCTACATGGCCAAAGCTATCATCTGATGGGTAGTCTACATCCATCCGAAGGTGCAACTCCAAAATTTGCACAACTTTATATATATGATACGGATAATGAATTATACAAAAGAATGAATGCAGTCAGGTTAGTAATTTGCGTAACATATTATGAGGTTATTTATATTTTTATTCTATAATAATGTATTATTTATAACATATTTGTGGAAATGATTATGATTTTTAATTTCTATTTCTTATAGGAACTCTGATGGTATTTCTGATTTGCATGAGGAAATTGTTGGTCGCTTGACATTAATGTTGGATGAGCATAATGAACTGGTTAAGTCGTTTCGTATGGCTAGGGAAAGAATTCAATAGCACGACCGAAGTGATATCAAGATCTGTCTAATTAGAAGGAGATACAGTGATGGTAGATGTTATAACTTGTCTACAAGTTCTGAAGTTGCTTCCTTGGTCGTTGGAGATTTTGATCAAGCAATGGGTGAAAGGGATATATTGGTTGAAACCAAAAGTGGATGCCTACAGATAATCAATGAACTTAATGCTTCCTACTTGGCTTTACAATATCCCCTATTGTTGCCCTATGGCAAGGATGGTTACCGAGAAGACATCCCATTTTCTGATCTGAGAGAAGTGAAAGATGATGGTCGAACAACTGTGAGTATCAGGGAATATTTTTCTTATTGGATCCACGACAGAAAGCACGAACCATCAACTATTCTTTCGTCGAGGAGACTGTTTCAACAATTTGTCGTTGATGCATGTACCATGGTTGAATCATCCAGATTGAGATATATTCGTTACAATCAAACTCGCCTACGATGTGACATGTACAATAGCTTGGCGGATGCTGTTCTTCGTTGTGATATCGATCCAGGATCTAGAGGCAAAAGAATAATTCTACCTTCGACTATCACTGGGGGGGGGGGGCTCGAAATATGGTTTAGAACTATCAGGATGCGATGGCAATTTGCAAATGGGCAGGCTATCCCGATCTTTTTATAACATTCACATGCAACCCAAAATGGCTCGAGATCCTTCGCTTTTAAGGCCCAAAGAACTTACGTCCTGATGATCGTCCTGATATCGTATGCAGAGTGTTTAGATCAAAATTAAAGCAATTGATAAAGGATTTTCGATAGAATCAAATATTTGGTCAAGTAACAGCAGGTATGATCATTATATCCAAAATTTAATTTTATTTCATTTGAATTCGTTTACAGTAATATTCATAATTATTTGACATTTTTTACCTTTTTTTTCAGTTGTATACACTGCTGAATTTGAAAAACGCAGATTGCCTCATGCCCATATACTGCTTTTTTTAGCAAAGCAAAACAAGTTTCCCGATCCCTCCGACATAGATAAAAATTATATCTGTTGAGATACCTGGTGAGACTTCTGATCCTTATTATTACAAAGCTGTAAAGGAACACATGATCCACGGCCCGTACGGACTGGCCAGAAAGCAATCTCCGTGCATGGTTGATGGGAAATGCAGTAAACGTTTTCCGAAACCATTTCTTGAATTAACTTCTGTTGATGAGGATGGCTATCCGCGGTATAGGCGTAGGGACAATGGAAGGCATATAGATAAAAATGGTGTAGTTGTCCATAACGGTTTTGTCGTGCCCCACAATCAGAAATTGTTGATGAAATACAGTGCTCACATAAATGTTGAGTGGTGCAATCAGTCTCGGTCCATCAAGTACCTTTTCAAATATGTCAACAAGGGCAATGATCGTGTTACCACAACGTTTTATCAGTCAGGTGGAGACAGAGAGCCGGAAAAGCCTGTTGACGAGATTAACATGTTCTACGATTGTAGATATATTTTTTCATGTAAGGCGGCTTGGAGATTCTTGGGTTATGAACTTCAGTACAAAAAACCACCTGTACAACGTTTGAGTTTTCATTTGAAAGGCGAACATTATGTTATTTTCGATGATGAAGAATGGATTGATGAGGTTATTAGAAAACCCACTGTAAATGAGAGTCAATTTTTGGCATGGATGGAAGCGAACAAGATATATCCTGAGGCAAGAGAGCTTACTTATGTCGAGGCACCATCGAAGTTTGTTTGGAACAAAACGTTGAGAGAGTGGACTCCTTGAATCAGAGAAGGTGCTATAGCCCGTCTGCACTATGTTCCTCCTAACGCGGGCGATAATTTCTATTTGAGGTGTTTAGTTAATGTAATACGTGGTGCAACTTGCCATGAGGATTATATGAAGGTGGACAACGTTCAATATTCGTCGTATCGCGATGCTTGCCATGCCCTAGGTTTGTTGGGTAACGATCGTGAGTATATTGATGGCATATCTGAGGCAAGTCATTGGGCATCTGTTGATTCTCTTCGACGTATGTTTGCAACGTTGTTGGTATCGGGATCGTTAGGTAGACCCGAGCACGTATGGGAAACGTGTTTGGAATTTCTCTTTGATGACATCACTTATAGGCAACGTATACTCTTCAATAATGAAAGTATGTGACTTACTGTGTACTTATGCTTTATTGTTTACTTTATTAATTTTCATCTCAAGTTTAAGTATTATATTCCATATTTATAAAAATGCTGACTTTTCATCTTTTTCGTTGTTAGGTCTGCAGCTCAGTGATGCAGATAAAAAGAATTTAGCTCTCGCAGAAATCGAACATTTGTTGAGACGTCGCGGCATGAGTCTTCGGGAATATCCAATAATGCCTTTTCTTGATATGACCAGTTTTACTACAAATACAAATCGTCTGATTTTGGATGAGCTAAGTTATGATCGCAAGGCCTTATCCGTCGAGCACAATACTCTTCTTAGAGATATGATTGACGAACGTAAATGAGTTTATTCAAAAATTATGGCAGCGGTAGACTCAGGTCAGGGTGGTGTTTTCTTTGTCTACGGTTATGGCGGAACCGGTAAGACATACTTGTGGAGGACTTTAGCTGCGGGATTACGATCAAAGGGTGAGATTGTGCTTTGTGTTGCATCGAGTGGAATTGCTTCTCTTCTGTTGCCTGGTGGAAGAACTGCACACTCTCGCTTTGGCATACCTATTAATCTTCATGAAAATTCGTCGTGCGATATCAACCAGGCTAGCCCTCTGGCAGAGTTAATTATACGGTCCTCCCTTATCATATGAGACGAAGCTCCAATGATGCATAAGCATTGCTTTGAAGCTTTCCAAATGTCATTTCAGGCGATCATGGGAACGGTCAACCCGATCAACCATTATAAACCGTTTGGCGTCAAGACTGTCATTTTTGGTGGAGATTTTTGACAAATTCTCCCGGTGATTCCAAAGGGGAACCGTCAACAGATTGTTAATGCTTCGTTAAATGCTTCAACCATTTGGCAAGATTGTATAGTGCTTAGGCTAACGAAGAACATGCGTCTTCACAGACTTGATAATTCGGATGAACGTGAGGAGCTTTCTAAATTTGCTGATTGAATTGCTAGCATCGGAGATGGTACTATTGGAGGTTATAACGATGGTTGTGCCTCCATTGAAATACCATATGATCTGTTAATAGCACCATCCGATTATCTCATTGCTGCAATTGTTGATAGCACGTATCCAATGTTCAAGAATGCAACTGATGATCCAAGTTATCTGAAGGACAGAGCCATACTTGCACCTACATTGGAGATCGTTGAGTCTATCAACCAATACATGTAGTCGTTGAATCTATCAGAAGGTCGTGTCTATTTGAGCCCCGATAGTACGTGTAAATCTGATTTGAATTCTGACTTCTTCTCAGAAATTCACACTCCTGAGTTCTTAAATTCTCTCAAATGTTCTGGAACACCAAACCATGAGTTGCATTTGAAGGTGGGAACTCCAGTTATGCTGTTGCAAAACATGGATCATTCTATGAGATTGTGCAACGGGACACATTTGAATGTAACCAGACTCTCCAATCATATCCTTGAATGTAGGATACTTACAGGCAACCATGTAGGTGAAAAAGTGTTGCTACCTCGGATGACGATAACTCCTTCAGATGCAAGGATACCTTTAAGTTTCAACAAATGCAGTTCTCTATTGTGGTATCTTATGCAATGACTATTAACAAGAGCCAGGGTCAATCCTTATCCCACGTTGGTTTATTCTTGAAGAAACTAGTTTTTAGTCATGACCAGTTATATGTTGCTGTTTCGCGCGTCACCAACAAAAAGGGTTTGAAAATTCTAATATGTGGTGAAAATGAGTTGCCTCCAAATCAAACAAATAATGTTGTGTACAGAGAAGTTTTTAATAATAAATAATTTTTTTTTATTCTTATTATGTTTCCATAAAGAATAGATGTTAAATTTAATTAATAACATTTAACTAAGGATTTCAATATGTTTTATGATATTCCCACCGTACATCGCACGGGTACCACACTAGTAGATATAGATATTGATTAATACTAATGAGTCAAATAGTTGTACTATAAATAATAACATTTGTTTTTTTAGACGTAATGAGTGTGAGTTTTTATTAATAATACTTGATTTGATGAGTTTGAGTTCGGTGATCAGATGAGTTTTATATTGAGGGAGAAATTTTTTAGTATTCAAGTTTGAACACGACGACTCTTTCTTTGCTATTCTCCCAAAAAACGCCCAAATCATAAACAGTAAAACCCAGCCTTGAGTTTTTTGCCGGGCTTCTCTCAGCGGAGCTCTTCGTGCCGTCGAGGTGCTTCCCCCAACCGGGCTTTTCTCCTTGGCTCATGTCGCATCGAGGTCCTCTTGGCCGAGTAGCTTCTCGTCATTCTGAAATTGGTTGGTTGTGCGGTTCGCGAGGGAAATTTTAGTGATGTGGCTGGGCGGCTTGCTCCGATTAATGCTTCGTGTTTTTCGGAGCCGTTGTTAGCTTCTTCTCCCCTCTGTTTTCCTATATGCTCTAGTGTTGGGCAGTAGGTCTTGTGTGGGTTATGGCTCAGGTGGTTTGTCAGCTTTGGCTGCCGGTGGGGGTTGGAATTTGGGGCTGGTTTCTAGTCCGAGGGTCTTCTACCTGGGACAGAGGAAGGGTCTATGGGTTTTAAGTCTAGTTAGGTGTAATATTACTGCAGTTTCTGAATTTGCAAATTGAGTCGTGTCTCTATCTGTGGGGTGGTTGCCCTCGAGGGTCAGTGTTGTGGTTTCCTTTGCAGAGTGGCTTGCTGCTGTGATGAGGACTGTAATTCTAGTTATAGTGTTCTTAGTTTTTGTTGGTGTTTGTGTTGGTTTTTCCTCCCATTTGAAAAGTATCCTCTTGTGAAAATTTTGATTTATGCTTTTGGTGTTTGTGAGTATGTTTAAGTGTAGTAGTTTTTATATTACAAACATTCTCATGGTGTAGATCTCTCTATGAATTCAACAGTTAGTTTCTTATAAATATGTGTTTTTATTAATAAAATCTATGGGTAAAAAAAAAAGGAGATTATATTGGTAAAATTAAGTGATGGTGTGGGGGGGTGACAAGGTACCTTGGATTCAGATCAACAGCTTTGACTTCTGTCCTAATAGAGGAATAAACAATAGTTCAAAACAGAAAATAATTATTTGTGCATTCAGTATATTCACCTTGAAGTATTTTATAATTAAAGTTGGAACAAAAGTATTGTGAATAAAATTAAATACGATATCTTTTTCGATGACTTTAATGTGATCATCATCCAAATACTCAACATCCAACTTTGATGACATGACAGAAATCTGGAAATTCTGTTTCAGTTCCCTCTATAAAACTCTCGGATTTAGACTTTCCCTTTTCTTTATGATGAATAGAAATGTAGGTGCAATAACAAGAATGCCCTCATGAAACATGTTGTAATTTTCAATACATGTAAACTAGGGTGTAGACATGGCCAAAACCGTGACCCGCCCGGCCCACCGGGCTCGAAAACATTGACCAAGACTTGGCACGGACCTATACACGTGTCGGGTCAACAACTGATCGGGTCGGGTTCGAGTCTAAGTCCAGGCCCATCATTTTATTAAAAAAATAGAAAAAGTGGGCCATCGGCTCGACCGGGTCATGAAATAAATGACCCTGAAACAACCCAACGAAAATATGATCTGGACCTGTGGTCAACAAGTTTGACCGGGCCGAGTCGGCGGGCCGGACAGCCCTTGGCCATGTCTACTTGGGTGTATAGTTTTAGGTATTTTAGGTTCAAATGAATTATGGATGTTTGTGAGGAAAAAAAAATGCAAAAAAATCAAATAAACACAAAATCATTTAATTAGTTCAAAGATAAAGACAAGATACTTGTGTTAGGCTGGAATACTATTTTGACAAATACTCATAGTTTCACTACCTGTCTAACAGTCTAAGTATTTTCACTATTTATTTTCATTCAAATAGTGTGACAGGTCAAACTCGTCTAACTGTTAGGCTGCCCCACACAAGAATTTGTGAAATTTGATGGGTAAATTTTCAATCAAGAACCAAAGAAAACACCAAGCAAAATTTGCACAAAGCACATTTTCACAAATCTTACAAGCACAATCTCACATAATCTCCCAATTGAAGTAAACCTATACAGTGTTCTGCAAATCTGCAACCTTAAAATAATACTTGAATAAATCTCCCCATAAATTCAACATTAATGATAAACACTGAAGCTTGCTTCAAGTTAAAGATTCATCAACCTGACATTACAAGCAGCTCACAATCATCCCATCAATCTATGCTGGTCGAAAAAATGGTAAGATGTTTGGCCAATGTCACATTTATCTGCCGATATTTAGCAGTGAAAGAGGATGCTTGTGTAGGGAACTTTAACTGGAAAATAAAATAAGATGACTATTTAATATAATACCGAGGCCTGTGAAAACACAGTGTCCTTAAAACAGATTCGGCCCCTATGAGCGTTTGTTTTCCAGGATACAACGGAAAAAGCCAAAACAAATTCGGCGAACTGAAACTATGTCTGGACCAAAACACTTGAAAAGAAAATTGGGGGAAAAAACCTTTAGAATATAATGTTTTTCGTTTTTTGGTTTTTCCTTCTCGTGAGTCCCATCAAAAGAAGAAAAGTCTTCTTATATAATGATATAGCCACACTATCATATGATGGTTCATACTATAACGGTTCAGATATTACCGAGTCGTCGAAGTCGACTTACCCAAAGTCGATTCCTTCCAGAGACTCTATAATACCCCCGGTCAAGGGCCCAGATGTCTTTCTCAGTTGATTTCCACATGTCGACTAGCATAAGTCGACTGCTTCTGGAAAAATGGATGAGTGCGTCAAGGTCTACCGACAAGTGAAAATGACCCAGTCGACTCGAGTTGATATCCCAAGTCGACTAAGGAAGTCTCGGGGCTCATAGGTCCTTGACGACTCCGATATACTTCAACATATCGCAGGGAAGTTACCAAGGACAAGAAGGAAGCTATTAAGGATAAGAAGGAATCTAGATGCTGACTAGAAGAGGGATGGAATACGAACCGACCAGGGTATTTTGGCCATTTCCAGTAAGTCGGCCGGGATATTTTGGGAACTCCAAGTAAGTGTCTTGCTCCTATATAAAAGAGCTGAGGTAACCCCAAAACCCTAACTCCCATTCATTCTACATTCTCCCCATATAGCTGTTGCTTCCTTTAAGCAGCCATCTCCATCTCTCTCACACACTGACTTGATCGTCGGAGGCTCTACGCCGAAAACCCCTCCAGCGTTGAGTTTTTGCAGGTATTCTCGCGGTTTTCCAACGGTCCGAAGGCATTTCAGACAGATCCAAGCTCGTTCTCGTCGGTTCACTTCAGATCTGAGCTCACTCCTACCTGTTTGCTCTAGATTTGAGAGGAGACCCATCATTTTGGTGCTGTCTGTGGGAAGTTCTTGAAATAATTAAGACCTTTACACCTATCTTTGATCTGTCTCTGATGGCTGAGAAGGAGGGGTTGCAGAAGAATTTGAATGAGGATTTCAGGGCAGCATGGACTAACAAGCGGCCTCCGTCAATTCTCGGCCTTAGACCACCGCTGCAAGTGTTGGGATTCCCACCGTTCGAAACACACATGCCGGCAGGAGCACGTGTAGGGGAAGAGACACCCATTACCCCACCTGGGGTCAAGATCCCAGTGCTTACTCATGGGGGGCAGCCAGGCAAAAGAAACGAGCGGAAGAGTCAATGGTCATGAGTCAGTCGAGACATCTCTAAGTTTGGGGGGACAGCCTGGATCACTCGACCAGGGAGCAAGGCCACCACCCCTAGTCGAGGAACAAACGCTGACCATGACAAGAAGTGAGATGCAAAGAATAATTGCAGAGGCAGTGGCGGCCCAAATAAAGCAGACACAAGTCGAACAGCCCAGAGTCGAGCAAGCGAGGGTCGAGCAACCTCAAAATGAACCACCCCCTAAGCGCGAACAACAAGCGCAGTCACATGAAAAATAGAACCGAAGGGCGGATGAAGAAGAGTCCTCTGTCAGAATTGTCAATCCACAAGCAAGGAACGACACCCTGGAGCAATTGCTAGCTCAGGTGCGAGATCTACAGGCTCGATTCGAGGGGATAAAAACGAGAAGCTCGAGAGGATATCCCTTTTCACAACATATCCTAGACGCCGACTTACCTCAGAGGTTTAAGGAGCTTAACATCCAGTACGATGGGTCGACTGATCCCTCTCGACATTTAAGGAGTTTTGAAAAAGTGGTGGTACTGCACCGTTACAATGACCCAGTTCAATGTCGGGCGTTCTTGACGACTCTATGGGGACCTGCGCAAGATTGGTTCCATCAGTTACCCCTGGGAGCCGTCAGGGATTTCGACGGGTTCAACTTTAGTTTTCTGAACCAATTTTCAAGCGTGAAGGCCTTAGAAAAATCTTATCTCACTCTGATAGGCATGCAGTAGAAGGAGGGAGAATCGTTGCGAGATTATGTGCCGAGGTACACGCGGGGGTGTGTTGATGTGCCTTCGGCCACAGAAGAAATTAAATCGGGAGGACTCACCAGGGGATTGCTCCCAGGATTGTGCAGAAATTCTTTGGCTAAGCGACCTGGGAGGACTTTTGATGAGGTTCTGGGAAGGTGTGCCAAATATATGAATGTGGAAGAAGTAGAAGCCGACTTCTTGCAAGCGGCTAAGGCGAAAACCGAACCCCGAGAAGAGAAGAAGGATAAGAAGCAAAGTTCGACGCTAGAAAGGAAGGAATCCCCGAGGATAGAGAGAGAGAGGGACGGTCGAGAGGGTGGAGGCTGACTCAGTACACCCCTTTGTCGGCCCCAAATGCGAGAATATTGGAGGTAATGGAGAAGGAGACCTGTGATAATATCGTCAGGTGGCCACGGACGAGAAAGGATGAACCAACAAAACCCAAAAGCAATTTGTATTGTCGATTTCACAAGGATTACAGCCACAACACCGACGATTGCAGGCACCTCAAAGACTTGATTGAAAGATTAATCAATGCCGACCATCTGAAGAAGTTTATTTATAAGGATCGAGAATGAACCAGTCGACGACGGGAAAGAAGCAAGAGTCCTCGCAAGAGGGCGTGGACTCCCGACAAAGAGGTACTTCCTCAAAAGAGAGGGGTGATTCATATGATATTCGGAGGACCGACTGACGAAGATTCAAATCGGGCCTGAAAAGCGTATGCTCGAGGGCGCTATGGAAAAGCCGAAGTGCAGAAGGTCGAGGAAACGACCCAGTGATGAATTTTGGGCCAGCAGATGTAGGCGAAATCAAGAGGCCACATAATGACGCTCTAATGATAACGGCCCAAGTGCCAGGTACGAGGTACAAAGGGTGTTCGTCGACACTGGGAGCTCGGTGAATGTAATTTTCTATACCTGCCTCAAGAGGATGGAGCTGGATCTTGAATTAACACCGTTGCATACATCACTTTTTGGATTCAATGGCTCAGAAGTCATACCCCTGGGAGAAACCACGCTCGCAGTCGTCTTCGGAGAAGGAGACCTACGGAAAGTCAAAATGGTGAGATTCGTGGTGGTCGATGTCGAGTCTGCCTACAATGTGATCCTCGAGAGGCCGGCGTTGAATGCGTTCCAGGTGGTGTTATCAACTTATCACATGAAACTGAAGTTTCCAGTGGGAAATCGAGTCGGAGAGGCTCGGGAGGACTAAAGATTGTCGAGAACGTGCTACCAAATAACAGTGAAAACCAACCAACGAACGGAAGTCAAGGAGGGTAAAAAATCGATATCAAGTAAAAAAGACCAAGGGGAAGCGACCTCGAGCCACATGGGGAGTTGATGGAAATTCAAATCGGGGAGAGAGAGGATCAAGTCACCAAAGTTGGAAAGGAATTAGAGGATGAATTGCGTAAACAACTGGTGGAGTTACTGAAGGAGTTTAGAGATGTATTCGCTTTTTTCCCTGAGGAATTGACCCAGAAATCATGGAGCACAAGCTCAATGTCGACCCCCTCAAGAAACCCGTAAAGCAGCGACTCTGGCATCATGGCGCCGAGATTGACATAGCAATTGAAGTCGAAGTCGACAAATTGCTAAAAGCCAAGCATATTGAAAATCCAGTTCCCTGAATGGATATCAAACACCGTGATGGTAAGGAAAGAATTGAACAAGTGGCGTATGTGCATCGACTTCCGTGACCTAAATTTGGCTTGCCCAAAGGATCATTATCTGCTGCCAAGAATTGATCAGCTAGTCGACTCTATGGCTGGCTACAAAGTGCTAAGTATGATGGATGCATCTCAAGGGTATCACCAAATCCCATTAGCTCCAGAAGATCAGAGCAAAGTGAGCTTCGTGACGAGCAAGGGAACATACTGTTATGTCGTCATGCCCTTCGGACTCAAAAATGCAGGGGCAACCTATCAAAGGCTGATGGATCGGATGTTCAAGCCCCAGATAAGGCATAATATGGAAGTATACGTGGACGACATCTTAGTGAAAAGCAGGTCCTCATCTTCGCATGTCGAGGATCTAAAAGAAACATTCGAAATGCTGAGGACATTCGGGATAAAGCTGAATCCGAGTAAATTTGCCTTCGGAGTAAAGGCAGGACGATTCCTTGGTTATGTCGTAACTGAAAAGGGAATTGAAGTCAACAAGGATAAGGTGAAGGCCATACTCGACATGGCCCCGCCAAAGAGCATCAGAGACGTGCAAGTCCTGATGGGTCGAATTGTGGGCCTGAGCAGATTTATCGCTCGAGCCTCAGAGAGAAGTTTCTCGTTCTTCAAATTACTTAAAAAGAAAGCTTTTCAATGGAACGATGAGGCGTAAATGACATTTGAGAAACTGAAAGAATTTCTAAGCGAGTTGCCACTATTAACAAAACTAGAGCCAGGCGATAAACTGTGCTTTATATCTCAGTAGGAACATTTTCCTTGAGCTCAGTATTGCTGCGAGAAGCTGGAGGTGCCCAGCAGCCGATCTATTACACAAGCCGAGTACTTCAGGGTGCGGAGGCGAGATACTCTGAAGTCCAGAAAACTTCCAGTTAGGAGAAAACCTTGGGTCGACCTACTATTTCGGGTATACTCGTCAAATGGGCAGTCACACTGAGTAAATACTCTATTAGATACGAACCAAGACGAGCCATAAAGGCCCAAGATTTAGCAGATTTCATCCAGGAAGGAACTAAGGGTGAAGAAAAGAAATGGATAATGCATGTCGATGAATCCTCAGCAGCCAAAGGGTCGGGTAGTACCCCCCGAAGGCGAACAACTCGACTTCGCCATCAGAATGGGCTTCAAAGCCTCAAATAACGAAGCAGAGTAGAAGGCGCTGATCAAAGGGATTCAACTCGCAATAGACGGCGGAGCGACAGAGATTGCAGCCCACTCTGATTCACAGCTTGTCGTGGGACAAGTAATGGGGAACTGCGAGGTAAAGGAGGAAAGGATGATGAAGTATGTTGAGGAAATCCAATGCCTCATACAAGGCTTGGGGAAATTCGAACAGACTCAAATCTCTCGGGAAGATAACAAGCGAGCCGACTGGCTCACAAGAATCGCAAGCTCTAATGAGGGAAAAATGAGAAATCATATCACCACGATGCATATGGAAGGAAGTGTCCTCAGCCAAACAATGGAAGTTGAGGAGAAAGGCGACTAGAGGGTGTCGATTCGCGAGCTTTTGCAAAACCAAGTACCTACAGGAGATAAGCAGGAAGTCAAAAAAGTCGCCCGATACTTGAGTAAATATTTTGAAATTGAAGGGGTACTATACAAGAGGTCATACGTCGGGCCCCATTTAAGATGCATTTCTGAAGACGAAAGAAATTTTGTCTTGCAGGAAGTTCACGAAGGATGTTGTGGGACTCACGTCAGATCTCGAGTTTTGGCTGAAAAAGTTTGCGGGCTAGCTATTATTGGCCGAAGATCAGGAGAATGGCCGAGCAGCTAGTGCAAGGGTGCGAAAGATGCCAGCGTCGTGGCCCGATTCCTCACATCCCCGCTGAGACCATGATGACAACCAACTGTTCGATACCCTTCGCCCAATGGGGAATCAATTTGGTGGGACCTTTACCAATGGGGACGGGACAAAGAAAATTCCTGGTAGTCGCAGTCGACTACTTTAGCAAATGGGTCAAAGCAGAGCCGCTGGCAAAGATTACTTAGGAAAAAATGATCCAGTTCTATTTAGCAATATCTGTTGTTGATTCGGAGTCCCGAAGATATTGATTTCAGACAATGGAGCCCAGTTTCAGGGAAAGCGAATCCAAGCATGGTGCCTTGATATGGGGATCAAACAGAGATTCGCCTCGGTCTCTCATCCCCAGGCCAACGGGCAGGTCGAGGTTACGAATAGAACCATCTTGCAGGGGCTAAAGAAGTGATTGGAGAAAGCATCAGGAGCCTGGATTGATGAGCTAACTGTTGGGTTCGATATACCCATACGGAACATATAACGCAGCGGAATTTAAAAATTTTATAAGTATTTATCTTATAAATACTTATTCCGTACATAAGTATAACGATAGAACGAATAAGCATCATTTAAAATCTAGTAACTTTTACTAATTTTGATTTGATATGATAATTTCTCAAATTACCTTTGATCTTGAACTCCTTCAAAATCGTAGATGGATTGAGGAAATCGGTTTTCGGATTGGTAACGTCACTTTACTTCTTGTGCTTGTGATTACTCGCTTTAGGAATCCAATTGTCTTCTCTCTAAACGTATCCACCTTTCGAATTCTGGTTCCGACGAAAGCTTCTTCGCTAGTAGAAACTTCTCGGTTTTCAATAAGTATGGAATATATATATTTATAAGGAAATTTTCAAGAACTCTTTCTTGATATTACATTCAACTCTTTGAATGTATTTTTCTCTTGGAAGAAATCTTGCTCAAGACTTAGCCAAATTTTGTGCAAACATTTTGCACCTATTTATACTAAACATTTTAGCATAAAATAATCAATATTTGATAATTAATTATTTTTAAATAAAATCATATTTTATTTAAAAATCCATACCAAATATTGACTTTTAATAAATAATGTGGAGTGGTTCTTAACCACCATCAACCACCATTATTTTGTCTCCTTAATTATTTTAATCTTTAATTATATTAAAGATAAAATAACAAAACAATAAAATAATAATTCTAGAAAATATTTTTCAAGACTTTATTATTTTAGTTATTTCTTCCAATTTCCTTATTTAATAATCATATTATTATTTGGATTTGAAATTTAAAATCCAATTTTAAATTCCAACTATTAATTAGTAATTCCATTAATTACTAAATTAATATCCAAAATTTAATTAATCAATCTAATTGATTAATTTCATATGTTCCATAAATTGACATCTAATCAAATTAGATTTGTCAATTAATTCTAACTCTTTAGAATTACTATTTGAATTTATTTTCATTCAAAAATTGGTGTGACCTTTTAGGTTCACAATTAATACTAGTAGTGGGTTTACAACTCTTTGTAATTTGAGTTAATCTTATTAACTCTTATTCATGAATTAACTCTTTAATTCAAGAACCCACATATCATGGGAACATCTAGCAAGTAGCATGAATCTAGTATTAAGTGAATAGCGAGTAAACCTATTTCGATTACAAGTACGCACATGTAAAATCCTTTCGACATCCAATTTCCCGATTAAATCTTTGGGTATGATTTTGTCGAAACCCAAAATTGATATAATAACTATGATTCCATTTCAAGTTTAGTAATTCATTTATGAATCTCTATTCATCCCGCCTTGGCCAAGGACTTTGAAATACTAACTATGAAACACATAGGAAATTAACTTATCTTCATAAGTGTCGAATCCTTTGTTGGCCACTAACAAACTTTCATACATATTAATATAATAAACAAAATATCCCTTTATACGATTGTGCTAGCAATCAATAGGATAAATCAAAGTAGAATATAATATGCACAAAGTTACCATTGTGCCTCAAGTCTAAGGATTAATCATGTACTATTGTAACATGAAAATTCTTATTCGACAAGACAAATCTTTCATTAAGAATTTTCATACGGTCATGTTCAGTGAACTTGTTCTCTAACAAGCACCCACATATATGTACTTGCGTCCCACGCTAATGTTGATGGAATGCAACATTCTTGTCCAACAAGCATACATCATATGTGAAAGTTTTTATCGGATTATTCGATATCCTATCTCGAAACATCCAACGACTTGGAACTATATTTAAGATCACAGCTTTCAAGATATGTTCCATGATCACCATCTCTATGCGCAACCATATCTTTTAGCTATATGTGATCTAAGGACTTTATCTTAAGTGCAAATATATGATAAATGCTTACTCTTAAAATAAAGTAATGCCTTTTATTCAATATAATTCCAATAGATTGTATTTACAAGTAGAATACGTCCAATCAGATTGGAACGCTGGGTATACTACTCTAACACTAACCACGGTTCTATGGGCATACCGGACCACACCGAGAAGCTCGACAGCCCAATCACCATTCAGTATGGTATATGGGATGGATGCACTTCTGCCGGTAGAAATCGCACTAAGTTCACACAGGTCAACGTACTTTGAGCAAGAGAAGAACGAAGAAATGACCAAAGAAGCCCTCGATTTGATTGAAGAAGGGCGAGAACAAGCCTGGTTGCGGTCGATTGAATATAAGCGAAAGATGCGCGTAGCTTTCGACAAAAAAGTCCGAGCCAGGTGATTCCAAGTAGGAGACCTCGTCCTCAAGCGAGCGGATGCCTTAAAGCACGTCGGAAAGCTTAAAGCCAACTGGGAGGGGCTTACACAGTCACGAAGGTTCTCGAGAGGGGAGCATATGTGCTAGAAGATGGGGAAGGTCGGCAATTGCCTCGATCTTGGCATGTAATCCATCTTAAACATTTTTACGCGTAAGGTCGTGTCTAGAACCTCAATTGTGTTGAACAACGTTTAAATCAAATTCAATAATGAAATGATTTTCAAGGTTGATGTTTGAATTGTCTTTTACATTTTAGCATGTCGACTTTATCACGTTTACCCAAAAAATCAAACCTTTTAAACTACAAGTTAGTGTACGACTATGAGGTCGATTTAAACAACTAAAAAGTTGTAACTCGAGTGGAATCTCGACAAAACCTACGACTATGAAGTCGATTTTCACAACTACGAAGTTGTACCTCGAGTAGAATCTCGATAGGCTTAAACAACTACGAAGTTGGTTTTAACAACTACGAAGTTGTACCTCGATTAGAATCTTGATAGGATTACAATTATGAAGTCGACTTAAACAACTACGAAGTCGATTTTAACAACTACGAAGTTGTACCTCGAGTAGAATCTTGATAGGCTTACAATTATGAAGTCGATTTAAACAACTACGAAGCGATAACTCGAGTAGAATCACGATATGTTTGCGACTATGAAGTCGGTTTTAAACAACTACAAAATATTACAAACCTATGACAATTCAAGCAAAGCAGGAAAAGCAAAAATAACATTCAAAATAAGTTCATTACAAGGAAAAATCGCCTCGACCTTTACAATCTGAAATTTAGGTCGAAGGACGATAACACAAAGCAGAAAAGAAAATAGGAGGCGATAGCCTCAAGATACAATTCTAGGAGTCAGCATCCAACTTCTCAGCATCATCTGCGCCGCCATCAACCATGGTCGCAGTCCGCTCAGCTCCTCCCCCTGGATCCCTGCCTCGGGATCGACCGATGAGGCAAGAGGGGCCTTGAGTTGGAAAGAAAGTTTCAAAGCATGAACGGCCTAGGCCTCGAGTACATACTACCACGGATAATCCTTCAGAAGAGATGGGTCACCCGTATAGCCATCGGGGTCGGGGAGCGCCATCCGCATCGCCTCACGGTCTAGTTTTCCAGCAAACTCAGACCCCACCACCACCGCTTCCCATACATTGAAGGTATGGTCGAAATACTAAACGGCGGCAGGGCAAAGCCTGTCGAGAAACTCGGGCGAGTTGCAGAACACCTCGACAACCTCTTTGCGGTAGGTCTCGACAAAGCAGGCGCCCACGGCAGACTTTAGAAATGACTTCCGGCCCTGCACGGTGCCAAGGTCCCTCTCAAACACAAGATCTTCTCGAGCCTTCTCGAGGTCAGCCTTAAGCTTCTCGTTTTCATGATGGGCCACAGCTTTTTCGACTTTCAACTTGTCGATGAGAGCCTTTGAGGCCTCCAACTCCTCCTTCAACTTCTCGATCTACTTCTGTTGGGCCTCGCACTTATCCTCGAGGGCCTTAGAGAAGGAGGAGGGAGCCTTAGTTCCTGCCTCGAGGCCAGGAAGTATAGCCGCTAAGAACTGAAACAAAAAAAAAGAGAAGGATAAAATAAGAAAAGCAATGACAAAAACGAAGACGCCAAATTTAAGCAAAAAACAAATACCCGAGTAAGGCACTAGGTAGCGTAGCAGGAGCACTCGTAGTCGTTCCCCACAACGCGAGCCTTGTCGGCCTCGGGGAGCAGAGAATTGAGGTATCTGGCCACCTTATGCGGCTCCGGATGATTCCAGAGCCGAGACGGCATCCTGACCATCATGTCGTTGTAAGCAACGGTAGAGGCAGCATTCTTCTCAACTACCTTCTCCTTGCCCTTATCGACCTTACGGCGCTTAAGGTCGTCGGGGAGCAGGGAAGAAATATGATCGTCCTGAGGCCTTTTGCGGGCACCAGGACATGAAGATTTAAGCTGTTTGGCTACAGTAGCCGAATTCGTTCTGGACCTGCCGGGTGTGGGAGGAGCAGATCCGCTGGCCAACTGCCCGGTCGGCTGCTTTTTCTTCACCTCGAAGCGCTTAAGTGCTTTGACTGAAACAAAAAAAAAACAACAACAAATAATCAAGCGACGATTGAAATAAAATAGGAAGCAAAACTCGACATCGAAAGAAAGGAATGTTGAACAGCTTACGAGGATCATCGAGTCGAGAAATATCATCATACAGAATGATCCGAGTATGATTGACCAATTTACGATCCCTTATTATACGACGAACACTATAAGTATGCTTATTCAGCTCTTCTAGGAACCTCTCGAACCTCTCAGAACGAGATCGTTTCTTTTGTTTAACTTTCGTGCTTATCCAATTATTTACATAGGGATAAGCACCGACGGTGGGACGAATAAATACAAATTTCGACTTCCATTCCAAAGTCTTCGAGGACAGGTCATCAGGGAAGGTAACACCAGAATGGCGAATCAAGCATTGGGCCCCCTTTTGAAGTCAATAGCTATAGAAATAGTGGAACAATTCGGCTGAGAAAAAGCGAAGAACTATAAGAGAAACAATGATAAAGGCTATCATGATACATAGAGCGTTTGGAGAAAACTGGTTTATTGGGATGCTATATACAGGTCACTTATCTCCAAAAGCTCGACTTAGATAGGAAAACAGAGGCCAAAAATGATTTGGCCGACAAAGAAAGTGTGACAACCCTGCGGAGGATGAGCGAAGTCGCTGTCAGGACCCGGAGCGACCAACTCCCAATCGGAGGGAAGCCCACTAAACTGCCTAAATTCCTCGACTTGAGCTACCGAGGCGTGAGAAAAAGGGTTTAAAATAGCCAATTTGGCCAAAGGACAGGCTACTGAAACAACCTCTCGAGGATTGAAGAGAGGAGTAATTATTGGTATAGGTACAAGACTTATGCTATATACAGGAATATCTAACAACCTAATGGGAATACCTTGAGGGAACAAGTCGAGACGAGGAGAATATTCTTGAGGAGGATTTTTGAAAATCTCTACCAAACTACCCTCCAACAGTGCTTGATCATATTCAGCCCAGCCGACCCCCGGCATAGAGGTGCGTGAAGAGGAAGATTGAGGAGAAATGTTGGCCATCCTATAACCGATTATCTCAACTGAATCGTCGGACTGATTGAGATCCCTACCGATCAGCTTGTTGAGTGTATCAGGGGAGGAGTCAGTATGGGAAGCTAGAAGAAAAAGAATCGAGAGCGAAGATCAGTCATTACGAAATAAAATCAAACAAAGTACAATCGACTCATCGAGGTCGGCAAAAATACGAAAGAACGAGAAAGCAATATGGTATGATTCATTGAAGACATGCCAGCAGGTCGACATGAGGACAACTCAAGAAAAGGACACAAAGGAAGAAAGCGGGTGTAATATCCCATTCAGTTATTAGTAGTAAGTGTCAGTAATTTTTAAAGATCAAGTTATTCTGAGGTTAAATAAGTTAAAATAATGAAGTTTTTAAGTCACACGGGTCGTGTGACTAGTCACACGAGTTGTGTGGCTCAAAATACCATTAAGTTAAGTCTTGGCAGGTTCACACGAGTCGTGTGAAGTGTCACACGAGTCGTGTGACATGTCACATGAGTCGTGTGTAGTAGGTGCCGACAGATTTTAGCTACGGTTTTTTCACACGAGTCATGTGACTAAGGGACACGAGTGGTGTGATGTCACACGAGTCGTGTGGCTAGTGACACGAGTCGTGTGACCGACAGAAATGTTCAGATTGTCATTATTTCGTTTTTGGTGGCAGCTAAAATCATTTTTGAGCATTAAATTAAGAAAATCTGAGGTGTAAATGTTAGGTAAGGATTATTTTAAATTTGATAAATTTTTAGAAGTTAAATTGTTTATTTTGATAATTTCTTCACTTCAAATATTTGAAATATTTATAGCCACAATTTTGGCTATAAATAGAGGCCTTTAGAATCTGAAAAATTCACACCAAAAATATTTTCAAGTTATATAAGTTTATTTGAGAGTTTGAGTGGTAGAAATGATAGTAAAGTGAGGTAATTCTGAAGTGAAGAATTAAAGTTTCAAGTTCAAGTTCTATCAAAGTTTTCAAATTCTAGCAAGTTTCCAAGTTCAAGCATGTTTTCAAGTTCTAGCATGCATGTTCAAATTTTCAAGTTCAAGTCCTTGAAGGAGGTAATTTACTTATACTCATTCATATTTAATTTGAGTTCATGTTAATGATACTATGTATGCTAAGGTATTTAAAGTTGAGATTATGATTAATTCATTGAGTTTAAGTTATGTGAATTAAGTTGTTTTAAGTTGAGATATAGATTGAGCATGTTGAGTTTAAGTTGAACAGAATTTACATGAGATTTTATCATCTTTATTGCATAATTAAAATATAATATATATGATTCTTATGTTAATGAGAAATTTTGTATTGAGAGGAGTATTTATGAACAAGAATATAGTTATGTGGTATGTTATAATTTGAGATAAAGATTTTGAAGTTAGCATGAAAGGTAGAGTTCATGATATTAAGTTGAGAAATGAATGTGTATATGATGAATTTCATAAAGTTTCAAGAGTAATTGGTATGAATTTCTCATATGATTAAGTGATTAAGTTTTAGTTTAATATGTTTAGAATACAATTTTTATAAATTATTTTAAGTCTTGCATATTAATATCATGATTTGATGTTATGATTAAAAGTATTATGGTATGAGAATTAAGTTATAATTTTCCTTACCAAGCAAGGTTAAAGACAAGTTTAGTAGTCATGTATTTGAGATTGAGAAAAGTTAAGAATATGTTTGAGTGAAACTTAGTTATTTTCACTTACAAGTTATCTTAGTAAAATTTGAGTATAAGTCAATGTATTAGATTTTAAAGACATGATTTCTATGAGTATTTAATTAAGTTGAATGTGTTAAGAAGACAATTCTATGAATTTTTTCTAGTAAATAGATATCATAATATGGTTTGATGAGTTTTTAAGTTACCATGTTTATTGCTAAGTAAGTTTAAAAAGGATGTTTGAATTATGTATTTATGTGGAAATTAGTTTATTTTTATTTTCAAGTTAGTACATGGTATATATTAATATTTAAGTTTCAAAATCATGATTCATATGATTTAAGTTTTGTATTAAGTAAAAGTTAGATAAATTAAGATGTTTGATGAATTTATGTTCATTCGAGTTATAGCAAGTCAATTGAGTATCTTTAAAATTTGGATAAGTTATCAGTTAAAGTTAAGAATCTTAGTATCCTATTGAGAAGACTATGAGCATAGTAATTAATATATTTGTTTATATTTTTATGTAGTTGTAGATATAGCTACCAGTACAGCACTTGCAATTTCAAAAGTTTTCGAGAATAAAAGGTGGGGACCCAGACTGGGTATTACATTAAGTATAATAGTTATTACCATATTCAATGTAAGTATAACATTTTAAGTTTCGGGTGGAGGCCAAGGCCTTAATATGCCATCCAAAAGTTGAATAAAGTATTAAACTCACCCAATCGAGATTGGTTCTGTGGAAGGCGACCCCAGAATGTGATCACGTGAGAACCGGCACAGGTTACCGGTAGTTGCAAAATTAAAGTTAAAGTTCAAGTTAATATTCAAGTTAAAGTTTAATTTCAAGTTAAAGTATTATTATTGTTTACTTTTGTATGGGTTTTTACGGAGTACAATAAAGTTAGTACTCACGCCCCACTATTATCATTTTCAGGAAAAAAGGGTCGGTGCAGAGGTGTGAGGGCAGTTGTGGTGTTGTAGATCGAGAATGCTATTTTTATTATGGATTTTTAATAAGGTTTCGGTTTGTATTATACCATGCTTATAAGATTTCTGCTACGTTTTTAGATATTCAACATATATGATAGTATTTTCCAATTTAAAAAGATTTAACAAGTTAAGTTTTCATATATGTTTGATAATTAAAATGTGTTTTATTATTTTTAGCTAGTTGTTAGACAAGTTTTGAGAAGACAGATTTTAAAGAAAATAAGTAGCATCCCGAGCTAAGAAGATTGTTTGAAATTTATAGGTAATTTCAAATTAAAAAGTTGCGAAAAATTGACTCTGATGAGTGGGGTGTTACAGTTCGTATCAGAGCTAAAGTCTAATTGCTCTGTATACTAAAAGTTTAAGTTTCAAAACGAAGAAGTTTCAAGAAAACCGACCATACCACGCTCACACCTCGCCGACTACCAGGTAAGTGCTGTTAATGTTTTTACAAATTACTAAGTCAATGCTCAATAGGAATTTCGATCCGAATCTTAGAAATTAGAATAAATGCTTGGCAAAATTGCATTTTTGGTCCTGTTGCTTTGGCTTCGTGTCAATTTTCGTCCTGAGATCGGAGCATTTTCTTATTTAGTCCTGTAATTTCAAAAGTCAATGCAATTTCAGTCCTTCCGGCGTCCAAAAGTCAAAATTGTTGCCGGATTTGTGACGTGGCCCGCACGTAACGCCCTCATGTCCAATTTCTTCTGACTTGGCATGCAAAAACACGGACGTGGCAACAAAATCAATTAAAAAATGCAAAAAAAAAAATACAAAATCCACTTTGCAATTTTGCAATTTAAAAATAAAAAAAAGGTATAAAACCCGCACAGATCAAGAAATGCATTTCATATACTTTATAAATCCTAAATAATTAATACTAAATAAATGTCTATAATAAAATCAATATGATAAACTAGGAAGAAAGATGAGATTAAAAAGAGTATCACGAATTCATAACCAATTCTGAATATTTTTTCCCCATCGATTTTGTTTTTAGAACAAGAAAAAAAAATTGTCACCTCTCCATCTTCTGAATATACATGGTTCCCAGAACAAAAAAAAATCTGAATAGACATCAATTTTTCCCACAACGACCTCGCGTTCCTCCTCTTCAACACCACCGACGACGCCATCCTCAACCTCCTTAGCTCCAACAATTGAAATAAGTTCCAAATCTCGACCCTCTTCACCTTCTTCATTGCATTCTTCTCCCTTGGCATCATCACCTACGACATTGCCATCCCGTCCGGCCTCTTCCCCATCATCTTGGTCGGTGTCTCCTCCTGCCGCCTCGTGGGCTCCATCTCCAGCCTCGATAAATTTATGTGCGAATTTCACAAATTGGGGGTTAGGTTTCTTGGTTTGGATTTGGGAAGTTAGGGTTCTAGATTGATAAATTGGGGATAAGTAAACATTTTTTATTTTTTGTTTTATGTTTTTTTTTTTTTTTTTTTTTTTTT
>CACSLK010027834.1:2449676-2469287 GCA_902706635.1 Striga hermonthica
AAGTCGTCTGTTTCAAATCCCTTCTGTCGCTCCTGCTTTTTTGACACGCGTCCCTCCGGTTTGCGTGTGTCAGGCGCTTTAATGATGACGCCCCCTCGTATAACGCGCCCGCTTGGAGTACCGTGGACTTTAATTTTTCCGCCGCACGATCAAACTTTAATCTGACGGTCCTCCTCTTTCGCCCCTTAAACCCTCCAAAGTATAAAACCGGTACTTAGCAAAATTTCAGACTTTTTCCACCTTCATTTCTCCTAAATTCCTTTGCACTCAAAGTTCTCTCTGCAAAAATCTTAATTTCCGCCGGCGCTTCTTCCTGCAATCTTCGAGCTCTTCCGATTCCCTCTCCCGCAGTTATGAGTAAATTGTTTTTCCTCTGATTTTGTACTTCGTGTATCTGAGATTTTGTGTTTTTGAGAAATTCTTCTCTGTCTTTTCTTATTCAAATTGGGCATCTTGAACCTCACTGACTGGGTATCTTGAATTTGTGTATTGGGTATTCTTGTTTGGTTGTCAACTGCTGTGGATTTTGCTTCCTTTTTCAAGAAGTTCCCTAAATCTTTCCCCTTTCCGCTTAAATTTCTCCGAAGTCGCCCCTCTCATAGAACCCTAGTTTTCATCTCCTTTAATTGCGTTTTTCATTATTTGAATCTTCTTTTTCTTCTTTTTCAGATCCTGTGCCCCCATCTCCTTCCTCGACCACTTCTTCTGACTCAGTCCCGATATTACCTTCTGCTCTTGAGGCCGTTCCTCTCTCGATTCTTCGCCCCGGTGATACTGTCCCAACCCGTGTCTTCACAGCTCGCGCTGCTTCTTCTAATTCCGACGACACCATGGATAATGTCCCTCTTCGCCGCCGTCGACCTGCCTTTGGTTCGATGGATGAACCGGAGGAAGACGAAGTTATAACCTCCCATCCCCCTTCTTCCTCCGTGCCCGGACCTTCGAACTCTCCTCCTAAGAAAAAATCGGCCAGCACCACTTCTAAATCCTCTTCCTTGTCTCTCTCTAGCTTTTGGGTTAATCCCTCAAACATTGGTCATCCCGTCGGCTGGTCTTTCTACAGCTCATCTCGATCCGATAAGTATGACCATCCTCCCCGATACTGTTATACCTTTTTCGAGGTTCAATTCAAGTTGGGATTGCGCTTTCCTCTCAACCCCGACATCCTTCGTATCTGCGAGTGGTTTTCACTTCCTCTACACCAACTTCCCCCTAACGCTATCCGTTTCATAACCACTTTCATTATTCTTTGCCGCATCCGTCTAGGTCGATTCGATCTAGACTTTTTTCATTATTGTTACTGTCCTTCTAAACTGGGCAGAGGCCTATACCTTAAGAGCCGCAACGGAGCACACTTCATCAACGACATCCCCACCAACCTTCCCAAATGGATCGACAGGTTCATTTTCGTTCAGCCTGATGTCCCTTTTCCTTGGCCCTCTGTTCCATGGGTTAAGGATGTTTCTCCAGAGGCAGCCTCATCTCCTCGCGCAAACGCCCTTTTCGACCAACGGATCCACACTTGGAATGCCAAGACCGTTGCGTCCGAGAAGCTCCTCAAGGACGATAACCTTCTTCATTACTGCGGTCTTCTTACTCACAAAACCCTTTCTCCTCCTACCAAAGAGATTCTCGATCTCGTTCGGCTCGATAATGACCCAGGTGATCTTTGCTCGGTTGATTTGAGTGTCTCTATATACTTGCCCCTATCTCGATGTAAACGCTAATGTCGATTTTATTCTGTTTGATGTGCTCGTGCAGAAGCTCCCAGTTTCAACATTCCCTTGAGGAAGGTGCCTCTAAAAAAGAAGACCGGGGGCACTTCTGGGTCGGCCGGGGGTCAAGCCGAGGGCTCGACCACTTCCTCGGGGTCTCGACCAGATCCGCAGCCCCGATCGCCTCCCCGAGAGATTCCTTTACCTCCGCCCCCTCCTCCGGGGCCTCAGCAATCTCAACAACCACTACAACAACCAAAAGAACTCCAACAGCAACCGCCAAAACAACAACACCAGCAGCAGCAGCAGCAGCAAAAACATCCACAACAACAGCAACAGCCCAAACACCAACAACAGTCCCAGCAGAAACAGCAACAGCAACAGCACAAATCCGTCTCTCAATCGACCACCAAGTCCTCTACCTCCTCAAAAACCATCGAGCACCATTCCAAGGGCGATGATCGTCAGAAGACCATCGACCATCATCAAAAAACAGATGACCGCTCCCAAAGAACAGGCCCTCGAGCTCCCAATCCCCGAGACCTTCAAAGCCAAACCACCGATAAATCTTCCGAACCCCACACTTCATCTAAAACCAAAATCCAAGAAAAATTGCCCCTTGTCCAACAATCTTCCAAAACCACTCTCGTCGTATCGACCAAAACTCTGATCGAATCCGGCAGGAGTGATGACGGGGGGCGCGAGTCAGCCTTGGGCAAGCGCTCTCGAACCGAGCAGGGCGAAATTGTTGCCAAGCGGGGGCGCGCGGGCTATTTTCCCTCTGATCCACTAGCCCCGAAATCAACATCCCTCTTGTCGGCCCCCGTTAATGAGGTGGCCGACCGCCTCGAGGGCGCCCTTCTCGAGGATGATCGCCAGAAGGCCGGCGTCCCGCTGCCCGAGATTGGCGAAAAACTCGTGCAGTGGTTTGCTCAGGTATTACTCCTCTAACCCTACCCTGGTTCTTCTCCTTTTTCTTTGTCGATTCATGCGCTGAATTTCCTTGTCTTTTTTGTTGATAGGGCTTGGTCGATTTCTTACCATTGGCCCAGGAAGCTCGGGATAGCTCGGGCAAGTCGATCAAGGCTCTCGAGAAAATCGTTGGCTATCTACAGGACAAAAATTCGACCCTCCTGCAGCACAATGCCAAACTTCGCGAGACGCAGACGGAACAGAAAACTGAGTTCGACGTCAAGATTAAATCTCTCGACGAAGAACTTAGTAATAAAGGAAAGGCTCTCGCGGAGAGAGATGCTGCTCTCGCAGCCAAGGAGGCTGCCGTGGCAGAGAAGGAGGCCGCCATGAAGGAAAAAGAGGCCTTGCTCGATCAAGAGCGAGCTGCTCGAGCTGAGGCAGAAAAGGCTCGACTTGATGCGGAGAAGGCTCGAGCAGAGGCAGAAAAGGCTCGGGCTGAAGCAGAGAAGGCTCGGGCTGAGATGGAGGCCACCCTGGCCAAAGAAAGGGCTGCCCATGCTGAGGATAGGCAAAGATATGCAAATGCCACTGCTCTTCGAGCTCGGCAGATGCTTTGGGCGACGACCACTGGGCAGCTCTTCCTCCGCGAGCACCGTGCGCAAGTGGTGGCTGACTTCATGCAGTCACCACAATACTTAAAGGAGTTGCAAGATTTCGGGGTAGACTGCTTTCAGTTTGCCCTGCAAAAGGCCGGGGAGCAAATTGCTGAAGATGATTTCGAGCAGCTTGACATCACATATTCCGCTTGGTAGATATTCTTCTCTATCGGTGAAAGTGTGTCGAGAAAGTGCACGGTTAGAGAGTGAATTTCGAGCTATGGTAGAACAATTTGCTTCTCTCAAAGAGGCAGGTCTCACTCTCGTTTATGATGGATCACAATCTCTCGACACGAGTGAGGACATCGGCGATTTTTATGTTAGAAGAATCTCCTCCCACGACGATTTGGGATTGCAAACCACCTCCCACGATGATTTGGGATTGCAAACCACGTCAAACCTACATTTGGTGATTGTGCAATTGTTATCGATGAGAGCGAGTGTGTGGATTCGGAGGACGATACGGTGCATGGTGTGGGAAATAATTTATTGGAGGCTCGATTGTGCCGAGTGAAGCTGAAGGGGCTCGAGATGATGATTGTAAGGAGAAGATAGTTCATGATGTCGTGGACGAGGTCGAGGAGGACATCGAGTCATTATATGAGGTCATTGACCCGAAGTGTGCATTGATGAATGACTCGACTCATGATGTTGAGTACACGTCCGAGATGGCATTGGTGATGACGAGGATTGATTCAACATGCTCCACGGATATTTTCATATTTCCGGAGGTCGAATATGGAACTTAGATGTGTAAAGACTTATTTCTTCTCTTGATGGTTGTTGATATCCGTGCTCGGTATTACAAGAACGCGACCACGAGAGTGTTCCTTGCCCACCTTTGTTCCGAGCTTCCATTGGAACTATTACTGGAGAATACTAAGGCGTGGTAAGATCGACACTTCTTCTTGGACCCCGGTTGATTTCGGTCCATGTTTCGTCAAGCTAATGACGTTAAATAAGCGCTTCTTGGGAGGCAACCCAAGTGTTTATTGTTTTCTTAGTTAGTTTCTTTTTTCTTGTTGTTTTTATTCTTTTAATAATTGGAGTTGGAGGTTTGTGTTTTTCTTTCAGACAGGGCGTATCGAGCATTGGTATGAGCGTAGACGAGTGGCTTGAACTTGAACGCTTAACTCCTAAACGTTGCTTCGGTTTGCACACCTTTCTTTTTTATTTTTGTTGAGTGTATTTTGTTTTAGATTTTGTGTCATTTTGTTGGATGCTAAATTGGTTCATGATGTGAAATTGCTAAGTTTTGATATTTGAACTTCTCGGTTGTGGAAGCAATGAGGACATTGCTTCATTTTAAGTGTGGGGGAGTTTACTTGGATTTTGCATGCTTATATGGTAGACCGGTCTAGTATCTAGGTTGTTTTTGCTTTCGAGCATGTGGTATTGGTGAAACGTTTGAATTGTGTGATTGATGTTTAGCAAGATTGAGAAGTTGTGATGACGGTCGTGTGGACCATGTTTCTATATTTGCTTAAGCTTTGATGAAAAATTGCTACCTTGTGAGGTTTGAGCCTTGTTTTCTTTGCTTGTGTGTATTAGTTGTATTCTCCTATAACTAGAACTTGCCTTGGGTCTATTTGAAAGAGGTTGATTGAATTTTGAGTTGCAAAGATGACGGAGGCACTTTGTTGTTATAGCTCGTTTTGCCTTGTTCGTTGACCTTTACCGAAAACTCTTCACTAGTAGCCATTTTGAGCTTAAAACCGTTTCTTGTCAACCCGTTGATTGATTGGTGTGATATTTGGTGAATTGGTGGCATTTCATTGAATGAGACGGACATTGAGTGCATTTGATTGCTTGAAAATGAAAAGAAAAGAAAAAAATTATATATATATATTAAGAAGAGAGCTCGCAAGGCGAGTCAGAGGATTCTGTTCTGCTTACTAAGTCGATTAACGTTGACTAGTAATGAGCATTGGAAAACTACTATAGGGTACTTGGATGACCTCCAACATTTAAACCTATAGAATGTTGTTCTACGACTCGTTTTTGATCGGAAAAGGCAACTCTCTGGTAAAAAAAAATATATAAAAAAAGAGAAGGAAAATCTCAACTAGTGAAGTGTGAGAGCACTGTGGCGAGGAATGTGGAGTTGTGTATACTCTTTGCATGATATCATGTGTTGTTTACGGTCGAGGAGTGGACTTTGAGCAGTTATTCTCTCGAACTTACTGATATCTATTTGAGTTTCTCGGCCTATGTGTTTATCCTTTCCGTAACCAAAATCCGCATTTAACCGTTAAGTCCTCTTGATTAGCTATCTTTAATTTTGATTGATTTCAAATATTTTAGATGATAGGCAAGCTTATGGTGACACTTGAATATAAATCAATTTGAGTGTAGCCTTAATATATGTTGGCAAAAGAATGAGTGAGGCACATATTAACATTCCTATGTTGAGAGTTTGTCATCTCAGGCCAAGGTGATATGTGAAGAGTGTGGTCTTTCGATTGTTTGAATTCGACTCATTTGAGCTGGGCATCTTGACAACTTTTCTTATGTGATCTCGTACACTTGTTCATGTTTTCTTTTCTTTTTGTTCGGGGCGAACAAATGTTTAAGAAAGAAAAAGAAGAAGAAGGAGAAGAAGAAGAAGAGTGAGGATTCAACATTTGGATTGATTGTAAGTCTCTTTTCTTCTTGTTTAATTCATGAGAATGGTTGAATTGGAAGAAATGGTTTATTGTGTTGAATTTATCTTACTTAACTAATTTCTATTGTTAGGGATAGGGGATGATTGTTCTTGTTTACTTCATGATTGTTGGGCGTTATTTGTTCATTCTTGTGCTAGTTGAATTGATTAGGAATTGATGAATCTTGCTTGATAATTGATAATTTGATATAGCCTAAGAGTGATACTTAGGTTAAATTGTTGATATAATCGAAGAGTGACACTTTGATTTTGCGATTTGAAATGATTGAATGTTGAATTGTTGAGTAGGGTTTTTTGATTCTAAATGGTTAGTTGATTGATCACCTTCTAATTGAATTAGCGACTTTTGAACCGATAGGGGAGAAGTCGTAAAACTAGGCTCACACGAGTTAGACATGTTCGGAGACGTATTGTCTATAGGTTTAGGATTGAAGTACGCACTTGTCGATGTCCCTTCTCATGTTACAAAGAGTTATTGAGATTGGATTATTGGCCGGTGTTGTATGCTCGAACTTGCTCGTCTATGTTCAATCCCATGTTACGAAGAGTTATTGAGAGCGAACAGGCGAGAGTATCAATCTTGAACCGAACGATTAATTGCCCGACTTTGCGTCTCGAACTTGAATTAGTCATTCCCGATTCCCTAACATTCTTATCCTTGTGTCGTTTATATTTTTAGGTAGATTTATGTTTTTATGTTATTTCTTAGTTGACAATTTTCCATCCCCATCTTGATTAGAATGTTTAGGATTTATTTTGTTTTTATGTGTTATCAACACCACTTCTAAATTCCGAATAGTCTTCCTCGAGAGATCGACCCGGGAAACGAATCATTCGATTCGGTGCTCGGTAAAATAAAAATAATTTGCTACAACAGTATGTTCTAGAAATAATAAAGAATATCATCTCTATTCCAGTTTTGGATAGAGAGGGATACAAGTGTGTTATTGAAAAAGGGAAATGTTCCATTTTTCAAGATACATGTTTTATAAATTCTGGAAATTTAACAAATGGTTTATATACCATTTCACCACAAAGAAGCATCCTAACAATTCAACAAAATAAAAGGAAAATAGATAATCATAGTTCATTCACACTTTGGCATGCTAGATTAGGTCATATATCTGAAAAGAGGATTCACAAATTAGGACTTAAACTCAACCTTAGGGGAGAGGATAAGTTGTCTACATGTGAATCATGCCTTAGAGGAAAAATGACTAAATCACCATTTGTTGGACAAGTGGAGCGAGCTAAAGGTTTATTGGATTTGATCCATACAGACGTTTGTGGACCACTAAATGTTAGTGCAAAAGGAAACTATCACTACTTTATAACTTTTACTGATGATTATTCTAGGTATGGTTATGCATACCTTAAGGTATAAATCTGAAGTATTTGAAAAGTTCAAAGAATTCAGAAATGAAGCAGAGAAACAAACTGGTCATTATATTAAAACTCTTCGATCAGATCGAGGAGGTGAATATTTGACTAATGAGTTTCTAGATTATCTTAAGGAAAATGGGATTTTATCAAAGTGGACTCCTCCTGAAACTCCACAACTTAATGGGGTTTCAGAAAGGAGAAATCGAACACTGTTGGACATAGTTCGATCAATGATGAGTTCCACTACTCTACCTCTTTCATTCTGGGGCTATGCCTTAGAAACAGCTTCACATATTTTGAATAGAGTGCCACGTAAAGTTGTGCCTAACATACCTTATGTGATATGGTATGGTAAAACTCCTTCATATAAGTATATGAAAGTATGGGTTGTGATGCTTATGTGAAGAAGCAAGTGGGAGATAAGTTGGATATGAGATGCATCTTATGTAAATTTGTGGGGTATCCAAGAGAGTCTATAGGATACTATTTCTATGATCCCTCATAACAAAAGGTGTTTGTTTCGAGGAATGTTGTTTTCTCAGAAGAAGGGTTTCTTTCTAAAGAAAACAATGAGATTATAGAACTTAATGAAGAACCACAAATTATTCCACAAATTGTCACAGATAACATACCATTAGAAACTAGGCAAAGTGAAACACAACCTCTTCGGAGATCCATGAGGGTTTCCAAGGTACCTGATAGATTGTACCTATTGTTCAAGAACAATGAAGAGGGACTTCTTTTGGATAATGATCAATAAGTTATGAGGAGGCAATGTTGGACATTGACTCTAAGAAATGGCAAGAAACTATGCAATCCAAAATGGACTTTATGTACTCTAACAATGTATGGACCTTGGTAGATCTACCAGAGGGTATTGTACCCATTGGTTGTAAGTGGGTCTATAAGCAAAAGCTTAGGGTGTATGGGGAAGTAGGGACTTATAAAACAAGACTGGTTGCATAAGGTTATACTCAAAAACAAGGAATTGATTATGAGGAAACTTTTTCACCAGTAGCAATGCTTAAATCTATTCGGATTTTACTAGCCATAGCTGCGTATTATGACTACGAGATTTGGCAAATGGATGTGAAGACTGCTTTTCTTAATGGAAACATTAAAGAAGATATTTATATGAAACAACCACAATACTTCATATCCAGTGGGAGTGAGCAAATGGTTTGCAAACTTCAAAGGTCCATTTATGGACTTAAACAAGCTTCAAGGAGTTGGAATATCCGGTTTGATGAAACGATCAAAACGTTTGATTTTCATAAAAATCGGGATGAACCATGTGTTTATAAAAAGGATAGTGGAAATGCGGTAATATTTTCAGTGCTCTATGTTGATGGCATTCTTCTCATTGGGAAAGATGTAGGAATGCTTCAGTCAACAAGGACATGGTTGTCTAAACAATTCTCCATGAAAGACTTGGGAGAAGCATCCTTTATCCTAGGGATAAATATCTATAGAGATAAATTTAGAAGGATGATTGGACTTTCCCGGTCGATGTACATAAATAAGGTGCTAAAAAAATTTAGCATGGAGGAATCTAAACGTAGATATCTTCTAATGAGTCATGGGGTTTCACTTTCTAAGGCAATGTCTCTAAAGATGCCTGAAGAAAGAGAACGGATGAATCATATACCTTATGCATCAGTTATTGGTAGCATTATGTATGTCATGTTATGTACAAAATTTCATGTGGCTCATGCACTTAGTGTAACGAGCAGATATCAGTCTAATCCAGGTGAAGAACACTGGAAAGCTGTTATAATGATCCTTAAGTGCTTGAGAAGAACTAAGGATATCTTTATGATATACGGCAATGTGGAATTGAAACTAGAAAGATTTACTGATTCTAGTTTTCAATCTGATAAAGACGATTCTAAATCAATGTCCGGATAGGTTTTTACCTTAAATGGAATAGCAGTTAGTTGGAAAAGTTCCAAACAAGAAACAATTGCTGACTCTACAACTGAGACTGAATATATTGCTACATCAGATGGTACAAAAAAGTTGTTTGGATACGGAACTTCATCCAAGCGTTGGGTGTAGTACTGTCTGTTGTTAATCCAATAATGATTTATTGTGATAACAATGGGGCTATTACGCAAGCAAAAGAGCCAAGATCCCATCAAATATCCAAACACATATTGAGACAATATCATTTGATTAGAGAAATCATTGGTAGAGGTGACATCGTTATAGATCAAGTTGACTCAGCAGAAAATATTGCAGATCCCTTAACAAAGCCCTTATGACAGAAAGTATTTGAAGGACATCTTGAGAATATGGGTCTTAGATATATGAGTGATTGGAACTAGGGCAAGTGGGAGATTTTTAAAGTAGAATACCCTGCGTTCCAATTAGATTGGATCTATTCTACATGATTATATAATCTAATGGTATTTATATTGTACAAGACATTAATTTATCTTATGTATAAGTACTTTATATTATATTTATACATATGATAAAGTCCTTAGATCATAATAAGCTACAAATACATTGTTACGCATAGAGATGGTAATCATGGAACATGTCTTTAAAGTTGTGATATTAAATAAAGTTCCAAGTCGTTGGGTATTTCGAGATAAGATATCGAATAACCCGGTAAGACTTGCACATATGATATATGTTTATAGGATAAGAATGTTGCATTTCATCAACATTAGCATGTGATGCAAGTATATATATGTGGATGCTTGTTATGGAACAAGTTCATTGAACATGTCCGAATGAAAATTCTTAAATGGAATTATTTCTTGTCGAATAAGAATTTTCATGTTACAATAGTACATGATTGATCCTTACACTTGAGGCACAATGGTAATCTTGTCCATATTGTACTTTACTTTGATTTATCCTTTGATTGCAAAGACAATCAATAAAGGGATATTTTGGGTATTGTATTAATATGTATGGAGATTTGTTAGTGGACAATAGAGGATTTGACAACACTTCTGAGATAAGTGAATTTTCTATGTTTTTTCATAGTTTGCGATTCAAAGTTCTTGGCCAAGACAGTATGAATGGAGATTCATAAGGGAATCACGAAACTTGAAATGAAATCATAGTTATTAAATCAATATGGGTTTCGACTAAAAACCATGCTCATGATTTGATCGGGAAATTAGTTGTCGAAAGGATTTTAAATGTATGTAATTGTAATTGAAAAAGTTTACTCGCTATTCACTTAATACTAGGTGATCATGCTACTTGCTAGGTATTCCCATGATTTGTGGTTTCTTGAAATTAAAGGGTTAATTTCAAGAATAAGAATTAATACGATTAATTCAAATTACAAGTAAGTTGTAAACCTACTACTAGTATTAATAGTGAACCTAAAAGGTCACACCAATTTTTGATTGAAAACAAGTTAAAGTGATATTTCTAAAGAGTTAGAATTAATTAATAATGATTAATTAAATAATATAATTATTTAATTATTTATCTAATTATGAATTAGATGTCAATTAAAAGAATATTATAAATCAATCAATTTGATGGATTAATTGGATTTTGGATATTAATTAAGTAATTAATGTAATTACTAAATTAATAGTTGGTTTTTAAAATATGATTTTAAAATTCAAATCCAAAATAATAATATGATTATTATAAAGAGGATAATATTATAATTGGGAGAAAAGATTATTTTAATAAAGTCTTGAAAATTGTTTTCAAGAATTATTATTTTATTATTTTATCTTTAATATGATTAAAGATTAAATAATGAAAAGACAAAATAATGGTGGTTGATAGTGGTTATGAACCACTTCACATAATTAATTAAAAGTCAATATTTGGTATGATTATTTAAATAAAATCTGATTTTATTTAAAATAAATAATTATCAAATGTTGATTATTTTATGCTAAAATGTTTAGTATAAATAGGTGCAAAATATTTGCACATAAATGCTAAGTCTTGAAATTTTTCAAGAGTTGAAAAAGAGAGAAAAAGAAAAATTATTCTTCAACATAAAAAATTTAAGAAAGAGTTCTTAAATAATAAAAGAAGAAAAAAAATTATCTCCCAATTAAAATCCTCTAATTAATATTCCTATATCAAAACCGATACTTTTCTACTAGCGAAGAAAGAGGTTATCGGTGTAGGATTTCAAAAGGTGGACTCGATTAGAGGGAAGACAATTGGATTCCTAAAGCGAGAAGAGTTCAAACTAGAAATTGATTTCCACACACAAACGACTAGGAGGAGATAAAAAGGAAATTTTTGAAATTATCTTACAAATCAAAATTAGTAAAAGTTACTAGATTTTAAATGATGCTTATCCGTTATATCGTTATACTTATGTACGGAATAAGTATTTATGAGATAAATACTTATAAAATTTTAAAATTCCGCTGCATATTCTGTTCCGTACAGTATGTCGAACCCAACAGTGACAAGGGCTCTTGCTCTAGGTTGCAGATAGGGTTCAAGAGGTGGCGGCATTCCCGGTCGGAGCTTGGTGGTGGAGTTCTTCCGTTGCCAGCGATTCTCTGTTTGGTGTTGGTAAATCATGTCTCTCCCTTATCTGTGATGGCTGGGTTGTCCTTTTTTAGCGAAGCTCCATCTTTTGGGGCGAGGTGGAACCTCTGTTCGGGGGTGTCTGTGGAGATGTCGGACGGTGCGAGGGTGGCCGGGACTCCAGCGACTGCGGCGTTTGGGTTGCAGCGGTCGTGCTGAGGGCAGTTTCTCTTGCACAATCTCCCGTTTGACTAGTGGTGTTAGGCGACGGGGAAGGTTCTATCGGTCTCGTCTAGTGGTTTTAGAAGGGGTTGGGTGGAATCGGTGTGGGGTGGACTTGGTTCTCTCGGTTATTGATGGGTCGATTCGGGGACTAGTTCGGGTTTGGACTTCTTCTACTGTATAGGCTTGATTGCAGTTTCGGTAGTAGACACTCTGGCCTGGTCTTGTCTTGTGTTGATCGTTTATTGCTGGTTTGGGCTATCTCGCTTGTTGAGGAAGGGCTTATAGTTTATTTTAGTTTTCTTGTATTTTGTGTTGTCGTCCAGTGTTGTCATTGTCTTGTGTTTTTTGTTTGGGCCGTTAGCCCCTGTGAGCCCGAGTGTCAAACTTATTATCCTGTTGGGATCCGACACTTGGGTATTATCCTGTTGGGGTCCTTTTAGTTTGTTTCAGTTATTCGTGTAGTTGGTTTAGTTTAGTTGTGAGTTTTTTATTCTAGCGTTGCTAGCGGGATTCTAGGCGGTCTTTGACATGTCCTCCCACCTTTTTCAGTTGTTGGCTGCTGTGTATTCGCACATTTGTGCCTTTTGATTTATAATATAATCTATCGTTTTGGAAAAAAGTAACTGATTATAATTAATTAATCAAGAAACTCATTTTAATATATATACACAACAACTTGTGTGTATGTGTATATATATATAATATATATATATATATACATATATATTAATCAACAATTAATTATAATTAATTAATCATGAAACTAATTTCAATATATACACAATAACCTGTATATATTTATTTATCACTTGATCAGAAATATTTTCTAGCCATATGAACTCGAACAATTCGATTCATTTAATTAATCTCAACTTTAAAATCAAATACAACTTTTGTATCACACACAAAATTATATAATTTAACAATTAATCTTGTTTATCATATAAACATAAACAAATCAAAATTTGATTTTAAAGATGCAAATCGTGGCTCTGATACCACTGTTGGGTTCGTTATACTGTACAGATTAAAAATAGTAGCGAAATTTTAAAATTTATAAGTATTTATCATATAAGTACTTAAACCGTACATAAATATAACGAAACAAAGGATAAGCATCGCTTAAAATCTAGTAACAATTACTAATTTTGATTTGTAAGATAATTTAAAAAATTACCTCTTTATCTCCTCCTCAAAGATGTTGTGGAAATCAATTTTCGGTATGAACTCTTCTCGCTTTAAGGAATCCAAATGTCTTCCCTCTAATAGAGTCTACCTTTTGAAATCCAACACCAAGATCCAATTTCTTCGCTAGTAGAAACGTCTTTGTTTATCAATTGATATAGGAATATTATTAAAGAGAAGAGTTTTATTTATCTTTATTGTGAGAATAATTTTTATCTAAGTGTAAGAACTCTTCTTCACTTATAATTTCAATAACTATTTATTAATTTTTTTTTTCTTATTTTCAAGAACTCTTTCTTAAAAATCTCTCTTAAAATTTCAAGAGATCTTTCTTCAAATTTTAACTCTTCATTTTGTACATCACTAATGTAAATATTTATACTAAATTTTATGTATAAGATAATCAATGTTGGGTATTTATTTCCATTTAAAAATCAATATTTTATTAAAATAATCTCACCCAACTTTGACTTTACATTAATTGTGTAGAGTGGTTCATAATCACCATCTACCATAATTATTTTGTTTCATTATTATTTAATCTTTAGTCATATTACAGATTAATAATAAAGTAATAAGTCTTGAAAACTATTTTCAAAATTATTTGATAAAAATCTATTATCTCTCAATTAAATAAAATTATCTCTTTTATAATCATATTATTATTTAGATTTGAATTTTAAAATTTAATTTTAAAAATCCAATTATTAATTTAGTAATTCCAATAATTACTTAATTAATATCCAAAATTCAACTAATCAATCCAATTGATTAAAAAAAGATAGATAAATTATAGAACTCCTTGCGATTTCGGATTTCCCACAGTAAACCCTAAGTTTCCGATCGCCGCTCGCCTCCTCCCGGCGGGAGCTTTGCTTGTTTGAGCCTCGGTCTCTGCAGGTTAAAGGCCCCTGGCCTCACGCTAGGGTTGAGAGCTCGCAACGTTTTGGAGCTTCGTTGGATGGACTTCTCTCTGGCGGACTTCATACGGTGTGATTCCCTCAATTCACGGCTGCGTGGCCGGGTGGCGATATCCTTCTGCTGGTCGGAAGATGGTGTTGAGGTGAGTTCCCCTTTCCCCCTTTTTTTGCTATCCTGGAGCTGGATTGCGAATCGGTTGCTACTGTGGCTAACGGTGGCTGGAGGTGGCACGTCTTGTTTTCGGCGGTGGTTTGGGCTTTTGGTTGCTCGAATTCCGGCCGTTGTGGTACCTCGTGGGACTTTTGCTTTGGTTTGCAGAGATTGGTTCGAGGGGTGTTGTTGCAGGTGGGACATGGCTCGGCCTTTCCGCTAGTGGTGTTAGCAGTGGCTGGTGCTGTGGCACGATTTTGTCCCTCCTATCCCTTGTACTCTGTTGTTGGGTCAGGGAAGTCGGTGTCCGTGGCCGTCCAGCTAGTAGTGTTAGCAGTGGCGTGTCTGCGACGGGGCTGAGGGATTTTCAGGTTTTCAGGTGGCTGGGAGGCGGTGGTGCTGTCGGTGACAGGCGAGGTCTCTAGTTATAGGTTGGCTTAGGGTTGCGGTTTGGAGGGGCTGACTGGTCTTGGGCTGACCTCCTTTGACTGGTTAATGGGTGTCCATCTGGGAGAAACTGTAGTCTGAGTATCGGATCTTGTTAGGCTTTGTTGCAGTTTCAGGTCTCGGTGTTTAGCTCATTCTGCTCTCCTTGGGTGGGAACCCTCAGTTTCAGTGGTTAAGTTGATGCAGAGTTTCGTCCTGCTGTGGAGGAAGGCTTGTTGTCTTTCTTTTTGTGTTGTAGTTTTTTGTGTTGTGTTGTGTTGTGTTGTTCGTGTGGCGTTTGTGTTTGGTGGTTAGGTTTTTTTTTTGGTTTGGACCATTTGGTCTCAGTGAGCTTGGGTGTCAAATTTATTCTCCTGTTAGGAGCCGACATCTGGGTATTCTCCATTTGGGATCCTTCTAGTTTTTTTAGTCTTTGTTTGTGTTAGGTGTTTAGTGTGGTTTGTTTGTTTGTTGTAACTTTTTCATTTTAGTGTTGCTAGTCGGGTTTCTAGGCGGTCTTTGGACCTGTCCTCCCACTTTTTCAGCTGTTGGCTGCTGTGTATTCAGCTGTTGGTTGCTGTGTATTTGCACATTTGTGCTTTTTGATTTATAATATTCTCTGTCGTTTTGGAAAAAAAAAAATCCAATTGATTAATTTATAATATTTCTTTAATTGACATCTAATTCAAAATTAGATTTAACTAAATAATCAAATTATTTAATTAATATTTGTCAATTAATTCTAACTCTTTAGAAATATCAATTTCTAAAAATTGTCTTCATTCAAAAATTGTTGTGACCTTTTAGGTTCACAATTAATACTAGTAGTGAGTTTACAACTTACTTGTAATTTAAATTAATCTTATTAATTTATATTCTTGAAATTAACTCCTTAATTTCAAAAACCCACAAATCATGGGAACATCTAGCAAGTAGCATGATCACCTAGTATTAAGTGAAATAACAAGTAAACATTTTCGATTACAATTGCATATATGTAAAATCCTTTCGACAACTAATTTCTCGATTAAATCATGGTGTTGTTATACGATTTTGTAACAACAAAAATGTTCACCCCCCTTTTGTGAATAGGGGGTATAGGATTAAAGGATGTTTTGTAGTGGTTTTGTGGTAGGATTTTTGTATATTGAATGAAAAATTAAAAAGGAATTGAATTGCCATTTTTAGGATGATGAAGATGATCAAGACCCAATCTGAGGCGGTGCCTCGTATGGGATAAGAGAGAAATCCCTCAGAAGACCAAAAAGTCTGGCCTAATCCATCACAGGGATTTTTATATATATGGATATTTACTGGGCCCGATATTATTACAAGCGGTATTATTCTTGGGCCTTAATAATAAGATAAAATATAATAATTGATTTAATGTATATCCACATGATTTAATATATATATCCACGTGGACTGTCTTAATAAGCGAGGCCAAAATTAGGTAACAACAGTAGGCCCCTGACTTTAGAATACGTTCTGAATAGAACTGTTCTGAAGTCACATGTAAAATCAATTTCGACCAACTTAATGCTTTATAATATGTCTGAATGCTGTGACGTATGGATGTCGTCCGGGTACTTTGGGACCCGTGGTTACTTTATTGATCGTGTTCAGGCTTCGGCCTGACATGTTGACGTATTAATGCTAATCGTGTTTTTGTTCTGAGAATGAAGTTGACTGCGTGGATAGTCAATTTTTTGAGATTGCTACATAAATGGAGGCCTGGATGGCCTAGTCGGGTAATTTGGTACCCAGTTTTTGTGTTTTGCGCGTAATATGACGCGGTTTAATGGATTCGCGTCTGTCAATGATGATGATATGGCTATGTGCGGGTACTCGGGCCCCTGAAATCGTTATGGGATTCGCGATTTTGATGTCCTACTGAGACGACGCGATTTTTTATTTTTCGTATTAATGTGGACCTGGTCAGATAATTCGTTATCCGGTCCTCGGTCTAATTTTTATTGAATTATTGTACGATCGGGTAGTGCTGCCGATGTTTCATGTGATTTTAAGAAAGGCGTTAGCCTCGCCAAACCAACTTCAGGGTTTGGAAAAGAAGTATTCATGTCAAGATATATGTATGACAAGATATATGTATGACGCGCGTATATGATGAATGTATGAATGAATGTATGTATGAATGTATAGATATATAATGAGCACGTGCGGGAAATAATTATTGTACGATAAATGATGTTACCTCAATGTTTTGTCGAGTCTGACTTTCTTGCCGGTAGGTGCTATGCCTTGCCGGAATATTATTCGCACCAAATCAACGTCAGGATGTGGCAAAAGAACATTATTGATGTCGGTTATTATTGTAAGCCCGCTAAATCAACTTCAGGATTTAGCCACGAAGGGCATCAGCCTCCCCAAGCCATCTTCAGGGCTTGGAAGTATCCGACTGTGTTGCGTTTGGCCAGGTCATACCAACTTCAGGGTATGAAACACGTTCAGCCTCAGCAACGGGGACCGATTTATTGAGGTCCATAAATTGTGTTTCCCCATGGTAGGTTCTGTGCCTTGCCTCTTGCGGGGAAGACACACTTTTTTATGCACCGAACTATTTTTCGAGATTCGGCTCTTTTTAAATGTAGGAAATGAAAGATACCTCAGCGAGATGTTATAAAGACATCAGCTCGGCTGGAGTCGAGGCTCAACGGCGAGCGGATATAGAAACGTCAGCTCAGCCGGAGTCGAGGCTCAACGGCGAGCGGATATAGAGACGTCGGCTCAGCCGGAGTCGAGGCTCAACGGCGAGCGGATGTAAATGATCAACCTCAACGTGAATAAATGGGTCGGGTTGACTTCAAGCGTAAATCAATGACTCTGGCTCCATCGTCTGTGTATTCGGCCCCGGCTTTAATAAATGGACCCAGCCTTGGCTATCGTTGATTTGAGCGAGTGATTTCGGTTCCTCCATTGATAAGTAAACTCGACCCCACCAGTGATTAATGAAGTCGGTCCGACGTTCATCTATTTGAATGAATAATCTTGGACTCGGCGCCCGTCAGTCTGAATAAATAAACTTGGCTTGGTATTGATAAATGCCCGGCCCCAATTCTTGTCGGCGTGAATAAATAATCTCAGACTCGGCCACCGACAGTTTGGATGAACAATCTCGGCTCCAACTGCGTCGATTTGAGTAAGTGAACTTGACCCCCATCATTAATAAATGAGGTTGGCTTCGCCATTGACTAGTGAATTCAGCTTCGGTGTTGAAACATGAATTTGGCATTGATGTAGATAAATGAATTCGGATCCGCCATAGGTAAATAAATTTGGCCCCGGCATGGATATGTGAATTCGGCTCTGGTGTTGATAAATAAAACTGGCCCCAGCTATCGTTATTATGAATGAGTAAAGTTGGTATAACTCCTTGTCGGCTTCAATAGATAAACACAGTCCCAGTTGTGTTATCGACATAAATAAACAAGCTCGGCTCGGGCATAATCGGTTTGATAGACTTGGTCCCATTCCTTTTCTGAATTCTCTGATTTACTGCCCACAATTTCTTTTTGGTTGGGCCTGAAGGCCCAATTGACCGAATAAAAAGAAGCTCTTCACGCTCAATATTTCGTTGTTCTTCCTTTGCGATTCAGTTGTTCATTCTGCGCTGATTGTCTCTTAATTTGATTAATGACGGTGGAGCGAGCAGGTTCGATGCTTTGCTGATTGGTATGAGCCAATTGTGGTCAGACTCTGTCGATAAGTTCACCAGGGCTCTGCTCGCTGATTTCGAAAGGCCAAGGTCAGCACCGACAGAGATAGATGGAAGCTACGGAGACCAGAGAATTTGATCCGGTGATGGGGATAAAGTTGAGAACGAGGAGGTCAGTCCCGACGGCAAATCGAAGATCCAACGCCAAATCAGAGGTGAATATATCCGTTCGGTCAGCCTGGGTGGTTAGTTAGAAAATCAGACCTCGGTTTCTTATGAAGTCGGGGACACGACGGTGAAGTCGGTAGTGACAGCTCGTGATGTCGGTCTGTGATGTGGACCGAGGTCGGTGTTTTCTCGTGACGTCAGTTGTCTGATCCTGAGTTGCGGTCGGTTGTGCACGACGTCGGTCAGTCGGACCGAGATGTTGATGTTGATGTCGGTTCTATTTCAGCAGCCGACGTCAGTTGATTGTAGATGAAGACGTCGGTTTGGACTGGCCGTGACAAGATGAAATAGAAATTAGACCTTGGTACTGGTGAAATCGGTCTCAGTTGAGAAGTTGGCAATTGGTCTCATCAGCAGAGATTGGGCCTCGATCTTTACGGTTGGTGTTGCCGAGGTTCCGATGAGACAAAGTCAGTTGAAGGTAATTGTAAAGATTTGTCGCTGTGTGATCGGACCTCGCTAGAATTTGAGATCAAAGAGAGTGTATTCGATCTGCTTTGGAAAAGCAGATGTTGGAGCTCCGTTGAGGTCAACCTGTCCGCCGAAGTCGATATGGTTCAGTCGATTAGCCGTAGTGAAGTCGGCTTATTTGCAGTGTGGAGCCCGATGTCGGTCGGGTCGGGCTCCGTCGGAGGTCGGCCCAAGATCCGACGTGTACGCATTTAAGGGGCCTCGATGAATATGAAGTCCAAGGCGACGAAGTCGGTTTAGGTGGTGAAAACGTCATCTTATGTCGGAAATCGGCTCCCAGACACAAGGTAAGGTTCTCGGTTTAAAGGTCGAGTCTTAATAACGACGGAGCCCGACTGTAATATAGGCGGTCTCAATGTTTTCTTTGTGTCTTGTGATATAAGTACAAACAGGCGGTGTTAAACGACTTGGCTGCATCTTGATCAATACGAGATTACTGTTTTCCCTCAGCTGCTATTCCCTGATCCTTCACAATTTTCCTCTGTTCTTCAAGTTTTTTTTTTTTTTTTTTTTTTTTTT
>CACSLK010027834.1:2469297-2480085 GCA_902706635.1 Striga hermonthica
AAGCTTGTGCACACAGCAAATCCATAAATTCATGAAAATTCTTGTACTGTGTACAGAAAAAGTGGAACAAGATCATAACTTATCTTGCTTGACTTGGTATAATGCTTTGTCAATAGAGTCTACAATGGTGATGTCGGTTTCACGAGACCATCCATAACTGAATTAGGCTTAAAGATGGTGAAATTGGCCGGAAATTGCAAAGTCGGCCATTGTTGTGTGAATTCAGATATCCACCGAGGTCGGTTGTGGTGGTTGAGGTGATATTGGAGAGCTGAGGTGCGCCGACGTGATGTAGTCAGGTTGCCTAAGGGTTGGCCCCATAAACGGTGAAGAGGGCTCGAGTTGGTCCGTTGGCAGTAATGAATTGAGGAAGCCGAGGTCCGCTGGTTAAAGTCGGCTCCGGCTCGCGAGGTTGGCCCGACGGTTGGAGATTGAGATGTCGGTACTCTGCCGGCCCGAAATGTTGAGAGGTCGGGCATGGTGGTTGGTCGGAGGCCCTGTCAATTGAAGTCGGCTCAAGCTACGGCGAAGTCGGTCAGGGGCTTTTTCACGTCGGATAGACCGAAGTCGGTACGTAGACGCCGGAGTCGATCCGATAATTGAGATCGGGAAGACGACGAACCCACAGTTCCACATCGGACTTCACAATACCAATATAAACGTCGACACTGAAGTATATGTATGTGTGGATCTGAAACACATCTACTTTTTTTTTTTTTTTTGGGATTATTAGTGCTTGGTCTGCAAGTGTTACCACAGCAGGTGGATGTTGGACATGAAAGATCTCTGTATGAGCTCTGTATAGGATTTAGGATATCTGAAGTTGGTTTTGATTTGTTTTGATATAAATAAGAGGACCAAAGGCCGTGATGGGCAACGTGGGTTTTCCTTGTTCACAAATATAATTGACAAACAGAACTCAGAGAATAGGAACCAAAGAATAGGAAAATTAAAGGAGCAGTACAAATAAGTTTGCCATATGTATGAGAGATGATTCTTCGGCAGAGATGCGGTTAGTTTTCAGGAAGATTAACTAGAACGAAGGTTCAAGCCCTTCCTCTAGCGCCAAACTGTTGTTATACGATTTTGTAACAACAAAAATGTTCACCCCCCTTTTGTGAATAGGGGGTATAGGATTAAAGGATGTTTTGTAGTGGTTTTGTGGTAGGATTTTTGTATATTGAATGAAAAATTAAAAAGGAATTGAATTGCCATTTTTAGGATGATGAAGATGATCAAGACCCAATCTGAGGCGGTGCCTCGTATGGGATAAGAGAGAAATCCCTCAGAAGACCAAAAAGTCTGGCCTAATCCATCACAGGGATTTTTATATATATGGATATTTACTGGGCCCGATATTATTACAAGCGGTATTATTCTTGGGCCTTAATAATAAGATAAAATATAATAATTGATTTAATGTATATCCACATGATTTAATATATATATCCACGTGGACTGTCTTAATAAGCGAGGCCAAAATTAGGTAACAACACATGGGTATGGATTTTAGTCGAAACCCAATTGATTTAATAACTATGATTCCATTTCAAGTTTAGTGATTCATTTATAAATCTCCATTCATCCTGCCTTGGCCAAGGTCTTTGAATCACAAACTATGAAAAACATAGAAAATTCACTTATCCATGTAAATGTCGAATTCATTGTTGGCCACATATAAACCTCCATACATATTAATACAATACTCAAAATATCCCTTTTGTGATTGTCCAGCAATCAAAGGATAAATTAAAATAAAGTACAACATGTACAATATTACTATCGTGTCTCAAGTCAAAGGATCAATCAAGTACTATTGCAACATGAAAATTCTTATTCGACGGTTAAAACTTCTAATTAAGAATTTTCATATGGTCATGTTCAGTGAACTTGTTCCCTAACAAGCACCCACATATATGTATTTGCGTCCCACACTAATGTTGATGGAATGCAATGTTTGTTAGAGTAGTATACCCGTCGTTCCAATTTGATTGGACGTATTCTACTTGTAAATACGATCTATTTGAATTATATTATTAATAAGGCATTTCTTTATCTTAAGAGTAAGCATTTATCCTATAATTGCACTTAAGATAAAATTCCCTAGATCACATATGGTTATAAGGTATGGTTGCGCATAGAGATGGTGATCATGGAACATACCTTTAAAGCCGTGATCTTAAATACAGTTCCAAGTCGTTGGATGTTTCGAGATAGGGATATCGAATAATCCAGAAAAGACTTTCACATAGTATGTATTCTTATCGGATAAGAATGTTTCATTCCATCAACATTAGCGTATGACGCAAGTACATATATGTGGGTGCTTGTTAGAGAACAAGTTCACTGAACATGACCGTATGAAAATACTTAATGAAAGATTTGTCTTGTCGAATAAGTGTTTTCATGTTACAATAGTATATGATTGATCCTTAGACTTGAGGCACAATGGTAACTTTGTGCATATTACATTATACTTTGATTTATCCTTTTGGTTGCTAGCACAATCGTATAAAGGGATATTTTGGGTATTATGTTAATATGAATGGAAGTTTGTTAGTGGCCAACAAAGGATTCGACACTTATGAAGATAAGTGAATTTCCTATGTGTTTCATAGTTAGTAATTCAAAGTCCTTGGCCAAGGCGGGATGAACAGAGATTCATAATCGAATTACTAAACTTGAAATGGAATCATAGTTATTAAATCAATTTGGGTTTCGACAAAATCATACCCAAAGATTTAATCGGGAAATTGGATGTCGAAAGGATTTTACATGTATGTAATTGTAATCGAAATAGGTTTACTCGCTATTCACTTAATACTAGATTCATGCTACTTGCTAGGTGTTCCCATGATATGTGGGTTCATGAATTAAAGGGTTAATTCATGAATAAGAGTTAATAAAGATTAACTCAAATTACAAAGAGTTGTAAACCTACTACTAGTATTAATTGTGAACCTAAAAGGTCACACCAATTTTTTGAATGAAGGTAAAATTCAAATAGTAATTCTAAAGAGTTAAAATTAATTGACTAATCTAATTTGATTAGATGTCAATTTATGGAATATATTAAATTAATAAATTGGATTGATTAATTAAATTTTTGGATATTAATTTAGTAATTAATGGAATTACTAATTAATAGTTGAAATTTAAAATTGGATTTCAAATTTCAAATTCAAATAATAATATGATTATTAAATAAGGAAATTGGAAGAAATTATTAAAATAACAAAGTCTTGAAAAATGATTTCAAGATTTATTATTTTAATGTTTTATTATTTTATCTTTAATATGATTAAAGATTAAAAATAATTGTAAATATAATAAATGGTGATTAAGAGAGGTTAGAGAACTACTCTACATTGTTTATTATATAAAAGTCAATAGTTAGTAAATCATATTTAAATAAAATCTGATTTTATTTAAATATTACTAATTATTGATTATTTTATACTAAAAAGCTTAGTATAAATATGTGTAAAGAGTTTACAAAATTTTGCTAAGTCATTTTACATAATTTCTTCCACAATAGAGAGATACATTCAAGAGTTGAGTGTTTTTCAAGAATAGTTCTTGATATATTTCCTTATAAATATATATATTCTATACTATCGAAAACCGAGAAGTTTCTACTAGCGAAGGAACTTTCGTCGGAACCCGATTTCAAGAAGGTGGATACGTTTAGAGGGAAAACACGTGGATTCCTAAGCGAGTAGCCACAAGCTCAAGAAGTGAAGTGAAGTTACCAATCCGGGAATCGATTCCCTCATCCATCATCAGTTTCGAAGGAGTTCGAGAAATTTAGGTAAATATTGTATTTACTTATGAACAAATCAAAATTTGTATTATTACATGTTTTTTAAAGATGACGATCTGTTAATTCGCCATATGTATGTACGAGTTATGTATTTAATGGTTAAATACATGTTTTGAAAAATTTTAAATTCCGCTGCGTATAGCTCGTACGGTACAGGCGAACCCAACAGTGGTATCAGAGCCACGGTTATCATCTTTAAAAATAGATTTTGATTTGTTTTAATGTTTATATGATAAACAAGATAATTAAATGTTTATGTGATAAACATATTAATTATAAAATAAAAAAAAAAAATTGACGTCGCGACATACGTCGCGAGTCGCGACATGAAGTCGCGAGTCGCGACATGCTATTTACAGGTCGTGAATTCGATTTTTCCGAGCCACAGTTTCTCGCGAGTCGCGAGATAACTCGCGACAGGAGTCGCGAGTCGCGAGACATTTAGCGAGATACTCGCGAGTCGCGAGTTTTGCTGTTTTAGCCTCTGTTCGTTTCGCGAGTCGCGAGAAGAGGTCGCGAGTCGCGACTATATGTCGCGAGTCGCGAGTCGTACTCGCAAATGTCGCGAGTCGCGACTTTCAATAAAAAAAAAAAAAAATTTATTCATGTGATGAATGGTTTAATTTAGGGATGATCATGAGCCTCATATTCAATATGATTGAATGTTGCATTTTACAATATGATTGTATGTTTGAATGGTTTATTCAATATGGATGGATGATTACATTATTTTCAAGATTGAATGAATGTAAACGAGACCTGCGAGTCTCTTGTTCAATGAGATTGAATGTTGTACTTTTATTCAATATGATTGAACTATTGTAATTTATCGAGACCTGCGAGTCTCTTTAGTTATGATTTGTAAAATTTTAAATTTTTTGTATCGAAATAAATTAGATCTAGGTTGGAGAACCGTTCGATGCAAAAGGCCCACAAGCGTATGGGTAATTTTACAAGTTATAAAGTTTGAAGGCCTGTGCTTGTACGGGTAGATAAAATGAATTGTAATAGAAGTAGTTCTATTTATTTGTTTTATCACGTGCATAGGCATAGACCCCATTTTGGCTCGAATGGGTCGTATAGGCAAGGACATGATCATCCCACCGTATGCATGCATTAGATGTATGTTAGGTTTATTTATGTTTTCGATTCATGCGATGGATGAAATGGTAAATAAACGTAAAGATGGTAAACGATGAGATCACGAAACCCTAAAGAATTAATAAGATTAATTCATATCATATCAATAATGGATAAAAATAAGCTGGGACTTATTAATCCAGGCCTTCCATCAAAAAGTAGACGACATGAGATGCTACGATGCTTTACCACCGACCATGAGTCGTGGGGTGGTTTTGTGTTGAAAGCTGTGATCCCTACTGCGTATATTGATACTTGTGATACGGATTCCTCTTTGTGTTGACCATGAGTCGTGGGACACTCTGGTGGGCCGTTATCATGAAAGTTTTGATGGGTTTGATTTGACACTGAGTAATATATATGGTCATAAAATTGAGGTATATAAGGAAAGGTGAGGCAAAACATCTTGAAGGTTGTATAGTGATACAATTGTCAAAAGTTGACTACCGATAAAATTGTTTCATGAGTACTCATAAAATTAGGATATGAAATAATTTTATTGGACTTCAAGCCCACTATGAAAATTAGATTTTCATAATTAAATTGGGGTTAAATAAAATTAGTGGGAGACATTTAATATTTAAAGACCTAATATTAAATGAATATGAATTCCATAGTCTAATTATTTTCTGCTTCGTGTGTTGTTTTGTAGATCAATCTACTAAATGGCTAAGAATCCAATCGCAAGTATCCTCGAACACAACAAATTAACTGGACGCAACTTTAACGACTGGCTAAGGAACCTGAAAATTGTTCTTCAGTCTGAGAAAAGGGACTATGTACTGGACAAAGCCCCTCCTCCTCCACCCGAGGATCAGACATCTGATGATTATGGAGAATACTTACATCATGTAGATGACAATCTCCAAGCTCGGTGCTACATGTTAGCATCAATGTCAAATGAGTTGCAGATACAAAATGAATTATTGGAAAATGCTAATGAAATCCTGCTTCACCTACAAGAGTTGTATGGAGAAAGGACTCGGCAAATTAGATATCAGATATCTAAGGAGCTTTTCAGGTGTCATATGACTGAGGGCTCTTCAGTTCAAGATCATGGACTGAAGATGATAGCTCTTATTGAAAGGCTTGCATCCCTTGGAGTCATTATGGATAATGAACTTTATGTGGATCTTTTGCTGCAATCTCTGCCACCGTCATTTGACAGCTTTGTCGTTAACTTTAACATGCATAACATGGAGAAATCTCTCTCAGAGTTAGTGAACATGTTAAAGACGGCTGAATCCACGATTAAAAAGGATAAGCCGGTGCTTCTTGTTGGATCCTCTTCCAGATCAAAGGCTGTAAAGTCTAAGAAAAGGAAGGGGAAGGGAAAGGTTCCCTATAAACCTAAGAAGAAGGCAAATAACGACAAAGGTAAGAACAAAGAGAAGGTTAATCCTCAGTCAAGTCATGAATGTTATCATTGTGGTAAACTGGGCACTGGAAGAGGAACTGCAAGGAGTATCTTGCTAGCCTGAAGAGTTCAGGTATTTATTTTGTTGAAGTTAACTTATCAGTTAACGATTCTTCTTGGGTATTGGATACCGGCTGTGGCTCACATATTTGCAATGATTTGCAGATGATGGCAAGAAGTAACAAGCTAGAATATAATGAAACAATCCTAAGGATGGGCAATGGAGCAAAGGTTGCTGCCAAAGCAATTGGGACTGTTTATCTAGCTTTGAATAATGATGTAAAAATTTGTCTTACAAACTGTTTGTATGTTCCGGATTTAATAAGAAATATTATTTCAATTCCAACTCTTGATAGAGAAGGTTTTAAGTTTGTCATTGAGAATGGAAGATGTTCCATTTTCAAAGATACAACTTTTATTTATTCCGGAAATTTGACAAATGGGTTATATACCATTACACCACAAAGTCTCATTCTAACCATTCAACAAAATAAAAGGAAATTTAATGATCAAAGTCATTCACAATTTGGCATGCTAGATTAGGTCATATATCTGAAAAGAGGATTCACAAATTGGGACCAAAACTCGACCTTAGGGGAGAGGAAAGGTTGCCTACTTGTGAGTCATGTCTTAAAGGTAAAATGACTAAATCACCATTTGTAGGACAAGTGGAGCGAGCTAAAGGTCTGTTGGATTTGATCCATACAGATGTTTGTGGACCACTAAATGTTAGTGCCAAGGGGAACTACCACTATTTCATAACTTTTACTGATGATTATTCAAGGTATGGTTATGTATACCTATTGAGGTACAAATCTGAAGTATTTGAAAAGTTCAAAGAATTCAGAAATGAAGTGGAGAAACAAATTGGTCGTAGTATTAAAGTTCTTCGATCGGATCGAGGAGGTGAATACTTAACCAATGGGTTTCTTGATTATTTAAAGGATAATGGGATTATCTCACAGTGGACACCTCCGGGAACTCCACAACTCAATGGAGTTTCAGAAAGAAGGAATCGAACATTGTTAGACATGGTTCGATCGATGATGAGTTCCACTAATTTATCTCTTCCATTCTGGGGCTATGCCTTAGAAACAGCGGCTATTTTGAATAGAGTGCCAAGTAAAGTTGTACCCAACACACCTTATGAGATATGGTGTGGCAAAACACCCTCGTACAAGTATTTGAAAGTATGGGGTTGTACTGCTTATGTGAAGCAGTTAGTGGGAGGCAAGTTGGATATGAGATCCATCTTATGCAATTTTGTGGGGTATCCAAAAGAGTCTATTGGGTACTATTTCTATGACCCCTCTGAACAAAACGTGTTTGTTTCGAGGAATGCTGTTTTCTTAGAGGAAGAGTTTCTGTTAAAGAATAGCGGAGTCATAGAACTTAATGAAGAACCACAAGAAGTTCCACTAAGTACCACAAATAACATACCAGTATAGACTGGACCATCAGAAACACAACCTCTTCGGAGATCCGGAAGGGTTTCTAGGGCGCCTGAAAGGCTATACCTGTTGTCAAAAGACAATGTCGGACATTGATTCAAAGAAATGGCAAGAAGTGATGCAATCCGAAATAGATTCCATGTATTCAAACAAAGTATGGACTTTTGTTGATCCACCACAGGGTATAGTACCCATAGGTTGTAAATGGGTTTACAAGCGAAAACGTGGACTAGATGGAGAAGTAAATACTTTTAAAGCAAGACTGGTTGCTAAAGGTTATACTCAAAAACAAGGAGTTGATTATGAGGAAACTTTTTCACCAGTAGCAATGCTTAAGTCTATTCGGATATTGTTAGCCATAGCTGCGTATTATGACTACGAGATATGGCAAATGGATGTGAAAACTGCCTTTCTTAATGGAAACATTAAGGAAGACATTTACATGAAACAACCGGAAGGTTTCATATCCAGTGGGAGTGAACAAATGGTTTGTAAACTCCAAAGGTCCATTTATGGACTTAAACAAGCTTCGAGGAGTTGGAACATTCGGTTTGATGAAACGATCAAAACATTTAACTTTCATCAGAATCCGGATGAACCATGTGTTTATAAGAAGGTTAGTGGGAGTGCAGTTGCATTTGTTGTTCTTTATGTTGATGACATTCTACTCATTGGGAATGATGTAGGAATGTTGCAGTCAACAAGGACATGGTTGTCTAAACAGTTCTGCATAAAAGACTTGGGAGAAGCATCCTTTATCCTAGGGATAAAAATCTATAGAGATAGATTTAAAAGGATGATCGGACTTATCCCAGTCAACGTACATAAATAAGGTGCTAAAACGATTTAGCATGGAAGAATCCAAACGTGGATATATTCCAATGAGTCATAGGGTTTCTCTTTCTAAGATGATGTCTCCATAGACACCTGAAGAAAGAGAACGGATGAATCATATACCTTATGCATCTGCTATTGGTAGCATTACGTATGCGATGTTATGTACAAGACCTGATGTTGCTCATGAACTAAGTGTAACGAGCAGATATCAGTCTAATCCAGGTGAAGAACACTGGAAAGCCGTTAAGAATATTCTTAAGTACTTACGAAGGACTAAGGATATTTTTATGGTATACGGCAATGGAGAATTGAAACTAGAAGGCTTTACTGATTCTGGTTTTCAGTCCGATAAAGACGACTTTAAATCCATGTCTGGGTACTTATTTACTCTGAATGGAGCAGCAGTAAGTTGGAAAAGTTCCAAACAAGAAACAATTGCTGACTCTACTACAGAGGCTGAATATATTGCTGCATCTGATGCTGCAAAAGAAGCTGTTTGGATAAGGAACTTCATCCAAGGGTTGGGTGTAGTACCATCCGTTGCTGATCTAATATCGATTTATTGTGACAATAATGGGGCTATTGCGCAAGCAAAGGAGCCAAGATCTCATCAAAGATCCAAGCACATTATGAGGCGATACCATTTGATAAAAGAGATCATTGGTAGAGGCGACGTCGTGATGGAGCGAGTCGACTCAGCAGAAAATATAGCAGACCCCTTGACTAAGCCCTTATCACAGAAAGTATTCGAGGGACATCTTGAGAAGATGGGCCTAAGATACATGAACAATTGGAACTAGGGCAAGTGGGAGATTGTTAGAGTAGTATACCCGGCGTTCCAATTTGATTGGACGTATTTTACTTATAAATACGATCTATTGAAATTATATTATTAATAAGGCATTTCTTTATCTTAAGAGTAAGCATTTATCCTATAATTGCACTTAAGATAAAATTCCCTAGATCACATATGGTTATATGGTATGGTTGCGCATAGAGATGGTGATCATGGAACATACCTTTAAAGCCGTGATCTTAAATACAGTTCCAAGTCGTTGGATGTTTCGAGATAGGGATATCGAATAATCCAGAAAAGACTTGCACATAGTATGTATTCTTATCGGATAAGAATGTTGCATTCCATCAACATTAGCGTATGACGCAAGTACATATATGTGGGTGCTTGTTAGAGAACAAGTTCACTTAACATGACCGTATGAAAATACTTAATGAAAGATTTGTCTTGTCGAATAAGTATTTTTATGTTACAATAGTATATGATTGATCCTTAGACTTGAGGCACAATGGTAACTTTGTGCATATTACATTATACTTTGATTTATCCTTTTGGTTGCTAGCACAATCGTCCGGGTATTCTCCATTTGGGATCCTTCTAGTTTTTTTAGTCTTTGTTTGTGTTAGGTGTTTAGTGTGGTTGGTTTGTTTGTTGTAACTTTTTCATTTTAGTGTTGCTAGTCGGGTTTCTAGGCGGTCTTTGGACCTGTCCTCCCACTTTTTCAGCTGTTGGCTGCTGTGTATTCAGCTGTTGGTTGCTGTGTATTTGCACATTTGTGCTTTTTGATTTATAATATTCTCTGTCGTTTTGGAAAAAAAAAAATCCAATTGATTAATTTATAATATTTCTTTAATTGACATCTAATTCAAAATTAGATTTAACTAAATAATCAAATTATTTAATTAATATTTGTCAATTAATTCTAACTCTTTAGAAATATCAATTTCTAAAAATTGTCTTCATTCAAAAACTGTTGTGACCTTTTAGGTTCACAATTAATACTAGTAGTGAGTTTACAACTTACTTGTAATTTAAATTAATCTTATTAATTTATATTCTTGAAATTAACTCCTTAATTTCAAGAACCCACAAATCATGGGAACATCTAGCAAGTAGCATGATCACCTAGTAATAAGTGAAATAACAAGTAAACCTTTTCGATTACAATTGCATATATGTAAAATCCTTTCGACAACTAATTTCCCGATTAAATCATGGGTATGGATTTTAGTCGAAACCCAATTGATTTAATAACTATGATTCCATTTCAAGTTTAGTGATTCATTTATAAATCTCCATTCATCCTGCCTTGGCCAAGGTCTTT
>CACSLK010027834.1:2488126-2507528 GCA_902706635.1 Striga hermonthica
ATATATATATATATATATATATATATGAAAATCCCTGAAGGATTAAAGGTTCCCGAAATAAGGGAAAATGAAAGAAGTAACATGTATGGCATTAAACTACAAAAGTCATTATATGGCTTAAAGTAGTCGGGCAGAATGTGGTACAACCGACTGAGTGAGTTTTTGTTGAAAAATAATTATGTGAATAACGATGTGTGCCCCTGTGTGTTTATAAAGAAGTCAACGAATGGCTTTTGCATCATTTCAGTTTATGTCGATGACATAAATATAATTGGCACACGAGAGGAGCTTGATAAAGCTAGCTCATGCCTGAAGACGGAGTTTGAAATGAAAGATTTGGGTAAAACCAAATATTGTCTTGGCCTGCAGATCGAGCATCTCCCTGAAGGAATATTTGTACACCAGTCAACCTACTTGAAGAAGGTTTTAGAAAAATTCTACATGGATAAATCTCATCCACTTAGCACACCAATGTTTTTCCTATCCCTTGAAGCGGATAAGGGCCCATTTAGACCTAAAGAAGATGCCGAAGAAAATTTAGGACCAGAAGTTCCTTACTTGAGCGCCATTGGCGCGTTACTTTATCTTGAAAATTACACCAGGCCTGATATTGCATTTGCAGTAAACTTGCAAGCAAGGTTTAGTGCTTCTCATACGAGGAGACACTAGAATGGTATTAAACATATTTTTAGGTATCTTCAAGATTCACAAGATCTTGGTTTACTTTATAAGAAAAATCAAGATATAAAATTGGTGGGCTATTCGGATGCTGGTTATATGTCTGATCCCCATAAAGCTAGATCACAGACTGGTTATGTTTTTCTTTGTGGTGGTACTGTAATCTCTTGGAAGTCGGTCAAGCAGTCCATGGTTACTACATCTTCAAACCATTCAGAAATAATTGCTTTATAAGAGACTTCACGCGAATGTGTATGGTTAATATCTTTAATCCAACATATTCATGGATTATGTGGAATTACAAATGATATAACCCCCACTGTCCTTTATGAGTGGGTATGTCAAAGGAAGCATGACAAAACACATTGCTCCAAAATTCTTTTACCCACACGAGCTCCAGAAAAGCGGTGAGATTATTGTACAAAAGGTAAGGTCTAGCGAGAACTTGGCAGACCTATTCACCAAATCCCTTCCTACATCTACTTTTAAAAAATATATTTATGGTATTGATATGCGCAAACTGAGAAGACTATTGTCTTCAGGGGAGGGAAAAACTAAAATTAATCTCGAAGATTAGGTCCCGAAGACTTAATATTGTACTCTTTTTTCCTTTAACTAAGTTTTTCTCAATGGGTTTATTAGTTAAAGATTTTTAACGAGACAGCTAGTAAAACACATGAATTTTTATAAACCATGTACTCTTTTCTCCTTGACCAATCGTTTTTCCCTGTCGGGTTTTTATTAGCAAGGTTTTTAATGAGGCATGTAGTAATGTCCAAGGGAGAGTGTTATAAATATATTATTATGGACATTACTAATATATAATTGGGCCTGAAGTCCATTAGATAGAAAAATTAGGTTATAGGGCTTCTCTCTTGTAAACCCTATAAAAGGGTGATTATATCGATGAATAAGATTACAGACTTTTCTGCTTCTATTTTCTTGTTCTTTACTGCACATCTTTTATGCTTGGTTGATTGATAGATGCTTGGTGAACATTGAGGACTCCAATTTACAACATAAAGTAATTAAAAATGCCATTGTGCTGAAACTTTTATCTGTGGACCTGAAATCATATAATTGCATTCACTAATTAATAAGGTAGGCGATATCAGTTATTTATTTTAATTCTTTTTTATTTTTTTATTTTTTTATTTTTTTTGCTCTTATCTCTCATTAATCAGTAGCACTTTTATTTCCTTTTGTAATTTATACTTATATAATAATATATCTTATTTACCAAATTTAGTAGGTTGAAAAGTCAACGTAATTAATACATTACTATTTCAATCTATAATTTTATTTAATTATTTTATTTATTTATCTTATATCCCATAAAATCGGTTTAAGAAAAAAAAAATCCCATAATATCCGATAAGTCAAAAAAAAGTACGTAAAATTTTATTAAAATAAAAAAAGGCTTTATTTATTTATCTTATTTCATAATAACATCGATTTAGTCAAAACAATTCTCATAAAATCGGTAAAGTCAAAAATTGTACATAGAGTCTATCTATACTAAAAAAAACAGATTCAAAATTTCTTATCTAATTTCTGTTTAAAGCATTTTATTTAATATTTATTTTAATGAAATATTGGATAGTATTGCTGGATTTGAGTCAATTTTGAAATCGCGTTGTTTGGTATGAGATGATTATTCGCATTCTATATCTGTCTAAAGCATATTATTTAATATTATTTAATTAATTTATTTAATATTTAATTGTTTTATCCATGACATCAGTTCTAACAAAAAAATTGAACAAACATATAAAAAAAGCACAGGATTAATTACTTTCGACTTACAAAAAATTTATGGGTGGACGTAAATATTTAAAAATGTTGTTTCAAGTTCCTTAAATAATACTACAACTATGCTGTTGAAATATAATCTGTTTTATGAGTGACGTAAATGTGTTGTTTAAAGTTCCCTAAAATATTTTTTAAAATACTACGTTGTTTAAAATTCCTTACATATTAATATATTTAAAGTATACCATGTTGTAATATATTAAAGTCAAAACAATGTTGAAAGACTTTTGAATTATCTAATTTCGAATTACCTAAATTAATTAATTTAAATGTTTAATCTCATTAAATCTCCAATCAGTATTTTTACTAATCCCATGAGTATGTTGTTTTGTTATTGTAATCAATTTATACACTATTTTACTAATAAATTATTTAATACCTATGTACAAGGAGGTCTTTAATAATACTAGTACGAATCCTGTGCGATGCACGGGGTAAGATATATTCATTAATATTTTTAAATTTAAAATGCTCTATAAATAATATTTATAAATTTAAAATTAGAATCAATATGTAATAAAATTTTCTTGTATTAATTTATTAAAAATGTTATTTGAAATTTAAATATTGCAAAATTATATAAAATATGTCGATTTAAAGTTAGTACACAACCCGTATGGTACACGTAGTTCATAATAAATTATTATATTCATTTCAAAATAAGTGTTATTTTAAAACTTATATTAAAAAATTTGATTTGACTCAATGTGATTCCATAAAATAACTATTTTGGTAAAACTTTATCACATATTTAAAAATCTATATGAATAATAAGTGAAATTATAAAATTTAATATTGTTCCATTAATTACAATGAATTTATCTTTGTATAAACAATTCAAATAAAAAAAATTAGCACTATATTGCAAATTTTCAAATATATAAAATCACAATTAGACAAATAAATATTTATTTTGATTTGTAACAGCTGCAATATTGGACAATAATGTTTATGTACATGGATTACATTGATTTTTTTTATTTGAATTTCAAATGATTTGGGACCATTTTTTAAAAACTTTTTAAAAAGTTAATAATAAAAGTAACATTATCAATTAATTAATAGTTTTTCGAAGTTTTTAGTATTATAATAAACAAACTTATTAGATAAAGTTATTTTTAATATATATTTAAATAATCTTTTATATATTGCTATACCACAAATACTTGAATTGCTGGACCGCTCCTCTCGAACCGGGTTGCGTCTCCTTGGTCGTCGGTACCTGCACGCCGGGGGTGTGCCCGACGTGAACACTGCGACGCTCAAGTCAGTGATAGTCTAGAGAGAAAACGGCGGAGTAACGAGATAACTCGTGTATGTGTGTTGTGTAAAATGAATGAACCTGCTCCTTTTACAGAAGAAACTTGGAGAGTCCTTGTGAGACAAGAAGTCTTTCTTGTGTGAACTTCTTAATTAGGTCAAGAATATCCTGAATTGCAAAAGTCCCTGTCGCTACCAAATCCTTCGTAACATGATCCCGAAGCAATCTTCAGGTTCTAGGCCCTTCGACGGCATACGAGGGCCGCCGGACACACGGGGGCCGCCGAGCGCACGAGGGCCGCAAGGCACCTCCCAAGGCCGAGCACACGCTAAAGGCCTCGCTCCGAGCACTCGCCCACGCCGGGCACTCGTCCACGCCGAACACCTCATGCCAAATACGTATCACCGAGAGCCTTGCGCCGGGTATTCCCCTTGTCGTGCACCGCCTACGCCGGGCACTCCTCACGCCAGACATTTACCCCACGCCGAGCATTCACCACATACCGAGCACTTACCATACCGGATGATGTCGCGCCACACACTTCATCTCGACCACCTCCAATGCCGAGCACTTAAGGGGCACTAAACACCGTGCGACGCTGAGCACTCCCAACCGCCCAACTACCATAATGCTTAGCCGGTCCCCATCATATTGACAATGATGATCGGATCACAACCAGTTCCTCACGAGGCACAACTAACGACCACATCATCTAGCCCCCCATTCCTTAGACAAGTTGAGCTTGTTGTAAGGAATGTGTTGGAATGGCTTGTATATTGATAAAGGAAGGAGGCAGGTTGATGCCTGCGAGCGTAGCGACCGAGCAGAGCGACCGAGAGGAGCGAGCGGAGCTAATTCAAATCCGACCACTGCATATCATGATTACTCCCCTATACAACTAGTGTGTGGTAATGAACCTAACATTTCCCATCTGCGAGTATTTGGTTGTGCAGTCTATGTTCCTATATCACCACCACAGCGTACCTCTATGGGCCCTCATAGAAAGCTAGGTATATATATATTGGCTATGACTCTCCGTCTATTCTAAAATACCTAGAGCCCATGACTGGGAATCAATTTATAGCTAGGTATGCTGACTGCATATTCGATGAAGAGAATTTTCTGGCATTAGGGGAAGATAAAAGCCCAAACTTAAATAAATGCTGAGAAATTTCTTGGAATGTAGAAAATCTACAATATTTAGATCCACGCACTAATCAAATTGAACTTGATGTTCAAAAGATAGTTAATTTGCAATATTTAGCAAATAATCTGCCAGATGCATTTACTGATCATAAAGGAGTGACTAAATCTCATGTACCTTCAATAAATGCTCCACAATGAGTGGAAGTCCCCATATAATCTAATAATCCTGTAGATGCTCCACGCCAGAAGCGTGGTAGACCCGTTGGTACAAAAGACAATAATCCGCGGAAAGCAAAATCTAATAAGAATATTGAATCACTCCCAAAATCTCCAGAAGAGAATCGTCCAGAAGGCAAAAATCCTGGTTTAAATGCATGGGCAACAAATAATAAAAATACTAGGATTGCGGAACTTCCAGATCAAAATATATCGAGAAATGTTTAAGATCTGATTGATGTGAATATTAAGTAACTATGAATTTTGTTGATACATGAGAAACTTATAATAGATGTGACATAGTCGTCGACGACACATTTGCCTCTATAGTTGCCTCTAGCATCTCTAATAATCTAGATCCAGAACCTAAATCGATTGCAGAGTGCCACAAGTGCTCCGATTGGGTAAGATGGAAGGAGGCAATTGAGGCTGAACTAGACTAGCTAAATAACCAAAAAGTTTTTGGCTCTATTGCGCGTACACCTCAAAATGTTATCCCAGTAGGATATAAATGGGTGTTCATGCGAAAAAGAAATGAAAATAATGATGTGGTGAGATACAAAGAGAGATTAGTTGCTCAAGGGTTTTCGCAGAGACCCGGTATTGATTTTGATCAAACATATTCTTCTGTAAAGGATGGAATAACGTTCCGCTATTTGATATCTCTAGCAGTAACTATGAATTTAGATATGCATTTAAGGGATGTCGTGAGTGCATATTTATATGGGTCATTAGACACAAATATATATATATATATATATATATATATATATATATATATATATGAAAATCCCTGAAGGATTAAAGGTTCCCGAAATAAAGGAAAATAAAACAAGAAACATGTATAGCATTAAACTACAAAAGTCATTATATGGCTTAAAGCAGTCGGGCGGAATGTGGTACAACCGACTGAGTGAGTTTTGGATGAAAAATAATTATGTGAATAACGATGTGTGCCCCTATGTGTTTATAAAGAAGTAAACGAGTGGCTTTTGTATCATTTCAGTTTACGTCGATGACATAAATATAATTGGCACACGAGAGGAGCTTGATAAAGTTAGCTCATGCCTAAAGACGGAGTTTGAAATGAAAGATTTGGGTAAAACCAAATATTGTCTCGGCCTGCAGATCGAGCATCTCCCTGAAGGAAGATTTGTACACCAGTCAACCTACTTGGAGAAGGTTTTAGAAAAATTCTACATGGATACATCGCATCCACTTAGCACACCAATGTTTGTCCGGGGGAGCGCCTGTGCCTGTGCCGAGCACCCGCCGAGCACCCCACTGTCGGACACTTCTACGCCGAGCACTTGCGAGATGCCGAGCACCCTACCGCCGGACACCCCCAAGCCGAGCACTTGCGAGGTGCCGAGCACCCCACCGCCGGACATCCCTACGCCGAGCACTTGAGGCGACGTCCACCGTCGCCGAGCATTTGAGGTGACGACCACCGTTAACGCCGAGCATGGGTACATGCAGAGCACCCCACTGCCGAGGGCCACCGTCGAGCGCCCCATGCCGAGTGCCTCATGATGTCGGGCACTCAATGATGCCGAATACCTGTGATGACGACCACTTCATGCGGCGACCCAACGAGCACTCCTAAGTACCGAGTGCTGCCCCGCCGGTCACTCCCGTGCCGAGGGTCCACGCCTATGCCAAGCTCCACAAGGTAACCCATCACAAGATGTTACCCCTCTTCCTTCTCCTAGCCTAAATAAATATGTCCATCTACCCAAGTCCCATGTGATCCCTTCTACCACCTACAACCCATCACATTCTAACATTAACCATCATATGTCACACTCATCACATGGCTTTCTTGAAAACCTCACTTAGCTTCCTCCACAAGTTTCACTCTCCACCATTGATTAATGTTCAAAATCAAGGGTCAATATCAATTAAGACGCACCCACTAATATCCATCCCCACCGATAAATACTGCCTTCCTCTTCATTCTCATCCATCACCAATTTCATAAAAAATCTCCTCCTACATAATTTCTCTCTCCACACCAAAGAGAAAATTCCCCAATTATTTTCGAAGTTCGACGGTCATCATATCACCGAGCTCATGACACTCCGCCAACCGTGCACGTAGCCCACCTTCGACGTCGAGCTTGCACCACGCCAACCTTGCTGAGCACGCGCCACCATGGGTCCCATGTTGAGCTCTCCTCAATGACACACCGTCGACCTTGCTTTCTTTGTCAAGCACATGCACCAAGTCCTGCCAAGCACTCTTCGGGATCGGACGGCCAAGCTTCCGACGATCTCTTGTTGCCGACCATGCGTACCTCGTACGACCACGCGACCTCACCGGGTGCGTCACCTTGCCGATCACACTCACCAACCGAGCATCTTTCCCATCACATACCATGGCCGCATCGGCCCCTCGACTCACTCTTGCTATATACCTCAATTACTTTGCTTTACTTATGAAAATTACTTTCCTAGTGTACCACCTCATTGCGCATTTGTCTTACTATATTGTTACTGCATTTTTGTCATTTGTTTTTCTCGCTCATGCTCGTCATCCTACTTTACATACCTTAGAACCGCCCATCTCTACGCCTCCCCATAGCTCTTCCTCCGCAAGCCACACCACTAGCTCTACTTCGGACACCACTAGCTCTACTTCTTCGGGCACCACTAATTCTTCCTCCCATTCGCCTTCACACTCTTCATCCAAAGAGACACCCCCCGATGCCATAGCTCTCCCAGGCCCGATGACCCCTCCCAACACCAAAGCAAAAGAGAGTGTCGTCCAACCCCAAGCCATGCCTACCAACCCCGTCTCTTCATACACGAAAACCCAAATAGCCCTTCTCGCCAAGAAAATCGAATTTCCAAAAGGTTGGAAACTTAAAATCCCCGATCCCAACGACTCTTTCAAGAGCCCCCCATCCGGCTACCACAACTTTTACCTTGACAAAGTGAGCGTCGGGTTTAGATTTCCCCTACACCCCGACCTACTCCGCCTAGGCTGGTTGTATGGGATACCATTGAACCAGCTTCTTCCTCACTCAATCCGTCTCCTTATTAGCTTCATCATGGTGTGTCGAGCCCGCCTTGGCGACTTAGACCCCGAGTTGTGCTTTTATTGCCTTTGCCTTAGAAATCCGAATAGCGCCCCCTACCTCATGCACCGCAACCGTACCCGTTTCATTGACCAACTCCAATCGAAGATGCACAACTAGAGAAATAAATTCTTCTTTGTGCATCCCTCTCCCGACTCTTTCGACTTTCCTTAGCCCTGAATCAGTGCAAGAACTCGAAACGAAAGACCGTATACGAGACCATCATCGACCAGGGGAATAAGCGCCCACTTCTTATGGTGAAGCTGACCACCAATGATCAGCTCCTTCAGCATTTCAAACTATCCAGACATGCCGCCGACCCCGTAGATGACGTAGGTAGGGCTAGGCACCCCGAGTTGTCGTCATATCTCTTATCCTCTCTTTTATATTCATCATGTGCATATGACTTATTTACTTATACGCATACTTTTTTTGTTTTGCAGAGGAGCTCCTCAAGACCGTGGCCGCACCTCCCATGACCTTGACCACAGCTCCCACCGGGCCCTCAGAGAAGGTGCCAGCTCTCCCCGAGAGGCAGACCACACCGGTGATCGATCCCTCCAAGAGCAAGGCTCCTTTGCGCTCTCCTCTTGGGAAAACCTTCTCAGCCAAATAAAAGAGGCTTAGATCTGTAGAGGGACCCGAAGCACCCCTGAAATGACCGAACAAGGTCGCCGGGAACAAGGACGCCTCAGTGACCAGCTCTTACCTTGTTGACATATTCTCGCAGGGCAAGACCATGAGATGGCCCACCAAGGTAGACCGAGCCACCGCTATCACTTATCACCTCGGATTGGTACGTACTCACTAACTTCAACTCCTATTTAATAAACACATGTTGCAAAATTTACATATAACTCATCCTCTTTTCCAAATAGGCTCTAGCGGGCATGGCCCCTCTCTTTGAGGAACAGCTAGAGGGCGTTGACGCCGAGGTAGAGTCCCTCAAGGAAGAGGTGAAAAAGGATGAAGAGAAACTCTCCAAGCTTCAAAAGGTTCTCGATCTTCAGAAAGCTGAGAAGGAGAAGCTTCGAGGCAAACTCAAGGCCAAGGACACCGAGCTCAAGGCCAAAGAGGCCGAACTCCAGGCCAAGGATGCCGAGCTTGAGGAGCTATGCTCATTGGTGGATGAGCGCATTGTACGCGCCCGGGCCGAGGGACTGACTTCCTTCTTAGGGTCCAACCTCAGATGCCACTTTGTCGACCGGTAACTCCACGAGCTACTATCGAGGTACCATGACTCCAGGGCGTACCTTTAGAGGATATACACTGCCTGGCGCTTGTATTTCCACGAGGGGATCCATCAGACTCTTGCCATGGTGAAAGATGAGGGGGCCACTGCCACCGTGGATGAGGCGAAGGAGCTCGAGATGATGGCTGGTCTCCCCACCCCCGCGGGGTGGAACGGTGATCCGACCCTCCCGGCGACCCATCCTTGGTGGGAGCCGGCCCTGGAGACTGCAGCGAAAGCCATCGCGGCTGACATCGGCCTAGAGATGGAGAGGGTCCTCGAGACGGAGGACAACATGCTCCCCTCTTAGATCTGCTTGTGCCTTTCGTTTAAGGCTTTTTGTTTCTCTATCGTATCAGTTGCATGGAACCTCTCTCTTAGTTATCTCTTTTGTTATAATGGCATGTAGCCACGAGCCCATTTATCCTTGCATAAACTTTTCTATTTGGGCATGTAACCGTAAACTCGTTCGATCTTTTGCTTTAATTATGTTGCTTGCTTATTTCAATTATTTACACTTATATAACTTATTGTTATATAAGTAACCACACCTCTTCATTTACCAAGTTTTTGAAAGCACTTAACATTGTGACAATGGGCTTTTGCACCTAGCACAACTATTGCTAAGTCTCTCAAGACACACATTCTCAATCCCACGCGATGATTTCGTCAACCATAGAGGTCGTCGCCTAGCTCCACGAGCTTAGGTGGGATAAACAGACTTGTCGCCTAACTTAATGAGCGTAGGCGAGTTTGACGGGCTCGCTCCCTAAGAGGTCATCGCCTAACTCCGCGAGCTTAGGCGAGACTACCAGGCTTTCGCCTTAAAGAGGTTGTCGCCTAGCTTCACGAGCTTAGGTGAGACTACCAGGCTTTCGCCTTAAAGAGGTCATCGCCTAGCTCTGCGAGCTTAAGCAAGACTACCAGGCTTTCACCCTAAAGAGGTCGTCGCCTAGCTCCGCGAGCTTAGGCTAGACTACAAGGCTTTCACCCTAAAGAGGTCATCGCCTAGCTCCACGAGCTTAGGCGAGACTACCAGGCTTTCACCCTAACAAGGTCGTTGCCAAGCTCCGCAAGCTTAGGCGAGACTACCAGACTTTCGCCCTAAAGAGGTCGTCGCCTAACTCCGCGAGCTTAGGCGAGACTACCAGGATTTTGCCCTAAAGAGTTCATCGCCTAGCTTTGCAAGCTTAGGCGAGACTACCAGGCTTTTGCCCTAAAGAGGTCATCGCCTAGCTCCGCGAGCTTAAGCGAGACTACCAGGCTTTCGCCCTAAAGAAGTCGTCACCTAGATCCGCGAGCTTAGGCGAGACTACCAGGCTTTCGCCCTAAAGAGGTCGTCGCCTAGCTCCGCGAGCTTAGGCGAGACTACCAGGCTTTCGCCCTAACGAGGTCGTCGCCAAGGTGCGCAAGCTTAGGCGAGACTACCAGGCTTTCGCCCTAAAGAGGTCGTCGTCTAGCTCCGCGAGCTTAGGCGAGACTACTAGGCTTTCGCCTTAAAGAGGTCATCGCCTAGCTTCACGAGCTTAGGCGAGACTACAAGGCTTTCGCCCTAAAGAGGTCGTCACCTAGCTCCACGAGCTTAGGCGAGACTACCTGGCTTTCGCTCTAAAAAGGTCGTCGCCTAGCTCCGCGAGCTTAGGCGAGACTACCAGGCTTTCGCCCAAAAGAGGTTGTCGCCTAGCTCCGCGAGCTTAGGTGAGACTACCAGGTCATCACCCTTAAACACATCACACAAAAGGAGAGTTAAGCTGAAAAACTTCAAATTCCACTTTATTTCTTGTCTTGCGAAAACATAATCAAATAACATCTGAAAGAAAAGAAAGATAACATGTCTCTCGCTATGCATAATACTTCTTCAAGTGGAATATGTTCCACGGCCGGGGTAGTAGTCGCCCCTCAACATCACGGAGCTCATAGGCGCCCCCCACGAATACCCTCTCAACAGTATAGGGGCCTTCTCAGTTCAGTTTCAACTTCCCAACATGCTTCAGGGCATCATCCTGGCGCCAGACAAAGTCCCTCACTTGGAATCGATGAGCTCGAACCGACTTGTCATGGGTTGCCCTCATCCGCTGCTTGTAAACCGCCGTCCTTAACTCCGCCTGGTCATGTAGCTCTTCCACCAGGTCCAGTGCCTCCCTGCGGAGCTCGATGTTTCCCTCTTCCGTGTAGGTGCTCACCTACTCCGAGTTGAGGCTGATCTCCACCGGGATGACAGCCTCCATGCCATACACTAGACTAAATGGCGTCTCCCTTGTTGTAGTCCTTGGTGTCATCCGATATGACCACAACACCGAATCAAGCTCATCTACCCAAGCACCTGAAGCTCTCTCCAATCTCGCCTTCAACCCACTTAGAATTTATCTATTCGCGACCTCGGCCTGCCCATTTGCCTAGGGGTGGGCGACCGAAGAAAACTGTTATTTTATGCCCATCTCTTCGCACCAACTCGTCGTACGTTGACCTCTGAACTGGGTTCCATTATCATATATAAGCACTCGAGGGATGCCGTACCGACAACAAATATTGTTGAAAAGAAACCTTGTCACCCTTTCTTCTGTGATCGTCGCCAAAGGCTCAGCTTCAATCCACTTAGAGAAGTAATCCACTGCCACAATGAGGAATTTCTTTTGGCTCGTCGCCTGGGGCAAAGGTCCGACTATGTCAATCCCCCACTGAGTAAAAGGTAGAGGTGAGCTAATCGGGACCATGCTCTCGGCTGCTTTATGGATCAACGGACCATGTTGTTGGCACCTCTTACATTTTCGCACAAGGTCCTATGCCATCGCCCTCATCTTAGTCCAGAAGTATCTAGCTCGGAGCACCTTCCCAACCAACGCCCTAGCCTTTAGGTGGTCACCGCAGCATCCTTCATGTACCTTCCGCAGCACGTACTCACCGTCCTGCTCCGAGACACACCTTAGATGAGGACCTATGTACGATCTCTTATACAAGATCCCATTCTTCAAGTAGAACCTCAATTCTCTCCTTCTAACTGGGTCGTCCCTAATATCCTTTCCTACCACCGGCTTTTGCAACCAATGTATATGGGGCGACCTCTAATCCATTTGATCTTCAACCTCTAGCACCTGATCTAAGGTACTCCTAGTCATATCCATTAGTGTCACCGACCGCGATCGGCAATCCACAAGTGATGCGGCCACCTTCGAGAGTAGGTCGGCCCTTCCATTTTCTCCCCGCAGTATTTATATTAACTCCCAAGTCGCGAACCCCTTCAGCATCGCATGGACCTCCACCAGATACTTTTTCATGTGTTCTTCCTTAGCCTCGTAATCGCCCCTGATTTGTTCGACCACAAGCTGAGAGTCCGAGTGAATGATTACTTGTCGGGCTCCTTCCTTCAAAACAAGTTGAATCCCCATGATAAGAGCTTCGTACTCCGCTTTATTGTTCGATACTCTAAATGAGAGTTTCACCGCGAACTCTGAATGATCCTTCTAAGGTGTGACCACCAAGATGTCGAGACTTGCTCCCCCTACGGCCGACGAGCCGTCGACATACACCATCCATGGTCCCTTCTCATATCCCAGTGTGCACTCTTGTATGAAGTTGGCTAACGCCTGAGCCTTGATAGCTTTTCGGACCTCGAAGTCAACATTGTACTCGCCTAGCTCAACCGCCCACTTCACCATCCTTCTTGAGGTCGAATGACGACCCAGAGTATCTTTGAGTGGGTAGTTGGTTCACACCATGACTTTATGTGCTAGGAAGTAGGGGCGCAACTTCCGAGCAGTGGAGATGAGTGCCAAGGCGGCCTTCTCCACGTCTGAGTATCGGCACTCGGCCCCTTGAAATATCTGACTTGCGTAATATATTGGTTTCTGCTGCCCATGCTCCTCCTTTATCAATACGGAAATGATGGCCTTGTGCCCCACTAATAGGTATACGACTAAAGTGTCGTTAGGCTCCGGCTTTGTAAGTAGGGAGAGTTCAGCCAGAAACTCCTTCAACCTTTCGAATGCATGCTGCGCCTGAGGGGTCCACTCGAATTGCGACCCCTTCTTCAAAGCCTTAAAAAATGGAAAACTCTTTTCGGCGGATTGAGCAATGAACCTGCTCAACCCCGCTAGGCGCCCGGTCAGGATCCGTCACTAGGTAGCCCAGGAATTTTCCCGACTGTACCCCGAACTTACACTTAGTCGGGTTGACTTCATGCCATATCGTCGCAAAGCGTTCAACGTCTCGCGCAAGTCCAACACATGATTGTCCGTCTTTTTGCTCTTCACCAGCATGTCATCGACATAGACCTCCATGTTCCGTCCTATTTGCCCTTTGAACATCTTATCCACAAACCACTGATAAGTAGCTCCCATATCCTTTAATCCAAAAGGCATGACAACGTAGCAGTAGGTACCCTTGGATGTCACAAAGCTAACCCTCTTTTGTTCTGACACGGCCAGAGGGATCTGGTGGTGCCCCTGGGAGGCATCCATCATGCTCAACAACTCGCACCCAGCCGTAGAGTCGACGAGTTGGTCGATACGTAGTAGAGGGTAGTGATCTTTAGGGCAAGCTTTGTTGAGGTCACTGAAGTATATACACATCCTCCACTTTCCTTCCCTCTTGCGCACTATAACTGAGTTGGACAACCACTTCGGGAACTGAATAGATTGTACATGCCATGCCTTCAACAGCTTCTCCACCTCTGCCTCAATGACCACGTCTAACTCGGCACCAAAGTGCCTCCTCTTCTGTTTCACCAGTCTCACAGTTGGATCAATGTTCAACCTATGCTCCACCACCCCGGGGTCGATCCTTGTGAGGTCATCAGCTGAAAAGGCAAAGACGTCCACAAATTCCTACAATAGTGCAATCAACGTGCCTCGTAGATCAACCGCCAAGTGACGCCCTACCTTTGTTATTTTCTTCGAATTACCTTCTACCAGCTCAACTTCCATCAGCTAGTCCTGGGAGCTAATTCCCAACTCTTGCTTCTTCTCCCGACGGGAGCACTTAGGCAGGTCATCATTCTTTCTCTTATGCTGCCCCTCGGTCGTCTTCAATGTCACCTCATAGCACTACCGAGACTGCACCTGGTCTCCAGTCACCTCCCCAACCTCATCCCCTATGGGGAACTTGATCTTCATGCAATAAGTATAAATAGATGATTGGAATGAATTCAAGCTAAGTCGCCCCAGTATGATGTTGTAGGCTGAGCTAGCATCTATGACCAAGAAGTGAACCATCTTTACCTTTCTCAAAGGAGACCTCCCCAATGCCAAGTCAAACTAACTTCACCTTCAGGGCGGACCTCACTACCCCTGAAGCCATAGAGGACAGTGTGGACCAGCTCGACCTTCACGTCTAACTCCATTTGCTGTAAGCACTTCAAGAAAATGATATCTGTCGAGCTCCCGTGTCTATGAGTACCCTCTGCACATCGTAACTGGCCACCTCCGCGGTGATAACAAGGGCATCATTATGTGGGACGACAAGCCTCTGCACGTCTGCACGTCCTCAGCTCCAAACTTCAAAGTGGCCAAGCTCCTCTGCACCTGTACCTCAGCCACCTCATTAGCCACATCCTTACCCTGGTAGGTCCTCTTCCTGTCTCTATGTGAGTCGTCATCGGTAGGACCTCCTGCGATCATGTGTATGACACCTTTCTTCACCGGTCTGCCAGGCTGCTCATCGGTCCTCCGCCGCTTGTTACCCGACTCTCGCCCTTCCCGACAATCATCCTGGCACTCCCTATCCTTGATCACGAATTCTTTTAAGTGGTTGGCCCTAATGAGCTGCTCAATTTCATCATTCAACTCCCGACAAAAATTGGTAGAGTGGCCATAATCACGGTGATACCGACAATACCTATCCTTCGATGCCAAAAACATCCGTGGTGGGGGTAGAGGTTTAGGTTGTGCGAGCAACTTGTCCTCCCCTCGCTTCTCCATCATCTCCAAGATCTCCTGTTGTGGCGCATTAAGTTGCCTGTAATGCTCGTACCACGGCCCCTGAACCGATCCTCCACCCTAGACTCCTTGGGAGCGGCACGTCGATCACCCTATCGAGGCTTCTCTTCTACCTGCTTATTCTTTGTCTTTTCATTTCGGAGAAAGTCCACCTCTGATTCCTTCATGTTCATGTATTAGTTGCACCTCTCAAGTAGCTCATCAAAGGACCTCGCCGGCCTCTTCGCCAAGGAATCTCTGCACTTCCCATGCCTTAATCCCCGCGTAAGGCCTTCAGCTTTTATCTCTTCCGAGGTCGAGGGGACCTCCATGCATTCCTTAGTGTACCACGCTACATATTGTCATAGGGTCTCCCCTTCCTTCTGTTGCATATTAATCAACGAGAGGTACATCTTCTCATGCTTCATGGCACTCGCAAACTGATTTCAAAAACAAAAAGCTGAACTTCTCAAAGCAATCGATAGATCCCGTCGGGAACTGGTGGAACCAATCTTGTGCCTACCCTTCAAGGTCGTCAAAAAGGCTCGGCAGCTCACAGCATCACTATACCTGTGCAACATGACTATGTTGTCAACCGATCCAAGTGCCTAGCTGGGTCCGCCGATCCATCATACGACAAACTCAACTCTCTGAAGTTGCTAAGCAAATCCCCTCCTAAGACATCCTCTACAAAGGGGTGTCCTCGCAAAACTACAGGTCTCTTACCCTGCACCCAGCTTGGAGTTCCCGCATCTGAGCTGCCAACCTCTCCAAAGTCAACCTATCCGGTTGCTCCGTTGCCATCGGGCGAGAGGTTACTGATCTGGCATCATCCTCATCACCTCTCTCCACGCGCTGGTGCTGCTGATGCAAGGGGACTTGTTGTTATGGTGTTAGTGGCTGCCGCGGTGGAGGTTGTTTAAACGTCTCATTAGGAGCTCTTTTATCCACCTCTTGATCCAGGCATATCGCCTCCGCGATGATCCTGTCCAACTCCGACCTGGTCATCTGAATAACTTGGTCTTCCCGTGTTGCCGAAGAAACATTGCCCCCTAGGGGGTTTTGTGTTCCCACCTCAACTAATTGCCTACTACCGAGGGCACCATTCTGATCACCAGCACCTCTGGATCCCAAGACTCCTTGATCCGCCCCCCATCAACCGTGGCGCCCACCGCCTTCCCTTTGTTTGTCAAAACACCTGATCCTCCCGAGTTCGCCGCACACCTCTGAGCTTCTGATGGTAGTATAGGGGTCACGCTTAGGCCCAACAGCGTCTCTTTAGGGGTGACCGGCGATGGTGACCATCCTGGCGGGGGACCTGTCCCGAAAGCCCTTCGAGCCCACTCCTCATCCATCTCCTTAGTCAAGCGCTTCTTCGAATTATCTTCTGCCATGACCCCTATCGCTCTTCTTCGTTGGTGAGAAAGAACAGCCTTTGATGCTCTTGTAGAAGACTGATTCTCCCCACAGACGGCGCCAATTTGTTATACCACAAATACTTGAACCGTTGGACCGCTCCTCTCGAACCGGGTTGCATCTTCTTGGTCGTCAGTACCTGCAAAGCATGTCGGAGGTAGGTCCGGCGTGAACACTCCAACGCTCAAGTCAGTGATGGTCTAGAGAGAAAACGGTAGAGTAACGAGATAACTCATCTATGTGTGTTGTGTAAAATGAATGAACCTGCTCCTTTTATAGGAGAAACTTGGAGAGTCCTTATGAGACAAGAAGTCTTTCTTGTGTGAACTTCTTAATTAGGTCAAGAATATCCTGAATTGCAAGTCCCTGTCGCTACCAACTCCTTCGTAACTTGATCCCGAAGCAATCTTCAGGTTCTAGCCCCTTTGACGGCATACGAGGGCCGCCGAACACACGGGGGCCGCCGAGCGCACGAGGGCCGCCGGGCACCTCCCAAGGCCGAGCACCCGCTGAAGGCCTCGCTCCGTGCACTCGCCCACGCCGGGCACTCGCCCATGCCGAACACCTCGTGCCAAACACGCATCACCGAGAGCCTTGCGTCGGGTATTCCCCGTGTCGTGCACCGCCTACGCCGGGCACTCCTCACGCCGAAAACTTATCCCACACCTAGCATTCACCACATGCCGGGCACTCGCCATACCGGACGATGTCGCGCCAAACACTTCATCTCGACCACCTCCAATGCCGAGCACTTGAGGGGCGCCGAACACCGTGCGACGTCGAGCACTCCCAACCGCCCAGCTATCATAATGCTTAGTTGGTCCCCTTCATATTGACAATGATGACCGGATCACAACCGATTTCTCGCGAGCCACTACTAACGACCACATCATATATAATTATCAAAAATATTGGCTATCAATAATAATAATTTAATATACAATATATAAATTATTTTATTTTAAGAAATTGGGTTGAATAATATCATAATAACCGACTGTTGGTTTCTTTTCAAATCGGGGCCCGACAATGTAAACCAGATTCGCACAGGTATTGTTTTCATCCCCAATTTTTTTCATAACACAATCGGCCTATTTACATTAATAAACTGGCCCATTATTTTTCTGAAACGGGACGGTAATAACCCCAATCAATTAAATATTAGGCCATATAAACCATATAAACGGACCCAATGGTAATGATTCAAGTTGGCCCAACATTTTTTTTTAATTTAGTTTCCATTATATGAAAGGAAAGAGTCAAAGAACCCATGTGTGGGGTTTCACTTTCGATCCTACTCGTCAGCCACTTCAATGTTTAGATTTCGGGCTTCGCTTCCTCATATCTATATGTTCTTCGTTTAAGCACGACGTCTGAATTAGAGTGGGATTTGACGGCGATATCGAAGGCCGACACAAAAGATCCAGAGGTAGAGCCATTGTCGGGTTACATCCATAAGATCCAGATGGTCGACACTCAAAGATACTTTTTTTTCAAGTTTTTTCTTTTTACTGAATCGAACACCACAACTATTTCATTCTAAATGCTAAAAACCAAAATTTGTTAATTGACAATTTTATTTGTAATTATTCATAGATCTATTATAAATTATTATTTTATTTTGATAAAATTGTCCTGGCTGGCGTGTTTGAACCCCATGTCGGCCGATCTATCAGTTTGACTTTAAACGTATAATGTGTTAAATTTTTATGTTCATATTGTATGTTGTTTACTAAATCGACCTTGAATCTGAGTGTTAATACGTTAATTGTTATGTTAATGTTCGTTTTTCATCTACAGGGATTCAACCCCCAATTTGGTAAAATTGTTTATTTATGGGTTCATGAATTCAAACGCAAGTATATAATTTTGTATTCGTACTGACAACAGTTTATAATAATATAACTACAAAGTACATTTGCCTAACTCTATCTAGTAAAGAATGTTCCACCTTTTTTTAATGAATTATATGTATAGAGTTCGTAAATTGTCCAGTAAACAATTTTATTTAAAATAAAAAATAAAAAAAAAATAAAAATATAACTTGTGCTTTGAAATTGTTAACGATTGTATATATCGCCCATTTGTTGGTTGTATTTGTATAAACGATAATGATTTCTGTAATAACAATTTTCTTTGTTTATATGTATGTCTTGGCTCGGATACATGCTAACACGATAAATACCAGAAAAATACACAATCATATGTCGAGTTCATATTTGAAGATGCATTTTTGCAATAGAGTGCATTATCAACATTTGTGGTTTACCAATTATGAACAAATATACTGCACGTTTAGCTACATATATATAATTCAAGTTAATATACATTTACCAATCTTGTTGAATCTGTCTCATGTCTAATTTGATTGATATTTGAGGTACATGCTAACATCCGAGATGGAAATGACAATTGAGTCATATAAGAAAGCAACATGCAACAGCTAAAAATAGAAACTCATGTTGTTCTTAAGACAAACCTTTGCATAAGATATGAAGAATTGAAACTCATGTTGTTTCTTAAGACAAACTTGTAATATCCCGATATTTTAATCGGTATAAATTACGTTTGATTCCGATATAATAATGTTATCGTTTATTATTTTCGGAATTAATTAAGTTCAGTCGAGATTATCGAAATCTATTTCCGAC
>CACSLK010027834.1:2509782-2534705 GCA_902706635.1 Striga hermonthica
GTATTAGTTTGTGCCGGGAGATAGCGGCATTAGTTTGTGCCGAGCGGCATTAGTTTGTGCCGACCAGATTCAGTTATCAGTTACGTGACTTATGTCGCGAGTTCAGACCGGTATCAGTTCAGTTTCAGATCAGTTATATATGCTTAGTTCATGATATTGTTATTATTTACGATGTTTTACATTAGTATGAGTTTCCACGGAGCACAGTGCCTTAGTGCTCACTCCCCGATTTATTCATGTTTTTCAGGTCAGGATGTCGGGCAGGGAGCGTGACGTGACGGAGCATGTCGGGACTTTCAGGATATTTATATATGTTTTGGACTGTATAAATATAATTATGACTTACGCTTCCGCTTATCTTTTGATGACTTGTGATGATGTTTTTAATATCTTTTGACGTACATTTTGATGAACGCATCATTTTGACGAACTTTTAAGAAATAAGTTTTCAGTAACCGAACGTTTTATTAAATTAAAACAACGGTTTTCTAAGTTAAGTAAGGATTTTTCACGGTAGCACCCCAAATCAGTTTTCGCAATGTAAAAGGTTTTATTTTTCAAAGACTTTGCGAATTATTGCGCAACTCTGATTTTACAGTAAGGTGGGGTGTTACAAAACTGAAAGGTAATTTTCTATCTTTCAGATAAACTATAAATAAGAAACAACTATATCAAACCTTTATATTTGACAGATATCTAATTATTTTTACAACATATATCATATGAGCCTAAGTAAAAATAGAAACAGTAAAATTAGACTAATTAATCAACATGACAATTGATTCATGTTATATTCTATTGGCGATGTTGAAAGAGATTTATGATTTACCTTGAATGTGAAATTGGTTGCTCGATTGTTTTTTGCACTTCCATCTGTGGATATGTGCTTTTAGATGTTATAATGTTCGATCTTATGCAAATTTTTGTTGTTGTAGCCTAAACTTTGAACTTCGCCTGTCCAAAAAGAAAGTAAAAATAACAATAAAAGCAAAAGTTAGCACACATTAAATGATTTACAAACTACATAAATTAAGAATAAAGTTTGGATGATTTTTTTTTTTTGTATAGGAAGAACTTTACCTCACAATTATAATGTCTGCATATAAAAATGAATGTTGATCAAAAGTACGATGCTTTCATTGATTCAAAGCAAGTAGATGATTAATAGTTTATAAGCATACCTTCATTGATATTTATTATCATTCTGGTTTCACATATTTTCTGCTCTTTAAATATTCAGTTCGTTCTATCGTTCTGGCAAAAAAAAAATTATATTCAGTTCGCCGGTTGTTTCATGCTGGGATTTCTTCACAATCTTAGCGCTGCATATAAAAAATGAATTATTTTATAAAAAAAAAATATGATGTGATGGATTAAGAGAGTTAAGGATAGTGAAAATACAAAACCTACCTGTCTTTGTACGAAAAATAAACCATTGAAACCTATATATATGGTTTAATCATATTGTTTATTTGCTAATATAATGTGTTATAGATATCTATTAATATATAATAAAAATTAACTTAATTCACTTTTAGTAATCTTTTCCCGCCAAAAACATTAATTATTGCCTAAATATAGTAACTTAACAAGCTTTCATTAATTATTGCCTAATTATGATATGGAATGAAAATCCAAAACAATATCCTCTTAATTGATGTGTTGGGCGGAATTATATTACCTACTTAACATACTCTCATTAATTCTTTTCTAATTATATTACATATGTTTTTTTTCGATTTTTTCCAATTTCATTAATTACATCTGCAATATGGAATTTTTTTGAAGCTACATATATTCTTTTTGTTTAAAATATAGATTTAATTTAAATGAACCTAAATATATAGATACCATATTAATATTTTAATGTAGTAAGATATGCTACACGTTTTCATAGGTTCATGATTTAATGCAAAATTAGTTTATAGATTATATGTGATCAATACAAACGAACAAATCTCAATGATAAATACAAAAAAATAAAACGATTATACAAGATATATACACTTTTAAATTAATTCTATAAGATTTTATTGGGTAACAAATAACTCCAAATCATGTAGAGATTTCTGGGTATCCGATACATAAAATACTTATTCAAGTATATTAACAAAGGGAATGATCGTGTAACCGCGTCATTTTATGAGACATCAGCAAACGGTGATTCTGAACAACCTTTAGACGAGATCAAGATGTACTATGATTGTCGGTATGTATCTGCCTGCGAGGCGGCGTGGCGGTTGTTGGGTTATGAGTTGCAGTACAAGAGGCCTGCAGTACAGCGATGGAGCTTTCATCTTAAAGGTGAGCAAAACGTTGTGTTCGAAGACGATGATGATATCGAGGACGTGTGGATAAACCAACTGTTAATCAAAGTCAATTTCTTGCATGTATGGAGGCAAACGAATTATACCCAGAGGCCAGAGAACTTACCTATGTAGAAGCACCTTCTAAATTTGTTTGGCACCCAAAAACCAGAGAGTGGACACCTCGAATAAGGAGTGATGGTACTATAGGTCGCTTGAGTCACGTCAACCTGGGTTGCGGTGATAATTACTACTTGAGATGTCTGTTAAATGTTGTTCGGGGTGCTACATGTCATGAGGATTACATGAAAGTTACAAAATCCAGTATTTGACATATCGAGATTCTTGCTTTGAGCGTGGTTTGTTGGATGATGATAGAGAGTATATAGATGGCATAACGTAAGCAAGTCATTGGGCATCTGGGAATTCTCTTAGACTTATGTTTGTATCATTGTTGGTGTTTGGTTCGATCAGTAGACCTGAAGATGTCTGTGAACGTTGTTGGCAATTATTATTTGATGGCATTCTGTACAGACAGCGACGACTGTTCAATAAAGATGGTAATTATTGTTTCTAATATATTATTTTACTTACATTTTATTTTTTAAATAAAAGAATTCATCATTTTCTTTCTTTATAGAATAATTTATTGTATCATTCAACATTTAGATTTGCGGCTCAGTGATGATGTTATAAAGAATCTCACCCTAAGCGAAATTGAGATGTTGTTGAGAAGGCGCGACACAAGTCTTCGTGATTATTCATCCATGCCTTATCCAGTCAGAGATCATAGTAACTCTACTTCGAATAGCTTAATATTGGATGAGCTAAATTATAATCGGAAGGCTTTATCTGTAAAGCACGAATCACTTCTTAGTAGAATGACCGAAGAACAGAAGACTGTTTATTCAAAGATCACGGACGCTGTTGATTCTGCTAATGGTGGCGCATTTTTTGTATACGGATATGGCGGGACTGGGAAGACCTGCTTGTGGAGAACATTGTCTGCGGAGTTACGATCGAAAGGTAAATTTGTTTTATGTGTCGCATCAAGTGGTATAGCGTCTCTTTTGTTGCCTGGTGGAAGAACTGCACCCTCTCGATTTCGCATACCGCTGAGTATTCATGAAAATTCATCCTGTGATAATGACCAGACAAGTCCTCATGCGGAACTGATAATACGATGCTCTCTCATTATATGGGACGAGGCGCCGATGATGCATAAACATAAATTCGAAGCTGTCCAAACATCATTGCAGGCTATTATGGGAGCAGTTGACTGTTCGCAAAATATTTTCACTACCCGTAAGTGTACGGAGTAGCTTTAGTAAACGGCGAGCAAGGTCGTATTCCACAGAGATTGTTGCTAAAATAATTAAGTACCAAAATATAGACGATTAAATATTATCTAGACTAATGCAAATTTGATTGGAATTTTTGTTCTAAACTAATGAATGAATGCAAAATAAATTCTAACACTAACGAAGGCTTGTTCTAAATAAATCAATTATGAGAAACGGATTCTAGGTTATGCTTTCCTCAGGGTTATTCTAGCGAAGTTTTCTGATTCATTTAAACCTTATTTAATTCTACCGATCGTAGGGATAATCGCTAAAGTAATTTACAACTTTCTCTCGAACAAGTTAAATCATAGATATTAATTTTTATCTATCTCCTCTCGGTCTCAAGATGAACAACTAACTTTCATAAGCTCCTAAGATTTTAATTCCCTCGCAAGATCATATCAACCTCTCGGTCTGTTTAGTCTCTTACGTTATGAATTTCCCAATTCTAGCAATCAACTATCTCCTCTCGGTCTCAAGTCAATCACAAATATGCATAAATACGGACCCTGTATTCACACAATTCATATAATCACAAGAAATTGATAAACAAAAGATAGACCAGAATGAATAAATAAAATTACTTCATAAAATAATCCGAGTACTCGCAAATCCTAGAATCTCAAAGAAATTTAGCTACTAAACATGTTCTCAATACTCAAAATAAACAAATCCATGAGTTCAATGAAGAAGAAAAAGAGAAAAGAAAGAAGAACTATTGTTGTCGTTAGTTCCCGGGTCTTCAATCTCCACTTCCTCGAATTCCTCGTGTGTTTCTTGCTTTCTGTAGGCCTCCAATGGTGTCAAAAGTCCCAAAAACGTGTTCTTTATGTTCCTTATATACTGTAGGGCAATTATAGGTTGAAAAAGGGACAAAATCGCGTAGGTTTCCTAATTCCCGCTGGATTGTCTGCACGTCACACGACTCTTGTCACTAGCCATACGAGTCGTGTGACTTTTCTTCAATTTTCGGCGAAGTTCCAAGGCCACACGACCACCCCACACGAGACGTCACATGAGTCGTGTGAGCCCACACGACTCGTGTCATGGGCCACACGACTCGTGTGAGTGAGCAGCAACAAAATTCTTCAAAATCTTGATTTTCTTCACTTCACACGACTCGTGTAATTGACCACACGAGTCGTGTGACATGTCTGCACCTTGTTTTTGCCGTTTTTCATCCCGATTCCATCTTTAAAGCTTTTTCGGGCATATTTCCTGCAAAACCAACGACAAATATACCTCTATCATAGATTAATAAATCAAACAAAATGGTGCACAATCCCACGATAAATACGGTCAAACATCATACTATATCACTCATAATGCATGAAATCAAATGCCTCCTGCTGAGTCGCTATGCGATCGGAAAATATGATGAATGTCAACTCCCCCAAACTTAAACCCTTGTTCATCCCCGAACAAGAACAAGAAAATCAAAACTCAAGCACAATGAGTCATATCCAACTAGAACAGCTTCAAATACTTCAATAAAACCAAGAAAAATTCAAGTGATCATAATTATCATGCTTTCGACTACTAATTTGTGTCTACCTTGAATCAGCGAACCCTCAAATAGGAATAATATATGTGCCTCACTCACATGTCATCAATAGGGAGAGATACGCTCAAGTCAAATCAAACACCCGTTTAACTATATGTTTGCCAATCATCTAACACCCTACTTCAAATACAACTAGTAATTATGAGCTTTAAATCAAAAGGTCTTCTTGGGTTGTAACGTAGGCTATTTGGTCAAAGGTAGGATATATATGGGTAAAGTGGCTCAAATAAACAATCATAACATTCGAGTAGATAGACCACTTGACTATTCTGCTACTCATCCCTAATCAACATCAGTGTTTCACATCCCCAAACTAAAATAATCCATACAAAACTCATAAATGCTCAAATCGAATCACAAAGAGAGTACTTGACCTTTTTTTTTTCAAGGGGAGTTTACTTCTTCCAAACAATATCAAACCGTAAGGACAATATTCCCTAGATATAAACATTGGAGGTCATCTAAGTATCCTAGGGTAGTTTTCTATACTCATTGCTTGTCAAACTTAATCAACTCGTAAGAGGAGTAGAATCCCGACAGTTCGACTTGCGAGCTTCCTTTATTATCATTTTTTTCCTTTTCATCATCTTTTTTTTCTTTTTTTTTTTTTTGGGTCAAGCACCTTAAATGGGACTCAATCACGCCGCATTCCATATTCAAACATTCAATAAATAACACCGTTATCCCAATACATCCCAAACAATAGTCAACTTTTTCAAAATAAACAAGATAATCTGGTCGACAAGAAAAGGGGCATAAGTCTCAAACGGGCTACTAGTGAAAAATATTTTAAGGACAATGAAACAAGGCCAAACGAGCTAAATCAAAAACCGCCTAAATCATTTTTAAAGCTCACAATCACCAATGCATTTTTTTTTCAAGTGAGAATCAAGGCAAATTCTAATAACTCGGGCATTCAATTTGACACACACAACAAGGAATAAAGGCTCAAGTCTCACTAGGCTCAATATATCACTAATAAACGGCTCATAAGCATTTTCATCTAGGCATGACAAATCACAACCCCATCACAATCTCTCGATCACATCAAATTACCATCCACCATTCAAGTTATACATCCCATCAAATCAAAACCACAAAATACACGAGAGATAGTCTTAAAATAAAACCTACTCCTAGAAAGCAAATAAACGAGCAAATAAATATATAAAAAGTAAAATAAACTAATGCAACCTATATGCAATGCAAGATACTGGGATAAGAACCTAAGATATGCCGCACCCCTCCCCCAAACTTATTCTTTCGAGAAAGAACAAATTTGAAAGAAAAAGTGGTATATCTTAGAGGACTAACTTCTTGAAATCACGGCTGAGGAGGGGGAAAGTGTCCATCGTGTCGCTGCATCCAGTCAAATATCTGCTGGAAGCCGCTCGTCATCTGCTCCTCTATACGCTGGTAGCCGCTATCCATCCTCTGCTCCAGCCGAGCCGTAGACGCACAGTTCTCATCCCTCCAACCCCGTACGTCTGTCATCAGCAAGCGCATATCCTGCTCGAGCATCTCCATCCTATGATCCACGTCAGGCTGTCGACGATGATGCCTCTACCTCTGTTGTTGTTGTCGCTACTCAGATGCTCGGGAGGACTCCGGTATGTCCTTATGTGGGCCCAGCTGCTCTGGTCTCGAACCATCCTCCACATACTGCACAAGGGCACCTACATCCTCGCCCTCGAAGGTGGCTATATCATCCTCCTCCTCATCCTCGACTGCTCGATCAGCTGGATTCAGCCGCGGGGCGAGTTTCTGGAGATCCCTCACTACCGGTCTCTCCGCTACGGCTCGTGCGTGCTCGGGGGTATCCATCTTCAAATTTCCCTCACTGTGGAGCCTCGTCAGCTGTGAGTACGGGAGAGGGAAATGGTCGTCCGACCTCTGTACGAAGAACATCTGACCTCGCAAATCAGTCCTCAGATAATTAAAATTAACCAACGCCGCCATATCTAAGAGATCCCCTCCCGGGACTCGCCCCCATCCAGAGTAGTCAATCCTCAAATGGTCGGCGATCATCGTCACGGCCCCACCACACTGGAGTTTATCTGACTCTCCTCTACTCATACGGCACAAATGCTCGCCGACGAACCGTCCTAACCTGGGCTTCCTTTGTGTCATCAAACTCCAAAGAATGAAGGCTTCAGTCTTCGTGACCGTTCCACTCTCCTTCTTAGCGAACAACGTGCTCGCCATCACCCGGTGCACATAATGAAGCACCGGGTTGTGGATGTCCGCGGCCTTCACTGCCCCTCGGGCAAACTAGAACCATCCTCCTCCTCCAGAACTCAGCGTAATGGACCGCCAGAACCCCGACTCGTCATACGTACTCAAGTCGATAGAAACTCCTCATCCTCCAAAACATGCATTGAGCCCCGCTTCATTGAGACTCCAATTTTTATTGTTCAACCGGAAGGTAATCCTCTCCAACTGGTTGGTCATCGCCTTTTTTTGCTTCTCCACGGTGCTCTAGAACTCGAGCACCATCCTCCTATATGTCCTCGGTCGAGTACCGAAGACTCCAGCCAAACCAATCATGTTCCAAAGAGGCCTCACCTCCTCATGTATGCCACTAACGCGCTCGGTGGCCTCATCGGGATACCGGGTCGGCTTAATAGTCATCTTTGCGAGCTGGGTCCATCTCTCTCTCTACCAGTCGTGTGGTAGTATAGCCCCCAACTCGCTTCCTGGAGTCGGTTCGACCTCGACATTCTCAATAACTCACGCTCGTGGATTATTCGGTGGAGGGTTAGCACGAGGTGGGACACCGGCACCCCCGCTATTCCTTGTTTGCCTACGAGTGTTCATTGTGTACCTACATTTGCAAAATTCAATATATCAACTTCAAAATCCCCAATAATCACAACAAGTCAAAGTCCAAACTCCAACATCAACACACAACTCAATTTTTTTCAATTCCAAACAAGTCCCAAAAAGAAAGCAAATAAATATCATCAACTACAAGTGCTACTTCAAACAATTCACCAAAAATTCACAAACCAACATTCAACTGCACTAAATATCATCAACTCTTCTCTACATCTTTTCTCCAATCATCCAAGATAATTTAGGTAAATTCATGAAAAATTCATCACATAACATAACAATTTCACCAAAAATTCATCCAACTACAATCACTAGCCCAAGAAATTCAACACAACTTCACATCAACTCTCCAATAATTCCACATGTTCATCACAAATTCACACAAGTATAATCAAGGTTAAGAACATAAACAAGTAAGCTCAACAACAATTCACCTCATGCCCAATATCCCCCTCTTCCCAATATCAAACAATTAGCACTAAGAATCATATGAAAAAAAGGGCAAAATCATCAAGTAGAGCTCGCACATGAAGTGTTCAATCAAATTCCCCAAAGAGTTCTTAAGCCTAATATCAAAATAACGCTCAAAACCGCACCACCATACCTCAATTCAACATCCCATCCGTGATATCACAAGAAGAAGAAAGAGAGTTCGTACCTTTCTTGATGAATTCAAACAAAATCTGAGATAGCAAAACCCTAGGTCATAGAACACCAAAATTTCTTCTTCTTACACAAGTTAGATTAGAAAATATTATATAAGGTGGTAAGGATAAGTAATTCGTGATGATTTTCGGAGATTATAAGCAAAAGAAATCGAAAATATAGAGAGATGTGAGGGAGGGACGAGAGACACGAAGAGAGACACGAGAACAACCAGTGGGTCGTGTGAAATAAAGAATAAGGAAGGAAGAGTTGTTTTTTTTAAACCTGTACTGGGAGTGACACGACTCGTGTCCAAGCAATACATGAGTCATGTGACTTAATTAAAAATCGACAAAATTGCTCTCAGGTTCACACGACCAGTGTCCAATATCCACACGACCCGTGTGACGTGACACGACTCATGTCACTGTGTCACACGAGTCGTGTGAAAATCCCGAGACCGAACATCGAAAATCTTATTCCCCGCCCCAGGTCACACGAGCCGTGTCACTAGGCCACACGACTCGTGTGGACCTGGGACCCTTTTTTTATATACAAAATAAAAACAAAACTAAGCGTATTCTAAAAAAAAAAAAAACTATACACTAAATCATTGGGTTGCCTCCCAATAAGCACTTAATTTAACGTCTTTAGCTAGACGAATACCTGGCGGACCTTTAGTCATTCAAATAGGCGATAAAGATCGTCTTGGCTTGCTCCAGGCTAAAATATGGCTTAATCCGCTGAGCATTCACCACGAATGTAGTGCCATCACTTATTCTACTGCTCCATTTGCCATCATCTTCGTGATTACGAACGGTCCAGACCACCTCGACTTGAACTTACCGGGAAAGAGCCTGAATCGCGAATTGAAGAGTAGAACTTGATCACCTTCAGCAAATTCTCGTTTCCTAATCAATTTGTCATGGTATCTCTTCGTCTTCTCCTTATAGATACGAGAACTCTCATACGCCTCCGTGCGAAACTCGTCCAATTCGTTGAGCTGCAACTTCCTTTTGAGCCCGGCCTTTTCAAAGTCAAGATTGATCTTCCTCATAGCCCAATAAGCCCAGTGCTCCAATTCAATAGGCAAATGACATGATTTAGCAAATACCAATTGATATGGAGACATACCTAGAGGAGTCTTGTACGCCGTCCGATAAGCCCACAATGCTTCATTGAGGTGATTCACCCAATCCTTACGACTTCCAATGACTTTCTCGAGCACTTGTTTGATCTCTTGATTAGCCAACTCGGCTTGCCCATTAGCTTGTGGATGGTATGCCGTCGTCACTTTATGCTTCACTCTATACTTGGCAAAGAGACTTCCAAGCCACTTATTATAAAAGTGCGACCCACCATCGGTAATCAACGCTATCGGAGTCCCAAAGCGTGTAAGGATATTCGCTCTCAAAAATTTCAGCACCTCCTCAGCATCATTCGTCTTGGTTGGCACCGCCTCAACCCATCTCGACACATAATCCACTGCCAAAAGAATATACTTTGACCCATAAGACACCGGAAAGGGTCCATATAATTGATCCCCCATACGTCAAATTATTCCACCTCAATGATGTTAGTGAGGGGCATCTCATCTCGCCTAGAAATTCCTCTCGTCCGTTGGCATCTATCACATGATAACATGAACCGATGACAATCCTTATAAATGGACGGCCAATAGGAGCCGCTTTGCAACACCTTGATGGCGGTTCGGTTTCCCACGAAGTGACCTTCACCCGGTGATGAATGACATTGCCTCATAATCTCTCCCCATTCTTCTTCGGGGACACACCTTCTAATAACCATGTCCGCGCACCTACGGAATAAGTATGGCTCGTTCCAATAGTAGAACTTCACATCATGAAAGAATTTATTCCTCGCATAATAGGACAAATCCGGAGGTGGTACGCCCGACGCCAAGTAATTCACAAAATCGGCGTACCAAGGTAGGTGGGCCCAAATGTGCATCATGTGCTCGTCCAGAAATTCTTCATTAATGGGGACCAAACGATCATCCCCTTCAACCGGGCACTCCAATCGAGATAAATGGTTCGCCACAACATTCTCGCATCCCTTTCGGTCCCGGATTTCTAGATCAAACTCTTGAAGTAAGAGCACCCATCGAATCAATCTTGTCTTGACATCCTTCTTTGCCATGAGGTGTCGAATCGCCACATGGTCGGTAAACACGATTGTTTTTATCCCAACAAGGTAGGGTCGAAACTTGTCGAATACATACACCACTGCTAGCATCTCCTTCTCTATGGTCGTGTAATTTACTTGAGCTGGATCCAACATCTTGCTCGCATAATAAATCACCCGAAAGAGTTTATCTCGCTTTTGGCCTAAAGCGACCCCCACGTCTACGTCACTCGCATCACACATCAACTCGAATGGTTGCTCCCAATCCGACACAATCAATATAGGAGCACTAACAAGGGCCTTCTTCAACGTCTCAAAAGCCTGCAAACACTTCTCACTAAAATCAAATGTAGTATCTTTTTCTAACAAAACACTAAGAGGTTTAGCAATTTTAGCAAAATCACGAATGAACCTTCTATAAAATCCTGCATGGCCTAAGAAACTTCTTACCGACTTCACGTTTGTAGGAGGTGGAAGTTTTTCAATGGCTACAATTTTTGCCCGATCTACCTCAAGTCCCGTGGAAGACACACGATGCCCAAGAACTATACCTTCCTTCACCATAAAGTGACATTTCTCCCAATTTAAAACAAGGTTAGTTTCTTCACATCGCTGCAACACTCGAGATAAATTAGCCAAGCAATTATCAAATAAAGTACCAAACACTGAAAAATCATCCAAAAACACCTCCATAATATTCTTAATTAAATCATGAAAAATTGTCATCATACATCTTTGAAAGGTAGAAGGAGCATTACATAAACCAAAAGGCATCCTACGATAAGAAAAAACACCATAAGGACATGTAAAAGTCGTCTTTTCTTGGTCCTCCGGAGCTATCAAAATTTGATTGTATCCAGAATAACCATCAAGAAAACAATAAAAATTATAACCCGCTAACCTATCAAGTATTTGATCCACAAAAGGCAAAGGAAAGTGATTCTTACGAGTAGCGGCATTTAATTTACGATAATCAATACAAACACACCAACCTGTCAAAAGCCTAGTAGCAACAACACCATCATGCTCATCTTTCACAATAGTCATCCCCCCTTTCTTAGCCACAACATGTGTAGGACTAACCTATTCACTATCAGAAATAGCAAAATTCATCCCCGCATCTAACAATTTAAGGACCTCTTTTCATACTACTTCTTGCATAATTGGATTTAGCCTACGTTAATTTTGAACACATGGCTTATAATTATCCTCAAGCAAAATTCTATGCATGCAAATTAAGGGACTAATACCTTTTAAATCACTAATCGACCAACCAATCGTTGATTTATGCCCTCTCAAGACTCTCAATAATTTCTCAAGTTCTGAATTAGAAAGGTAAGAAGAAACGATTACCGGAAACGTGTCATTCCCTCCAAGATATGCATACTTCAAGTGCTCCGGTAAAGGTTTCAGGTCTAACTTCGGGACTCCATCTTTCTTCTCTCCTTGACTTGCACTTGGTCCCGGCTCATCCCGTCTCAACTCCAAAAATGCGGCTTGCTTCTTCGGGACTTCTCTACAACAATCCAGCACATTAACACATTTTAATAATTTTTCTTGAAAAGGATCAAACGAAAAAGAAGCAAATAATGATTTTTGAACACAAAGATCAAAAGGGTCTTTAGATGAAGAAGTAATCATGTCATTGTCGAAGGAAGCCTCAACAACTTCAATCACTTTACATTCTTCGATCTCACCATCCTCATCATTATTCTTCATTGCTTGATATATGGAAAATGATGCTATCTTCGTCAACCCGGAGAGTAAGCTCGCCATTATTCACATCAATCAACGCTCCCCCGATTGCAAGAAACGGATGACCCAAAATTAGCGGGACCTCCTTATCCTCCTCCATGTCAAGGACCACAAAATCAGCCGGAAAAATAAAACCCTCGACTTTCACCAATACGTCTTCCACAATCCCCTTCGGATAAGACAAAGATCTATCCACCATTTGCAATGCAATCGTAGTGGGCCTAATCATCCCAATCTCCAACCTCTTGAAAATTGATAGTGGCATGAGATTGATGCTTCCTCCCAAGTCGCACAACACCTTCCCGAACCGCTTTTCTCCTATAATGTTCGTCAATTTTTTTCTTTACAAAATGTTGAGGAAAAGGTAAAGGAATATTATGAGTAGAAGTGTTAGAACTAGATTTTGGCTTCTCAGCCCCTGTAATTGCGATTTTGGGGGCTCCACTACTACTTCCACAACTTCTTCCTCTTCCATGCTTTCCTCAGGCTCGACTTTTCCTGACTCATCAATTGGCATCCTCGGTCCCTTATACTCTAAGCCACTCCTTAGACGGATGGATTTTCATTGTTCCTTTGGATTCACTTCTGTGTTGCTCGGAAATTGTCCTCTCTGCTGTAGACTTCCAACTGCCGTGGCAACTGCCCAATTTGTTGTTCAATTGACTTCATTTGCTTCTCCAAGGTAGAGTGCTTAGCCTGAGATTCGCCCATGAATTGTTGCATCTGAGTCAAAAAAGTTTGGGTGGTAGCTGCTAATGAGGAGAGCACATCTTCGAGTGCCCCGTTGGTCACTGAAAATCCAGGAGGTGGTTGTATAGCATTATTCGGATTTGCATACGATAAACTGGGGTGATTCCAGTTGCCTTGGTAATAAGTGTTCCCCGCTTGAGGTCCTCGAAAGTTCCCAAAATTCTGGTTATTCACATAATTCACGTCCTCGACCGGTTCTCCAACTCCTAAATTCTCAGTCTTTCCCCCATGTATGTTGTTTATCACCAATACTGCTATTTGAGCCGCCATCGAAGCGGCTGAGTCCGCCTCATTCGTAGTTGCCACTCTCTTAAGCATAGTCCTCTCAACCGGCCACTGATAGCTATTCGACGCCATCTCCTAAAGAATTCGCTTTGCGTCGTTTGGTCGCCTTCCCAAAAGGGCACCTCCAGCTGAGGTGTCCACCATAGCCTTCATCGGGCCACTCAATCCATTGTAGAAATAGCAAATTTGGTGCTCCTCCAAAAATCCATGTTGTGGGCACATCCGAAGGAGTTGCGTGTAAAGCTCCCAGGCCTCGTATAAAGGCTCACCATCTTGTTGCTTGAATTGAGTGATCTTCGTCTGAAGTCTCAACATCTTGCTCGGTGGGAAGAACTTCAAGAGAAATTTCTGACGCATCTCTTCCCATGATGTCACTGTCCCGGCCTCAAGAGAATTGTACCACACCTTGGCTTTATCTCTAAGAGAGAAAGAGAAAAGCCTAAGCCGGATAGCATCCTCCGGGACTCCATTGTACTTCACCGTACCACAACTCTCCAAAAATTGCGCCAAATGCGCATTCGGGTCCTCAATTGCAGCTCCCCCAAACTGCTCTTGCTGCACCATTCGAATCAAGGACGGGCTCAACTCAAAAGTATTAGCCGCAATTCTCGGCCCGTGACCTCCTCCATATACTTGGTCAGCATGAGGTTGGAAGATGTTCCGAACCGGTGTTCCTGTCTCTTGTTGAGCCTGCTGAGCTAGTTGGCTTTGTAGCTGTTGAGTTCGGTATACCGTACGGATCAGAGTTTGCAGCGGAATTTAAAAATTTTTATAAGTATTTATCTGATAAATACTTATTCCGTACATAAGTATAACGATGTAACGAATAAGCATCATTTAAAATCAAGTAACTTTTACTAATTTTGATTTGATATGATAATTTCTCAAATTACCTTTAATCTTGAACTCCTTCAAAATTGTCGATGATTGAGGAAATCGGTTTCCGGTTTGGTAACGTCCACTCCTTGATGTTACTCGAGTCCACTCTTTGATATTACTCGCTTTAGGAATCCAAACGTCTTCCCTCTAATCGTATCCACCTTTTGAAGTCCGATTCTGACGATAGTTCCTTCACTAGTAGAAACTACTCAGTTTTATTCAATAAGTATAGAATATATATTTTATGAAAAAATTTACAAGAACTCTTTCTTGTATTTTGAGAGATAATTCAACTATTGAAACTTCTCAAAAACTAAGTTAAAAACAAGAACTCTTTCTTGTTTTAAAAGAAATAATTCAACTCTTTGAATTTCTTTACAAAACCTTTTTGTAAAATTTCTCAAGAGCTAAATTCAAAACAAGAACTCTTTCTTGTTTTGGATTATGAAGAACACTTCTTCTTATCTCTTTTTCAACTATTGAAAACTTAGCAAAACTTAATAGAAGACTAAGCAATCAATGTGCAAACATTTTGCACCTATTTATACTAAACATTTTAGCATAAAATAATCAATATTTGATATTTATTTATTTTAGATAAAATCAGATTTTATTTAAAAATTCATACCAAATATTGACTTTTAATTAATAATGTGGAGTGGTTCTTAACCACCATCAACCACCATTATTTTGTCTCTTAATTATTTTAATCTTTAATCATATTAAAGATAAAATAATAAAATAATAATTCTTGAAAATATTTTTCAAGACTTTATTATTGTAATCTTTTCTTCCATTTCCTCATTTAATAATCTTATTATTATTTGGATTTGAAACTTAAAATCCAATTTTAAATTCCAACTATTAATTAGTAATTCCATTAATTACTAAATTAATATCCAAAATTCAATTAATCAATCCAATTGATTAATTTAATATATTCCTTTAATTGACATCTAATCAAATTAGATTTGTCAATTAGTTCTAACTCTTCAGAATTACTATTTGAATTTTACCTTCATTCAAAAATTGGTGTGACCTTTTAGGTTCACAATTAATACTAGTAGTGGGTTTACAACTCTTTGTAATTTGAGTTAAATCTTATTAACTCTTATTCATGAATTAACTCTTTAGTTCAAGAACCCACATATCATGGGAATATCTAGCAAGTAGCATGAATCGAGTATTAAGTGAATAGCGAGTAAACCTATTTCGATTACAAGTCCATACATGTAAAATCCTTTCGACATCCAATTTCCTGACTAAATCTTTGGGTATGATTTTGTCGAAACCCAAATTGATTTAATAATTATGATTCTATTTCAAGTTTAGTAATTCGTTTATGAATCTCTATTCATCCCGCCTTGGCCAAGGACTTTGAATTACTAACTATGAAACACATAGGAAATTCACTTATCTTCATAAGTGTTGAATCCTTTGTTTGCCACTAACAAACTTCCATACATATTAATATAATACCCAAACTATCCCTTTATACGATTGTGCTAGCAATCAAAAGAATAAATCAAAGTAAAATATAATATGCACAAAGTTACCATTGTGCCTCAAGTCTAAGGATTAATCATGTACTATTGTAACATGAAAATTCTTATTCGACAAGAAAAATCTTTCATTAAGAATTTTCATACGGTCATGTTCAGCGAACTTGTTCTCTAACAAGCACCCACATATATGTACTTGCGTCCCACGCTAATGTTGATGGAATGCAACATTCTTGTCCAACAAGCATACATACTATGTGCAAGTCTTTTCTGGATTATTTGATATCCCATCTCGAAACATCCAACGACTTGGAACTGTATTTATGATCACAGCTTTCAAGATATGTTCCATGATCACCATCTCTATACGCAACCATATCTTATAGCTATGTGTGATCTAGGGATTTTATCTTAAGTGCAAATATAGTATAAATGCTTACTCTTAAGATAAAGTAATGTCTATTAATTAATATAATTCCAATAGATTGTATTTACAAGTAGAATACGTCCAATCAGATTGGAACGTCGGGTATACTACTCTAACAGTAGCTTCGCCAGTTGTGCCTCGAGCTGTCTATACCTCTCTTCACCTTGTTCCTCCATTGCACTTCTCAGTCATTGTTGTAGTCTTCGATTTGCGTTGCTCCTTCGACAACAAGCTTCAATCTCGGGGTCAAATTTCGCAGGTGAATTCCCACTAGACCTCGTAATCATGCACGTGCCTGTCAAAACACACAAACCAAAAACAATGCAATTAAGAACCAAAGTATTAAACAAAAATAAAAATGGCTAAAGTAATATCTACCCGTCTTCTTCTAATATTAATTAATTTTAACAAAACAATCCTCGGCAACGGCGCCAACTTGTTCGCAAAATATTTCACTACCCGCAAGTGTACGGAGTAGCTGTAGTAAATGGCGAGCAAGGTCGTATTCCACAGAGATTGTTGCTAAAGTAATTAAGTACCAAAATATAGACGATTAAATATTATTTAGACTAATGCAAATTTGATTGCAATTTTTGTTCTAAACTAATGAATGAATGCAAAATAAATTCTAACACTAACGAAGGCTTGTTCTAAATAAATCAAGTATGAGAAACAGATTCTAGGTTATGCTTTCCTCAGGGTTATTCTAGCGAAATTTTCTGATTCATTCAAACCTTATTTAATTCTACCGATCGTAGGGATAATCGCTAAAGTAATTTACACCTTTCTCTCGAACAAGTTAAATCGTAGATATTAATTGTTATCTATCTCCTCTTGGTCTCAAGATGAACAACTAACTCCCATAAGCTCCTAAGATTTTAATTCCCTCGCAAGATCCTATCAACCTCTCAGTCTGTTTAGTCTCTTACGTTAGGAATTTCCCAATTCTAGTAATCAACTATCTCCTCTCGGTCTCAAGTCAATCACAAATATGCATAAATGCGGGCCCTATATTCACACAATTCATATAATCATAAGAAATTGATAAATGAAAGATAGACCGGAATGAATAAATAAAATTACTTCATAAAATAATCCGAGTACTCGCAAATCCTAGAATCTCAAATAAATTTAGCTACTAAACATGTTCTCAATACTCAAAATAATAAATCCATGAGTTCAATGAAGAAGAAAAAGAGAAAATAAAGAAGAACTATTCTTGTCGTTAGTTCCCGGATCTTCAATCTCCACTTCCTCGAATTCCTCGTGTGTTTCGTGCTTTCTCTATGGTAGAGTAGTATACCCGGCGTTCCAATCAGATTGGACGTATTATACTTGTAAATACAAACTATTGGAATTATATTAAATAAAAAGCATTACTTTATTTTAAGAGTAAGCATTTATAATATATTTGCACTTAAGATAAAGTCCCTAGATCACTTATAGCTATAAGATATGGTTGTGCATAGAGATGGTGATCATGGAACATATCTTGAAAGCTGTGATCTTAAATACAGTTTCAAGTCGTTGGATGTTTCGAGATGAGATATCGAATAATCCGGAAAAGACTTGCACATAGTATGTATGCTTATCGGATAAGAATGTTGCATTCCATCAACATAGCGTGGGACGCAAATACATATATGTGGGTGCTTGTTAGATAACAAGTTCACTGAACATGACCGTATGAAAATTCTTAATGAATGTTTAGCTGTCGAATAAGAATTTTCATGTTACAATAGTACGTGACTAATCCTTAGACTTGAGGCACAATGGTAACTTTCTGCATATTATATTTTACTTTTATTTATCCTTTTGATTGCTAGCACAATCGTATAAAGGGATATTTTGGGTATTATATTAATATGTATGGAAGTTTGTTAGTGACCAACAAAGGATTCGACACTTATGAAGATAAGTGAATTTCCTATGTGTTTCATAGTTAATAATTCAAAGTCCTTGGTTAAGGCGGGATGAATAGAGATTCATAATCGAATTACTAAACTTGAAATGGAATCATAGTTATTAAATCAATTTGGGTTTCGACAAAATCATACCCAAAGATTTAATCGGGAAATTGAATGTCGAAAGGATTTTACATGTATGGACTTGTAATTGAAATAGGTTTACTCGCTATTCACTTAATACTAGATTCATGCTACTTGCTAGATGTTCCCATGATATGTGGGTTCTTGAATTAAAGAGTTAATTCATGAATAAGAGTTAATAAGATTAACTCAAATTACAAAGAGTTCTAAACCCACTACTAGTATTAATTGTGAACCTAAAAGGTCACACCAATTTTTGAATAGAGGTAAATTCAAATAGTAATTCTAAAGAGTTAGAATTAATTGACAAATCTAATATGATTAGATGTCAATTTATGGAATATATTAAATTAATCAATTGGATTGATTAATTGAATTTTGGATATTAATTTAGTAATTAATGGAATTACTAATTAATAGTTGGAATTTAAAATTGGATTTTAAATTTCAAATCCAAATAATAATATGATTATTAAATATGAAAATTGGAAGGATGGATTAAAATAATAAGGTCTTGAAAAATGTTTTCAAAAATTATTATTTTATTATTTGATCTTTAAATTTTATTAAAGATTAAAATAATGAAGAGACAAAATAATGGTGGTTGATGGTGGTTATAAACCACTCCACATTATTAATTAAAAGTAGTATTTGGTATAGATTTTTAAATAAAATCTGATTTTATTTAAAAATAAATAATGATCAAATATTGATTATTTTATGCTAAAATGTTTAGTATAAATAGGTGCAAAATGTTTGCACATAAAATTTGCTAAGTCTTGAACTAAAATTTCTTCCAAGAGAGAACATTCAAAGAGTTGAGTGATATTACAAGAAAAGTTCTTGTAAAATTTCCTTATAAATATATATTCTATACTTATTGAAAAACCGAGTAGTTTCTACTAGCGAAGAGGCTATCGTCGGAACCGGAATTCGAAAGTTGGATACGTTTAGAGGGAAGACGATTGGATTCCTAAAGCGAGTAACCACAAGCACACAAAGTGACGTTACCAAAACGGGAATCGCTTTCCTCATCCATCTTCGTTTTTTAAGGAGTTCAAGAACTAAGGTAATTTTCGAAATTAATTACTACAAATCATAATTTGTATTATTACATGTTTTTAAATGATGAAGATTCGTGCATTCGCTATATGTACGTAAGGGTTGAGTATTTATGGGATAAATACTTATTTTTTAAACATAATTTTCCGCTGCGTATAACCCGTACGGTACAGGCGAACCCAACAGTGGTATCTATTGCTGTCAAACGGGCCAGTGGCCCGCGGGCTGGCCCGTCCGCCCGCTTAAACGGACGGACTTGGGCCTTTGCTTGGCCAGCCCGTCCCCGTTTGGCCCGCGGGCTGGGACGGGCTGGCCCGTTTTTTTTTTTTTTAAATTATGTTATTTAAATTTAGTATTTTTTATTTTACTTATAACTTATAATTTGCACATGAAATATTTTTCTACATAATAAAAATATTAATAAATCAAATAATATTTTATGTCAATTAAGTCGCTCCTACGCGTGAATATCCTATTACTATTGACAAAAGAAAATAAAAATAAAAACTAGATGACAAATATTTAACATCATTACACTTGAAACCTTACTAATTTATTAATATATTAGTAAATATAAGGATAAACAAACCAAAAAATATATAAAATTGTAAATACCATAAAAAATAATAAATAAAATAAATAAATTTGGCCCGCGGGCGAGCTAATTTGGCCCGCGGACTAATGCGGGCGGGCCGCGGGCTATAGACTTCCCGGTCCGTAAAAATGCGGGCCATTTTGGCCGGCCCCGTTTGGACCGCGGGCCAGCGCGGGCCGGAGCGGGCCGGGTCGGGCCGGCCCGTTTGACAGTGCTAGTGGTATCAGAGCCACGGTTATCATCTTTAAAAACAGATTATGATTTGTTAATGTTTATGAGATAAACAAGATAATTAAATGTTTATGTGATAAATATATTAATTATTAAAAATAAAAAAATAACTCGCGAGAAGATGTCGGGAGTCGCGACTTGTAGTTTACAAGTCGCGAGTTTGGATTTTTGAAGTCCCAGTTTCTCGCAAGTCGCGACACGAGTCGCGAGTCGCGAAACGAGTCACGAGAATAAGTCGCGAGTCGCGAGAAGAGCCTGATCAGCCTTTGTTGTACTCGCGAGTCGCGAGACGAAGTCGCGAGTCGCGACATGAATGTCGTGAGTCGCGACTTGATAAAAAATAAAAAAAATTAAAAATAAAATTATTCATGTGATGAATGATTTAATTTAGGGATGATCATGAGCCTTTTATTCAATATGATTGAATGTTTGAATGTTTTATTCAATATGATTGAATGATTGCATTTTATTCAATGTGATTGAACGGATGTAATTTATCCAGACCTGCGAGTCTCTTGAATTATGATTTGTAAAATTTTAAATTTTTTTATCATTATAAGATTAGATCAAGGTGGAGACCGTTCGATACAAAAGGCCCACGTCTGTGTGGGTAATTTTACAAATTGTAAATTTTGAAGGTCTGTGCTTGTACGGGTAGATAAAATAAATTGTAATATAAGTAGTTCTATTTATTTGTTTTATCACGTACATAGGCATAGACCCATTTTGACTCGAATGGGTCGTATAGACAAGGACGTGATCATCCTACTGTATGCATGCATTAGATGTATGTTAGGTTTATTTATGCTTGTGATTCATGCGATGGATAATGCGGTAAATAAACGTAAAGATGGTAATCGATGAGATCTAAGGAACCCCAAAGAACTAATTTGATTAATTCAATATCAAATCAGTAATGGATAAAAATAAGTCGGAACATATTAATCCAGACCTTCCATCAAAAGTAGACGACATGAGATGCTACGATGCTTTATCACCGACCATGAGTCGTGGGGTGGTTTTGTGTCGAAAGCTGTGATCCCTACTAAGTATAGTGATACTCGTGAAACGGATTTATCTTTGTGTTGACCATGAGTCGTGGGACATTCTGGTGGGCCGTTATCATGAATGTTTGATGGGTTTGATTTGACACTGAGTAATATATACGGTCATAAAATTGAGGTATATTAGGAAACGTGAGGCAAAACATCTTGAAGGTTGTATAATGATAAATTGTCAAAAGCTGACTACCGATAAAATTGTTTCATGAGTACTCATAAAATTGGGATATGAAATAATTTTATTGGACTTCAAGCCCACTATGAAAATTAGATTTTCATAATTAAAATAGGATTTTAATTAAAATAGTGGGAGACATTTAATGTTAAAGACCTAATATTAAATGAATATAAATTCTATAGTATGATTATTTTCTGCTTCGTTTGTTTTGTAGATCACTCTACTAAATGGCTAAAAATCCAATCACAAGTATCCTTGAACAAAATAAATTAACTGAACCCAATAAATGTTATCATTGTGGTAAAACTGGACATTGGAAGAGGAACTTGAAGGAGTATCTTGCAAGTCTGAAAAGTTCAGGAAATTATTTTGTTGAAAGTAACTTATCAGTTAATGATTCTTCTTTGGTATTGGATACCGGCTGTGGCTCACATATTTGCAATGATTTGCAAATGATGGCAAGAAGTAAAAAGTTAGAAAATGATGAACAATCCTAAGAATGGGCAATGGGGCAAGGGTTGCTGTCAAAGCTATTGGGAATGTTTATCTAGCTTTAAATAATGGTGTAACAGTTTGTTTGACAAATTGTTTGTATGTTCCGGATGTTATAAAAAACATAATCTCTATTCCAGAATTGGATAAAGAAGGTTTTAAGTTCGTAATGGGTTATATACCATTACACCACAAAGTGGGTTATATATTCCATTTTCAAAGATACAACTTATATATTCCGGAAAGTTAACAAATAGGTTATATACCATTACACCACAAAGTCCTATCCTAACCATTCAAAAAAATAAAAGGAAATTAGATAATCATAGCTCATTCATAATTTGACACGCTAGATTAGGTCATATATCTGAAAAGAGAATTCACAAATTGGGACCAAAACTTGACCTTAGGGGAGAGGAAAGGTTGCCTACTTGTGAGTCATGTCTTAAAGGTAAAATGACTAAATCACCATTTGTTGGACAAGTGGAGCGAGCTAAAGGTCTGTTGGATTTGATCCATACATATGTTTGTGGACCACTAAATGTTAGTGCCAAGGGGAACTACTACTATTTCATAACCTTTACTGATGATTATTCAAGGTATGGTTATGTATACCTATTAAGGTACAAATCTGAAGTATTTGAAAAGTTCAAAGAATTCAGAAATGAAGTGGAGAAACAAATTGGTCGTAGTATTAAAGTTCTTCGATCGGATCGAGGAGGTGAATACTTGACTAATGAGTTTCTTGATTATTTAAGAGATAATAGGATTATTTCACAGTGGACACCTCCTGGAACTCCACAACTTAATGGAGTTTCAGAAAGGAGGAATCAAAAATTGTTAGCCATGGTTCGATCGATGATGAGTTCCACTACTTTACCTCTTTCATTCTGGGGTTATGCCTTAGAAACAGCAGCACATATTTTGAATAGAGTGCTAAGTAAAGTTGTACCTGTTTGTCCCATTTTTGTGTCATTTTTGGTCATTATTTTACCGTTCTTTTTCCCCCGTATTGAGTCGTTTAGGTGGTTTTAGGATCCTTTTGTCATTTATTATGTGTTTTGCGTTCATTTGAGTGTTGCGGTGCTTTCTATTTGTTTTCCGATCTTTTTTCCGTTCTCTTTTTGTTTTTGGTGTGTAGTTTGGAGACCTCCGGAGAACAGGTTTTCGGGAATCTTTTGAGGTGGCTGACACCATTAGAAAGAAGGGCTCGTTAGCGACACGTAGGAAAAAACGGAACTCAATTCCAATACCGGACGAGCCCAAACGAGTCAAAACCGTGAAGTCATGCAAAGCTGCCAAGGCCTTAGTGCCGCTAAGGCCATTGTGGTTAGCGGGGCTTTGGACAGCCTAGCGGACAGAACCGAACAGCTAACATGGGTTAGCGGCGCTAAGCCCTTAGCACCGCTAAGGCACCATTGGTTAGCGGCGCTAACCCCTTAGCGCCGCTAAGGTCTGTTTTGTAACAATCGCGATTTTTGTGGATTTTGAATTTGGGGAATTATTAGATCGAGCCTAGGGCATTTCTTGAGGGACCCAGACATTGTTATTCGAGTTTTTCTTCACTACAAACATACTTTCTCTTAGTTTTTCATTGGATTCAACCTTGGAGAGTGAAATCTTCCAAGATTTGACTTGTGGATTTGGTTTTCTTCCTTGTTTCGACATCGGATTTATATCAATCGTAAGCTTCTCTTTTCGTTTATATGATGATTATAGCTTTGATTGTTGTGAATGTTGATGTTGAATTCGGTATGAGTGGCTAAATTCATATGCTAGGGAATAGGGGATTGATGTTTTGAATTCATTTGCTGTAACACCCCACCTTACTGTAAAATCAGAGTAGCGCAATTACTCGCAAAGTCTTTGAAAACTAAACACTTTTACTTTGCGAAAACTAATTCGGGGTGCTACCGTGAAAATCGTTACTTAACTTTAGAAAACTGTTGTTTTAACTTATTAAAAACGTCCGGTTACTGGAAAACTTGTTTTCTGAAAAGTTCGTCAAAATACGATAAATTCGTCAAAATGTATCAAAAACATCGTCAAAAGATCGTCAAAATGTAAGCGAAAGCGTAAGTCATAAGTATATTTATACAGTCCAAAAATATATATAAATGTCCTGAGAGTCCCGATATGCTCCGTCACGTCATGCTCCCTGCCCGACATCCTGACCTGAAAAACATGATAAAACTGGGGAGTGAGCACTAAGGCACTGTGCTCCGTGGAAACTCATACTAATGTAAAACATCGTAAATAATAACAATATCATGAACTAAGCATATATATCTGAACTGAACTGATACTGGTCTGAACTCGCGACCGAAGTCACGTACTCGCGACCGAAGTCACGTAACTGATAACTGATCTCGTGACCGAAGCCACGTAGTGACCGAAGTCACATCTGAACTGAACATCTGCCGGCGAACCGGACACCATTTGCACACTCTAGTGGGCAGACTAGGGCCACTAGAACCCAGAATGGACCGGCGGCCATTCCGAGCGGATACTGAAAATACATACCTCGAACATGGTAGAGCAATTATAAACAATGTAGTACTTAGTCTGAGTCCCCACCTGCACTGCTGAACTGAAAGGTAGTGCTGATGCCTGCTAAACTGAAAATAATATAAACAATTACTATTGACTATGCTCAGACTGTTAACTTAACTGATTAATTTCGTTAAGATGCTCTATTTTACTTAATCTGATTTTTAGACTTATCCAGAATAACCGGAACTGATTTAACTGGAACTGATTTGGACATGATTTAACTGAACTGAATTAATCCCGGAAAATTCACTGAAAATGACCTTAACTGAT
>CACSLK010027834.1:2543689-2570181 GCA_902706635.1 Striga hermonthica
CAGACTCCAGTCACTCCCGCACCTAATTTCCAAGGTGTAGGGGCGACGACGGTGGTCCCCGGCGGAGGTGCCAGCTCTAGTCAGGCCCAGGAGGCTCGTTTAGCAGCAGCAACGGCGATGCCACCACCACCACCACCAGATCCAACACCACGGCAAGGAGGAGTGCAGGCACAAGGAGGAGTGCCGCTGCAGCTACCCGTACAAACCCCGGGCCAGCAAGTGGTTACGATGACCCGGGAGGAGATGCAGAGGATAGCCGCGGCCGCGGCGGCGCAGGCGGTACAACAGGTCGCAAGTCACACATCGCACGCCACCACTGCGCCAACAACGGCAACGGGGAACCAGGATGAGGATGAGTCCAGTTATGGGGAAGGAGGAGCTGGGAGAGATCGGGTCATGGAGAGGATGGCGGACCAGTTGCGCCAGTTGCAAGATAAGGTGGAGGGAAGGCCAGAGAGGAGAGCTTGAGGACATCCCTTTTCAAGGGAGATCCTCGCTGCTCCTTTGCCAAACAATTTCAAGGAAACCAACTTGGTGTATGACGGGTCATCTGACCCATCGAGGCATGTGAGGACCTTTGAGAACATGGCTGTGTTACATGGATACTCTGATTCTGTTTGTTGCAGGGCATTCTTGTCGACCTTGCGCGGAGGGGCGCTTGACTGGTTTCATCAGTTGCCCTCGGGATCGATTGCGGATTTTGAGGATCTTGCCAGCAAGCTCACTAACCAATATTCGAGCGCAGTGGCGCAAGAGAAGACTTATTTGACCCTGATGGCGATGAAGCAGGGTGACAAGGAGTCGCTGAGGAAGTATGTTGCTCGATACAATAAGACGTGTTTGGAAGTGCACTCCGCTTCAGATGAGGTGAAAGCAGGAGGACTGATTAGGAGTCTTCGAGCAGGGCCCTGGATGAGGTGAAAGCAGGAGGACTGATTAGGAGTCTTCGAGCAGGGCCCTGCCGAACTTCTTTGGCAAAGACCCCGGCTCGATCATATGAGGATGTTCTGAAGCGGTGCAGGAAGTACAATAATCTGGAGGAGATGGAGATAGAGTTTGCAAAACTCGAGGGGATGTCCCAACCAGAACCAAAGAAGGAGCAAAACCCCTCGAGGGGGCGATCACCAAGGAGAAGCTCGCCCAAGGGGAGCGAACAGAGGAGAGCGTCTCCTCGAAGGAGGAGTGGAGACGCGAAAAGGGAAAAGAGAGATGAATGGCAGAGGAGGCCTATGGTGTTCGAGAGACAAAGGTACCACAACTTTACTCCCTTGAGGAAAGATATGACGGAAGTGCTCGAGGCTATGGAACAAAAGATGTCGACTAAGGACGTAACTTGGCCAAAGACAAGGTTTACCGGCCCGCATCGGCCCCGGTCGGATTTGTATTGTCGATTTCATAAGGATTACGGCCATACCACGGAGAACTGCAGGCATCTGAAAGATGAGATCGAGAGGTTGATTCGGGCAGGATATCTGAAAGAGTTTGTCTATCACGACAGAGTGAGAGGAAAGGGCAGGAGAAGATGTAGAGAAGATTCTGAGGAGAGGAGTGATAGAGATGAAGAAGGAGATGGAGGGGATGGTCGAGGAAAAAGATCGAGAAAGGAGGGAGATAGAGAGGGACAAGGAGGAGGGGCCCCGCTGAAAAGAGGAACGATTTACATGATTTCTGGGGGGCCGACAGATTGTGACTCGAACAGATCGAGGAAGGAGCATGCACGAGCAGTGAAAAGAAAGAGAGAGGAGGTGGGGATTACAACGCGCATGCCAATAATAAGTTTTAAGGCGGAGGATGCTGAGGGGGTGGTCTTACCCCACAATGACGCTCTGGTGATAACCACAGAGGTTGCGGGCTTTGATGTAAAGAGGGTGTTCATTGATACTGGAAGCTCGGTGGATGTCATGTTCTATGATTGTTTCGTGCAGATTAACAAGGAGCTGAATACGGAGCTGAAGCCGGTGGCCACGGCGCTTTATGGTTTTAATGGAGGAGAAGTTATGCCGATGGGGGAGGTCAGTTTGCCCGTGGCGCTGGGATCGGGGGAGCTGAGGAAGGTGCGCATGGTGAGGTTCGTAGTTGTAGGGGCTGAGTCATCCTATAACATCATCATGGGGCGGACGAGCTTGAACGCGTTCCAGGCAGTCGTATCCACGTACCACATGACGATCAAATATCCAGTGGGCGAAAACGTAGGGGAGATTGCCGGGGACCAGCTCACTTCGAGAAGCTGTTACCAAACAACAGTTAGCAATAACAAACAATTGGCAAGGAGACAGGCCGAGTCGAAGGGAGAGGAAATCAATCGACCGGGAGGATCGAGGTCGAAGGAGGAGAAGCAAAAGGTGGACAAGGGCAAGGAGAAGATGGACGTCCAGCCTGGAGGAGAGGTTGAGGAAATTCAGATGATCGAAGGATGCGAGGGTAGAAGGTTTAGAATTGGGAAGGATCTGGAGGAGCCCATTCGGTCGAGGCTGATTGACTTGGTAAGGGAGTTCGCTGATATTTTCGCCTATACGGCTGAGGAGTTAACAGGAATAAGTGCGGAGGTGATTGAACATCGACTGAATATCGACCTCAGCGTGAGGCCGGTGAAGCAGAAGAGGAGGCACCATGGGGCGGAGATGGACAAGATTATTGAGCAGGAGGTCGAGAAATTGTTGGGAGCAAGGCATATTAAGGAGATTCAAACACAGTGATGGTGTCGAAGTCGGAAGGAAAATGGAGAATGTGCATTGATTTTCGTGACTTGAATAAGGCGTGCCCGAAGGATCTATATCCACTGCCCAGAATCGACCAGCTGGTCGACTCAACGGCAGGGTGTGAGTTGCTGAGCATGATGGATGCATCCCAAGGGTATCATCAAATTCCCTTGGCTAGAGAAGACAGGAAGCGGGTGAGTTTTGTGACTAGTCGAGGGACCTACTGTTACGTGGTCATGCCGTTTGGTTTAAAGAATGCGGGTGCCACATATCAAAGGTTGGTCGATAAAATTTTTAAGGAGCAGCTGGGAAGGAATATGGAGGTATACGTGGATGATATGTTGGTGAAGAGTAAGGAGGAACTCGACCATGTGCGAGATTTGAAAGAAACATTCTTGACGTTGCGGAGATATGGGATGAAGTTGAACCCGGCCAAGTGCTCTTTCGGGGTTAGATCGGGCAAATTTCTGGGCTACCTGGTGACCAAGAGAGGTATTGAGGTCAATCCGGAGAAAGTACGAGCTGTGATGGAGATGAAGTCGCCAACAAACATAAAGGAGGTGCAAATCTTAGCCGGCCGGATTGCGGGCCTGAGTCGTTTCATATCGAAGGTGGCGGAGAAGAGCAGCCCATTGTTCAGAACCCTAAAAAAGAGCGCGAAGTTTCAATGGACGGAGGAGGCGCAAAAAGCATTCGAGGAGCTGCGAGGGGTGTTGGCCAATCTCCCTTTATTGGCCAAACCCGTGCAAGGAGAGGAGCTGGTGCTATACATTTCTATCGGGGAGAGAGCAGTAAGTTCGGTACTGTTACGAGAAGAAGGAGCGGCCCAATCGCCTATCTATTATGTGAGTAGGGTGATGCAGGGGGCCGAGACGAGGTATTCGGAGATAGAAAAATGTGCTTTAGCTGTGGTTGTAACTGCTCGAAAGTTAAGACCTTATTTCTTGAACCATAAAGTGAGGGTGCGAACGAACATGCCGTTGGGAGAAACACTTGGTCGGCCGTCGGTCTCGGGTCGATTGGTGAAGTGGGCTGTCAAGCTGAGTGAATATTCTTTGATGTACGAGCCAAGGAGAGCCATAAAGGCACAAGTGCTGGCTGATTTCATCCAGGAGGGAACGAAAAATGAGGAGGCAGAAGGGCTATGGCAGTTGTTTGTAGATGGATCTGTGGCCCGAAGTGGGGCAGGATTGGGAATTGTCCTTATCTCTCCCAGGGGCGATTACATGGAATTCGCAGCTAAGGAGGGGTTCAAGATATCCAATAATGAAGCCGAGTATGAAGCAGTGATTAAGGGCTTGAGCCTAGCCAGAGCGGGAGGAGCTCGAAAATTGCAGGTGCATTCCGATTCTCAACTGGTGGTTGGGCAATTTCAAGAAGGATTTGAAGTCAAGGAGGATAGGATGCAGAAATATGTGGATGAGATGAAAAAGCTGAGAGAGGAGTTTGAATCGTTCGCACTAATACAAATTCCCCGAGGAGAGAATGGTCGAGCAGACCTATTGTCGAAAATTGCCCAAAGTTTGGTCGATTGTAAGAGCAGAAGTGTCACTCTATTGCATCTGGAGAGAAGTGCAGTCGAGACGGAGGTAGTGGAGATCGAAGAGGTAGAAGACTGGAGGGCCCCGATCTTGGAGGAATTGAGAGAAGGGACTATGAAGGTGGTCAGGAGGTTCTTCGAGCAGGGAGGTACCCTTTACAAGTGGTCATATGGAGGACCACACCTACGCTGTGTCACCAAGGAAGAAGGTCGATATGTGCTGAAGGAGATGCACGAGGGTTGCTCCAGTGATAACAGTAAGTCGGGGGCTTTGGTCGCAAGGATCCTGAGGGCAGGTTATTTCTGGCCGACAATGCGAGAGGATGCGAAAGCGATGGTAAAGAAGTGCTTGCAGTGCCAGAAGCACGGTCCCTTGATCCATCAACCGGCTGAAGCGATGACAACGATGAGTGCCCCTATACCCTTCGCTCAATGGGGGGTCGATCTGGTGGGGCCAATGCCGCAGGGGACGGGACAGAGGAAATTCCTGATAGTGGCGGTCGATTATTTCACGAAATGGGTGGAGGCTGAGCCCTTGGCAAAGATCACAGAAGAGAAAGTAATCAAATTCCTATATAGCAACATTTGCTGCCGTTTTGGTGTACCCAAGGTGTTGATTTCCGACAACGGCACCCAATTCAATGGTAAGCGGATTCGAGCGTGGTGTGAAGATATGAGAATCGAGCAGCATTTCGCCTCGGTAGCTCATCCGCAAGCCAACGGCCAGGTCGAGGTAACCAATCGGATCATACTGAACGGGCTGAAAACAAAGTTGGAAAAGGCCTCGGGAGCATGGGTCGATGAGTTGAACTCTGTGTTATGGGCGTATCGTACAACTCCACGGTCGACCACGGGAGAGACTTCGTTCAGCTTGGCTTACGGAATGGAGGCATTACTGCCGGTCGAGATCGAGATGCCATCCCAGAGGTCGAGTGCATACAATACGGAGCAGAATGAAGACTTGATGATAGCGGCTTTAGACACTATTGAGGAACTACGAGGGAAGGCAGCAGTCAGGGTGGAGGCGTATAAGCAGAGGATGCGCGCGGCTCACGACAAGAAAGTGAAGATTCGCAGACTTCAAGTCGGCGATTTAGTCTGGAAACGTGTCGATGTGCTCAAGCACGTGGGAAAGCTGGAGCCGAACTGGGAAGGACCATACCTGGTCGAGCGAATGCACGCAGGAGGGGCGTACTCGCTTAAAGATGCTGAAGGCCGATCACTTGCCAGGTCATGGAACATAGCTAATCTGAAAAAATATTATGTTTGAATTTTTTTTGTTTTCACATATGTTATTACTTCTGCACGGCGTCTGAGAAATGTGAACGAGAATGTAAATCACAAAATTTATCAAGAGGCAATGAAATTCAATGATTTTTATGGTTTCATTTATCTTATCGTACATTTTCTTATGCTGGGAATGTTGCTACGATTGAATGACAGGATGTATGTGGTATGGTTCGATCTAGAGGTCGCTTGTTTAGAACATTCCAGGGGTGGGCAGGTTGGTCGAAGACCTCCTGTTTAGAACATTCCAGGGGTGGGCAAGTGTGAAGACCAAAAACCCACCATGAATAAGGCCCTCGGGCTGGGTGGTCACTTGTTTAGAACATTCCAGGGGTGGGCAGGTTGGTCGAAGACCTCCTGTTTAGAACATTCCAGGGGTGGGCAAGTGTGAAGACCAAAAACCGACCATGAATAAGGCCCTCGGGCTGGGTGGTCGCTTGTTTAGACACGACCCGAGAGACACGACCCGGTGTTCGAATCTTTCGATTCTACTCCGGTAAAAATATACCCAACAAATTGGCGCCGTTGCCGGGGAAGGTTCAGGACATATTTTGTGCGCTTATTCAGTTTATTTTCCGTGTTTCTCTTCTTTTCTTTTTATTTGTTTTAGTGTAGTTCTTTGTTTTCTTTTGCTTTCATTTTATTTTATTTTATTTATCATTGGTGCTCGTAACTCTTGTTTGATTTAGTGTATGCGTACCAGGAGCGGACGTATACTATCCCCAATCAACAAGTCGATTAACGAGAGTTTTAGAGAGTTGCTTGACGAGCTTACGCTGGAATCAGAGGACCAAGACCAGCACTCTCCAAAATCATCTGAGGGAAGCAACTTAGATATGGCTGAACAACGTCAACAACAGCCTCCTCGCAATGTCCTCAGAGATCTGGCCCAACCTATGATCGGGCCAACCACCTCTTGCATCTGGTTGCCACAAGCAGCCCGCAATTATGAGCTGAAGGTGGTCCACTACAATCAGCTTCCATCATTCCACGGGCTCGCCAATGAGGACCCACTCCACTTCCTCCGAGAGTTTTACAACGTCCTCCAGACATTCCCTTTACACGGGCTGAGCGAAGATAAGCTAAAAATGCGGTGTTTCCCGGAGACCTTAAAGGACCGAGCCAAGGCGTGGCTCATGACCCTGGCCCCGGATTCTCTCACAACCTGGGCAGAGATATACTCCAAATTTGTCGGGAAGTATTATTCCCATCAGAAGACCCAGGACATTCGGTCCCAGATAGTCTCTTTCGCTCAGCTGCCACACGAGCCTCTTCACGAGGCCTGGGAACGTTTCAAAGACCTCCAGAGGCAGTGCCCCCACCACAACCTCGCTCCGGGGCTACTAGCGAATTGCTTTTACGACTCCCTCCACCAAAACTTGCAGTACATGGTGGACAATGCCGCCGGAGGGGATATCGGAGCCAAGACGGCTGAAGAAATGATTGCTATCTATGAGACGATGAGTGCTAACTCGTCTCAGAAGAGTGTCAGAGGAAAAAGATCTGCAGTGAATGAGGTTGGTTCGAGTAATAATGCCATGGCCCAACAGTTAGCCGAGCTCACTGAGCAGATGCGGCTATTGACTGCTCGAAGCTCCTACCCGATTCAGGCTATGGCAGCGTATGTTTGTGGTGCATGTGGAGTGCAGGGACACAGTTCATAAGTGTGCCCATCGGCTATCGAACCAGGGTATGGAGGCCAGAATATTGAGGTTAATGCATTGCAGGGTTATCAGAACCGGCCCGAGAATGACCCTTATTCGAACACATACAACCCGGGGTGGCGAAACCACCCTCATTTCTCATGGTCCAACAATCACTGTCAGCAACCACCTCAAACCAATTTCGTCCCACAGCAACAGCAGCCTAGGGGTATGTTAAGGCTGCCGGCACCAAAAACCAGACCTACCTAATCGAGCACAGATGACAAGCTGGACAAAATCCTCAATTTCGTCACAAATCATGATGCTTCGATTAAGCGTCTTGAGACTCAAGTGGGCCAGCTTGCCACACGGGTTGGGTCCATCGAGGCTGAATTAGACAAAGGGAAGCTGCCGAGCCAACCAGAGCACGCAAAATCAATCACGGTGCTTATGCCAGAGCTAGAGGACCCGGTGGAGAAAGGACAAAAAGCAGAGATTCCAGTCACACCGCCGCCCGAGCCCACTTTACACAAAGCCCCGAACCCATACAAACCGAAAATTCCTTTCTCGAGCCGACTTCTAGAGGAAAAAGACCGTAGAATGATCCGGAACCTGCATGCAATGTTGGTCGAAGCTAATGTTGACCTATCCCCACCGGATGTGATCAAGAAGATTCCGGAGTATGCGAGATTTTTCAAGGAATTGGGAGCAAGTAAGCAGAAGATCGAGAGTGATGATGAGGTGTTGGTGTTTGAGGCGGCAAGTGTCTTTCAGCATAGCTTGCCGAAGAAAGAAAAAGATCCCGGAGGCTTTGTGATTACTATGGCCTTCGGAAATGGGGAAGAGGCCTCAGGCATGCTCGATTTGGGAGCTGGCATTAACCTCATGCCACTAGCAATTTATCATAGGCTCGGGCTTGGTGAGTTGAAGCCCACAGGGATGCGCCTGCAGCTAGCTGATCAATCATTCCGTCACCCCGAGGTTATTATCGAGGATGTGCTCGTCTGAGTGGGAAAGCTGATAGTCCCCGTGGACTTCGTTGTGCTCGACATGGGGAACGTGCAAGAAAATAGAAAGCAGCACACCACTCCCCTTGGCCGACCCTTCATGGCTACCACGAGCACTGTCATAGACGTGAAGAAGGGGACGGCAAGTATGACGGTTTTAGGCGAGTCCATTGCTATTTCTGTTCGGGAGACCGGGCCTGAGCCGCAGGCAAGTGTGGTTGAAGAGTGTGCTTACCTCAGGGCGATTGAGCAGCTGACTGAGGATGCGTGCATGCGAGAGCACGTTAAGAGGGCATTGCAGGCCCGAGCTATAGATGAGAACGAATGCCGAAGTGACCCCCAGCCGAGTCCCCGAGAGTTGCCCCAATCCCTATGGGGCGAGAGATTTGAGCTGACAGAGGCCCACCGCTTTTCGGGGCCTGACTTCCTCCACCCTCCACGAGCACCGCCGGATTCACAGTGACTAGTCTAGTCACTGTGCCCTGTACGTTTGTATCTTTTCCTTTCTCTTTATTTTCGTATTTTGTTTAGTGTCTTGGTTTTTTCTTTGTGTTTGGTTAATTATATGAGTTAATTCCCTTGCACTGATGATCGACAATGGGGACATTGTTCGGTTTTAAGTGTGGGGGAGTTTTTGCATGATTATGTGCTTATATGGTTGATCAGGTCTAGGTCTTATAGGTTGTTTTCTTTTCTGTTTTATTGTCTTTTGTTGAGTCAGCTTGTGTGTTTCTCGAGTATGGATAATAGTGATTTTGAGATTTGTCGAGAATTGTTGATGATGTTGAGGAGATGTGATGATGATCATGATTAGTATATTTTGATGAACTTGATGTTTCGTTTTGATTGGGCATTTATTTACCCTATGAGAGGTTTGAGCCTAATTTTGTTTCTTGAGAGATATTGGTCGAATTCTTGTTGGTCAGAACTTGCTTTGAATCTATTTTGAAATGAATTGATTGAAGTAGTGAATTGTGGAAATGATTGAGGCATTTATTTGACATTGCTCGTTTAGCCTTTTTCATTGACCCTTGAGATTATATTTTCATTAGTATCCCGTTGAGCCTTAAACAGTATTTCTTGTCAACCGGTTTGTTTGAATTACTCGAGATTTGACAGTATACTTGCTATGACTACGGAGTTTCACTGATATGTGTTGGAGAAGGTGTATTAATTGTTGGAGTTGCATTTTGGGTACTTGACAAAAAAAAAAAAAAAAATGTTGTAAAAAAGTGGGGACTCGCAAGACGGACGAAGGATTCTACTCCGCTTACTTATGGAATTTTTTTTTCACGAGTAATGAGTATTGGGAAACTACTCTAGGACACTTGGATGACCTCCAATGTTTACACCTAGAGAATGTTGTCCTTACGTCTCGGTTTTGTTAGGAAAAAGCAAACCCCCCTTTAAAAAAAAACGAAAAAAAAAAGAAAAAGAAAAAAATAAAAAAAAAAGTGTCGAGTACTTGAAGTGCAATTCGGTTTGAGCATATATGAATGTTGCATGGAGTTTTGATGGGAATGATTGATGTTGTGCTGATTATGGATAGGTGGTGAGATATTCGAGTAGATAATATGCTCGAGGATGTGATTGTTTATTTGAGCCATTCTTTCCTTATATTTTTCCTTCCCTGATGCCTACACTGCAACCCGAAAGTCCTCTTGATTTACAGTTCATGATCTTTGGTTGTTTTGGAGTACGAATAGACGATAAGCAAGCTTATGTTGATGCATTATGTTCGACCAATTTGAGCGTTCCAGTCTTATAATCATGAAAGAAACCGAGTGAGGCATATACACATTTTCGTACTTGAGAGTTTGTCTTTTCAAGCGTTGCATTTGAGTTGTAATTGAGGTATGCATGATTGGTCATTAGAAGTCTCCTCGACTGAGTTGATTAATTCGAGGCTTGTCTTATTTGAAATTGTTATCCATGCTCGATTGCTTGTTTTTGTGTCTTTTCTTTTCTTTTTGTTTGGGACGAACAAAGGTTTTAGTGTGGGGGAGTTGTTTGTCCCATTTTTGTGTCATTTTTTGTCATTGTTTTACCGTTCTTTTTCCCCCGTATTGAGTCGTTTAGGTGGTTTTAGGATCCTTTTGTCATTTATTATGTGTTTTGCGTTCATTTGAGTGTTGCGGTGCTTTCTATTTGTTTTCCGGTCTTTTTTCCGTTCTCTTTTTGTTTTTGGTGTGTAGTTTGGAGACCTCCGGAGAACAGGTTTTCGGGAATCTTTTGAGGTGGCTGACACCATTAGAAAGAAGGGTTCGTTAGCGACACGTAGGAAAAAGCGGAACTCAATTCCAATACCGGACGAGCCCAAACGAGCCAAAACCGTGAAGTCATGCAAAGCTGCCAAGGCCTTAGCGCCGCTAAGGCCATTGTGGTTAGCGGGGCTTTGGACAGCCTAGCGGACAGAACCGAACAGCTAACATGGGTTAGCGGCGCTAAGCCCTTAGCGCCGCTAAGGCTCCATTGGTTAGCGGCGCTAACCCCTTAGCGCCGCTAAGGTCTGTTTTGTAACAGTCGCGATTTTTGTGGATTTTGAATTTGGGGACTTATTAGATCGAGCCTAAGGCATTTCTTGAGGGACCCAGACATTGTTATTCGAGTTTTTCTTCACTACAAACATACTTTCTCTTAGTTTTTCATTGGATTCAACCTTGGAGAGTGAAATCTTCCAAGATTTGACTTGTGGATTTGGTTTTCTTCCTTGTTTCGACATCGGATTTATATCAATCGTAAGCTTCTCTTTTCGTTTATATGATGATTATAGCTTTGATTGTTGTGAATGTTGATGTTGAATTCGGTATGAGTGGCTAAATTCATATGCTAGGGAATAGGGGATTGATGTTTTGAATTCATTTGCGATTATCGTGTTCGTGATTGTTCAATTTGTACGAGTTAAGCTTTTTCTAGGGTTTTCATTCATCGTTCTTGGATTTTTAGAATTATTGAAGGGTGACACTTCAATCTCCAATTGTTTTAATTGAATTCGATAAATTCATGCATGTTGTTGATAATTCTAAACGGATTAGTGGATTAACAACCCTCTAGTCTCCTTTAATCGACTCTTAGAACCGAAAGGGGAGGAGTCGGTCGAAATAGGCTCGTACAAACTAGGCTTGTTCGTAATTGTATTGCCTAGGTGTTAAATGACTTGTTAACTTGTCGTTTAAGTTTGTTCTCTTGTTACGAAGAGTTATTGAGAATGAGTGCTTGAACGTGCCGGTTATTCAAATCACTTAACCGAACAATCTCTTGCTTGATAATTGCATTTTCGAACCAAACGGATATCCCCGACTCCCTAGCTCTTTAAATCCTATTTGTTCTTCGTCTTCGTTTGCTATTTTTACTGCTTTATTTAAATCCTCGTGCTAGTAGATAATTAAAATCAACCCCAATCATTTGAATTAGAATGTCTAGGACTTTTATTTTCCCTTTTTGTTTTTGAATAAACGTACGAAGTAATCCGGCTAACCTTCCTCGAGAGACACGACCCGGTGTTCGAATCTTTCGATTCTACTCCGGTAAAAATATACCCAACAGTACCCAGCACACCTTATGAGATATGGTGTGGCAAAACACCCTCGTACAAATATATGAAAGTATGGGGTTGTACTGCTTATGTGAAGCAGTTAGTGGGAGGTAAGTTGGATATGAGATCCATCTTATGTAATTTTGTGGGGTATCCAAATGAGTCTATTGGATACTATTTCTATGACCCTTCTGAACAAATGGTGTTTGTTTCGAGGAATGTTGTTTTCTTAGAGGAAGAGTTTCTCTCAAAGAATAGCGGAGTCATAGAACTTAATGAAGAACCACAAGAAATTCCACAAAATACCACAAATAACATACCAGTAGAGACTGGACCATCTGTAACACAACCTCTTCGGAGATCTGAAAGGATTTCTAGGGCACCTGAGAGGCTATACCTATTGTTAGAGAACAATGAAGAGGGACTCCTTTTGGATAATGATCCAATAAGCTATGATGAGGCAATGTCGGACATTGACTCAAATAAATGGAAAGAAGCTATGCAATCTGAGATAGATTCCATGTATTCAAACAAAGTATGGACTTTGGTTGAACCACCCCAAGGTATAGTGCCCATAGGTTGTAAATGGGTTTGCAAACGAAAATGTGGTGGAGATGGAGAAGTAAATACTTTTAAAGCAAGACTGGTTGCAAAAGGTTATACTTAAAAATAAAGAATTGATTATGAGGAAACTTTTTCACCAGTAGCAATGCTTAAATCTATTCGGAAATTGCTAGCCATAGCTGCGTATTATGACTACGAGATATGGCAAATGGATGTGAAAACTGCTTTTCTCAATGGAAACATTAAGGAAGACATTTATATGAAACAACCGCAGGGTTTTATATCCAGTGGGAGCGGACAAATGGTTTGTAAGCTTCAAAGGTCCATTTATGGACTTAAACAAGCTTCGAGGAGTTGGAACATTCGGTTTGATGAAACGATCAAATCGTTTGACTTTCATCAAAATTCGGATGAACCATGTGTTTATAAGAAGGTAAGTGGGAATGCAGTTGCATTTGATGTTCTATATGTTGATGACATTCTACTCATTGGGAATGATGTAGGAATGTTGCAGTCAACAAGGACATGGTTGTCTAAACAGTTCTCCATGAAAGATTCGGGAGAAGCATCCTTTATCCTAGGGATAAAAATCTATAGAGATAGATTTAAAAGGATGATCAAACTATCCCAATCTACGTACATAAATAAGGTACTAAAAAGGTTTAGTATGGAAGAATCCAAACGTGGATATATTCCAATGAGTCATGGGGTTTCTCTTTCTAAGACGATGTCTCCAAAGACACCTGAAGAAAGAGAACGGATGAATCATATACCTTATGCATCTACTATTGGTAGCATTATGTATGCAATGTTATGTACAAGACCTGATGTTGCTCATGCACTTAGTGTAACGAGCAGATATCAGTGTAATCCAGGTGAAGATCACTGGAAAGCCGTTAAGATGATCCTTAAGTACTTACGAAGGATTAAGGATATCTTTATGGTATACAACAATGGAGAATTGAAACTAGAAGGCTTTACTGATTCTGGTTTTCAGTCTGATAAAGACGACTATAAATCCATGTCTGGATACTTATTCACTCTGAATGGAGCAGCAGTTAGTTGGAAAAGTTCCAAACAAGAAACGATTGCTAATTCTACAACAGAGGCTGAATATATTGATGCATCTGATGCTGCAAAGGAAGCTGTTTGGATAAGGAACTTCATCCAAGGGTTGGGTGTAGTACCATCTGTTGTTGATCCAATAACAATTTTTTGTGACAACAATGGGGCTATTGCGCAAGCAAAGGAACCAAGATCTCATCAAAGATCCAAACACATTATGAGACGATACCATTTGATTAGAGAAATCATTGGTAGAGGCGACGTCGTGATGGATCGAGTCCACTCAGCATAAAATATAGCAGACCCCTTAACTAAGCCTTTATCACAGAAAGTGTTCGAAGGACATCTTGAGAAGATGGGTCTAAGATACATGAGTGATTGGAACTAGGGCAAGTGGGAGATTGTTAGAGTAGTATACCCGGCGTTCCAATTTGATTGGACGTATTCTACTTGTAAATACAATCTATTGGAATTATATTAAATAAAAGGTATTACTTTATTTTAAGAGTAAGCATTTATAATATATTTGTACTTAAGATAAAGTCCCTAGATCACTTATATCTATAAGATATGGTTGCACATAGAGATGGTGATCATGGAACATATCTTGAAAACAATGATCTTAAATACAGTTCCAAGTCGTTGGATGTTTCGAGATGGGATATCGAATAATTCAGAAAAGACTTGCACATAGTATGTATGCTTATCGGATAAGAATGTTGCATTCCATCAACATTAGCGTGGGACGCAAATACATATATGTGGGTGCTTGTTAGAGAACAAGTTCACTGAACATGACCGTATAAAAATTCTTAATGAAAGTTTAGCTGTCGAATAAGAATTTTCATGTTACAATAGTACATGACTAATCCTTAGACTTAAAGCACAATGGTAACTTTTTGCATATTATATTTTACTTTGATTTATCCTTTTGATTTCTAGCACAATCGTATAAAAGGATATTTTGGGTATTATATTAATATGTATGGAAGTTTGTTAGTGACCAACAAAGTTTGATTTATCCTTTTGATTGCTAGCACAATCGTATAAAGGGATATTTTGGGTATTATATTAATATGTATGGATGTTTGTTAGTGACCAACAAAGGATTCGACACTTATGAAGATAAGTGAATTTTCTATGTGTTTCATAGTTAGTAATTCAAAGTCCTTGGCCAAGGCGGGATGAATAGAGATTCATAATCGAATTACTAAACTTGAAATGGAATCATAGTTATTAAATCAATTTGGGTTTTGACAAAATCATACCCAAATATTTAATCGGGAAATTGGACGTCGAAAGGATTTTACATGTATGGACTTGTAATTGAAATAGGTTTACTCGCTATTCACTTAATACTAGATTCATGCTACTTGCTAGATGTTCCCATGATATGTGGGTTCTTGAATTAAAGAGTTAATTCATGAATAAGAGTTAACAAGATTAACTCAAAAGGTCACACCAATTATTGAATGAAGGTAAATTCAAATAGTAATTCTAAAAGAGTTAGAATTAATTGACAAATCTAATATGATTAGATGTCAATTTATGGAATATATTAAATTAATCAATTGCATTGATTAATTGAATTTTGAATATTAATTTAGTAATTAATGGAATTACTAATTTATAGTTGGAATTTAAAATTAGATTTTAAATTTCAAATCCAAATAATAATATGATTATTAAATAAGGAAATTGGAAGAATGGATTAAAATAATAAGTTCTTGAAAAATGTTTTCAAGAATTATTATTTTATTATTTGATCTTTAAATTTATTAAAGATTAAAATAATGAAGAGACAAAATAATGGTGGTTGATGGTGTTATAAATCACTCCACATTATTAATTAAAAGTCAATATTTGGTATAGATTTTTAAATAAAATCTGATTTTATTTAAAAATAAATAATTATCAAATATTGATTATTTTATGCTAAAATGTTTAGTATAAATAGGTGCAAAATGTTTGCACATAAAATTTGCTAAGTCTTGAACTAAAATTTCTTCCAAGAGAGAACATTCAAAGAGTTGAGTGATATTACAAGAAAAGTTCTTGTAAAATTTCCTTATAAATATATATTCTATACTAATTGAAAAACCGAGTAGTTTCTACTAGCGAGGAGGCTATCGTCGGAACCGGAATTCGAAAGGTGGATACGTTCAGAGGGAAGACGATTGAATTCTTAAAGCGAGTAACCACAAGCACACGAAGTGACGTTACCGAAACGGGAATCGCTTTCCACATCCATCTTCATTTTTTAAGGAGTTCAAGAACTAATGTAATTTTTTAAATTAATTACTACAAATCATAATTTGTATTATTACATGTTTTTAAATGATGATGATTTGTGCATTCGCTATATGTACGTACGGGTTGAGTATTTATGGGATAAATACTTGTTTTTAAAACATAATTTTCCGCTGCGTATAACCCGTACGGTACAGGCGAACCCAACACTCTAGGCCTCCAATGGTGTCAAAAGTCCCAAAACCGTGTTCTTTATGTTCCTTATATACTGTAGGGCAATTATGGGTCGAAAAAGGAACAAAATCGTGTAAGTTTCCTAATTCCCTCTGGACTGTCTGCGCGTCACACGACTCGTGTAACTAGCCACACAAGTCGTGTGACTTTTCTTCAATTTTCTGCGAAGTTCCAAGGCCACACGACCACCCCACACGAGACGTCACACGAGTCGTGTGAGTCCACACGACTCGTGTCATGGGACACACGACTCGTGTGAGTGAGCCGCAACAAAATCTCGATTTTCTTCACTTCACACGACTCGTGTCATTGACCACACGAGTCGTGTGACCTGTCTGCACCTTGTTTTGCCAATTTTCGTCTCGATTCCATCTTTAACGCTTTTTCGGGCGTATTTCCTACAAAACCAACGACCACTATACCTCTATCATAGATTAATAAATCAAACAAAATGGTGCACAATTCCACGATAAATACGGTCAAACATCACACTATATCACTCATAATGCATGAAAATATGATGAATGTCATTGACCCTTCTTACAGAAACAAGCCATTCAGAGGTAAACCTATTGTATTTGGTGGAGACTTTCGACAAATACTTCTAATGATTCTAAAGGGGAGTCGTCTGGACATTTACTTAAGAAAAAAAAAACTAAAATCCCACCAAAATAATATGTATTTATTTTTATTAGTAAATTATTTGAGATATGGCGGTCATTTTTTAAAATTCAATTTTAAGAGTCAACAAAATTTGTACCATATAGGACATGGTCAAAATTGTGTCTGAATTGTTTCATTGTGTTGTTATAAATGGATTAAAGAATTAATAAAATATGTACGAGATATATTCGGCCAAAAAATGTGGTTAACTGAATATTCGTTTCCGTGTTACTGTTGTTACAAACAGAAAAGGAAATAAATAAAATAAAATATATTAAAAACCTCAATAACTGTACAAAATCAAATCTAAATAATTCTCGCATCTCTCCCAAAATCAGATCTGAACAAGTCACATTAGACATAATTCTCCCAAAACCAAATCTCCCAAAATCGGATCCAAACAAATCCATTCAAAATAATTCTCCCAAATCAAATTCAAACCATTTCTCCAGTTAGGGCTCGGCATGAGGATATAGCCATGGTGGAGCTCCATCGTCTTCTCCATGCTTGATGAACGACGATGGCAACATCAGTCGGGAGGAGCTCAGTGAGTCGCTAGAGAATCTCGATATCTACGTGCCAGAGGAGAAGTTGCGGGCGATGATCGGGAAGATTGACGTCGAACCATGAGTTGCATTTGAAGATAGGAACTCCGGTCATGTTGTTGAAATATGGACCATTCTATGGGTCTATGTAATGACACACGTTTGGTTGTTACGAAGCTCTCTCCGTATGTTCTTGAATGTGGGATATGCACTGGAGATCACGCAGGTGAGAAGGTGTTGATTCCTCAGATGAACATAACTCCTTATGATGTTAGGATTCCGTTTAAGTTCCAGCAGAGGCAATTTCCCCTTATGGTTTCCTATATCATGGCCATAAACATGAGCCAGAGTCAGTCTTTATCACATGTTGGACTATTCTTGAAAAAATATGTGTTTAGTCATGGCCAGTTATACGTCGTTGTTTCTCGTGTTACTAATAGGAAGAAGTTGAAAATATTAGTTTGTGTGGACGATGAGTTACCCAGTAATCAAACTAATACGTTGTATGTAAGGAGGTTTTTATAATGTATAACTTTTTACCAATGACGCTTTTATGTTTAGTTTATGAATGTCATACGTATTATAATAACTTATTAATTAACGACCTTTTATTTTTTTTAAATTTTTTCAAAACATGTACTAGTTCGTGCATCGCACGAGTTACATACTAGTTTATGTAACAAATCAATTTGTAATTGATATTAATCCAAACGTTTTTTATTGTGATAAAATAATGCAGATTTTGGTTGATCTACTACGGCAAAGGAAAGGAAATCTCGAGGATTGGAAGATATTTTGTTTTGATTGGACCAAATTATTATGTATAGGCAGTATAGCAATTATATTTACTTATTTAACTTCTTTTGTAATTGTCATATCAGACATGCATACAATCTTAGTTTATTCATTTACTTTTCTGTTTGTATTAATAATATCACATTCACATACAATCACACACAATTGAAACAATATGCAGTTGCCACAATTATACATATTCAGCCGCAATTATTGACCAAATCAATTTAGTACAGATTTTATCGAATGTTTAAAAATTAAAATTTCAAACTATGACCGCCAATTATAAAAAAAAAAATTAAAAATTACTAATAAAGGCAAAATTGAATTATTTACGCGGGATTTTAGTTGATATTATAGGTAAATGTCAAAACTTTTTATATAGATATAGATATATATATAATTATTTCTTTATCGAACACTATTTTATTGTACATAATTTTCTTGCATATTATAAAACTTTTATTTAATATTACATCTTATAATATAATATTCCTTAAATAAATATATCACATGTCCCGTACTATATATATTCCGTACATTTTTTTTATTTATTTATATAATTATAAAGTTAGATAAATAACCTTAAAATTATACGTATCTCATTAATGAAAAAAAATCAAAGAATCCTAACTAAATATCTCACGGGCTCTCGTTAGAACAAAAATCAAAGAATCCTAACTAAATGAACAATCCTTTTCATAATCAACAACTATTTCTATCTCTCATTAATCTGCAGCACGTTTATTTCCTTTTCTAATTACGATAAAAAAATAAGAATCCTAAGTAACTGAACAATCCTTTTCCTAATTAACAACTACTAGTGTGAAATCTTATTATAAAGCCCGTTTGCCTATAAAATAAATACACGCCACAAACCTAACCCAAAAAATCAAAATTATTTAATTAAGCTGCTTTAATTCTTGATTGAATAGCGCGATACTAGCTACCAATGAGTTACTCTGCTCGAATGATCATCGTCCTTCTTCTGATATTTTCTGCCGCCGTCGTCGTCGTCGTCCTTCAGATATTTTATGCCGCACCCAAGCTACGGGTGGCCAACGATGAAGAAGAAGATGTTCCTAGCTTTGATAATACAAAGTTTTACCTGAGGTGCATGAGGATGTTGGAATCCGGGTATTCCGTGCTTTTCAGGGACGAGTGGTGCCATAACATGTTACGGTATTTGCCACATATGGTCGCACTGCCGCCTGACTATGTAAAAGCTCTCTCCATATGGTACCACAACAACCAAACACGGGTCAATCTCAAAATCTGCAGCCTCAATCTCAAGCGTTGTCCAGAGCAGACATGGAAACTCTACCGCACCTACAGCCATGATGTGAGTCGTTACATTGTATTGTAGTAACAACAAAAACAATTAACATTTTTTTTTTCTTTTTTTGTTTTGTGCATGAAAATTGGGTTTATAATTAATTAATTAATTGATTAATTATATATATATTGGTGTACTGATGATGATCAATAGGACCGACTGTGGGGGAGACCAACAAAGTGCAGGATAATTGATGGAGACGAGATGATGTTGGCATATATGGAGAAATATGATTTATGGAGAAATATGATTGTTCACCTTCCTTAGTTTAATTATTTATATCTTAGTTAATTTATTATTATGCTTTATTTATCATTTCCTAGTTGGTACTAGTAGAAAATAGGGAAATTTACATGTATAGACCCTCTATATCAAATATTTACATATATACGTTTTTTATAACTTTTTATCAAAATAGGATTTTGATGGGATCTTTTTTCATGTATACAAATAGCTTGTACGTATCTCTAATTAATCTTGTTATTTTATTTCTCTCTCTCCCTCTCTCTCTCTCTCTCCATATATTAAACCTCCAATTAATTCTCTTTCTCTCTAATTAATTTCTGTCAAATTAATTCTCTCTCTCAATGATATATTTCTTCTCTCTCTACAAAAATATTAGACGACAGGATTCAGAAGGTGATGGATTTTACAATAGATTTGTTGCAAAATATTATGTTAAAACCAAAAAATTATACGTAAGATAAACATCAGATAAACAAGTCTATAGAAAAACTATACATAAGATAAACAACTATATAGCAATTGGATCCGTTGCAGAAATTTCACTTCATCCTGATCATTTTTTCATACCTTGACATAATATATACATGTATATATACACAAGATAAATAGAATATAAACATATTTTTTATTATGCAATAACCAACACGAGAACAAAAAGTGTTTATATATACATAAAATAAACAGTATATAAACATCTTTGATTCTGCAACAAGCTTGTAACATGAGAACAAAAATTGTATATAAACACCATATAAAACATTTCTCAAAACCCAATATACATATAACATGACAAAAAAATAACAATAATAAAAAAATCCACCGCCGCCTCTGGTGGCACCACCCCCCGGTGGTCCCCCAACTCAGTTGAGTACCTCATGAAGGTCGGCCTCGGCACCCCTCTCGTCGACATCCTCGCGATCCTCTTGGCGATGGGCTACTCTTGCGGCGGGTGGACATCCCGTCGACATTACCGCCGCCTCCGGTGGCACCACCACCCCTGCTTGCTCGCGATGGGCTGCTCTTGCGGCGGGTGGCTCGTCGGACATGAAGGGTTGATCGGATTTTGCTGGGGATTAAAGGGCGATTTTGGAGAGAGAGATGGGCAAATTTTCATATCTGAAAATTGTGAAGACGCGTATGGCAAAGGGAGAAGATGAGGCTGACATCATTGCACGTTGCCTCAATTTCTTTCTCTTCAGCCTTGTTTGCTTCGTCTTCGCCATGATGCAGTCTTTTTGAGTATGAGGGATAAGATAGATAAGAGAGATAAGAGATGAGCGAGAAATATGAGAGAGAAATTTCTTGATTGAAAGTTTCATATGGAAAGAATAAAAAATATCACTCTTCCCGATAATCATGGAAGAGGATAACCATCATTAAGTAGTAGGTAGTTACTTTTATAAAAATTAAAACTTCTCTTAATTAAATAAAAAAAAAAATCGTATTTATGATTAAAACTTCATGATTTCGTATTATTAATATTATTTAACAAAGTAACAGTAAAATTTGTAATTTTCTCTAGAAAATACTGTTTTTATAACGGGTAAAAAAAGGCTTTTTATAACTGTTTTTAGTTTGTTATAGTTTCAGGTGTTATAGAAAATATGAATTTTCTATGAGGGTCTATGAGGGTTGTTGAACCGTTATAAATTGACTGCCATCTATAACAGGTAACATAGACCCGTTATAAATATTTAGTTTACCTGTTATATACTACACTATTTTATATCAGTTCCTCATTAATCCGTTATAAAATATACAATATTTATAACGTACTTTCATTTAACCGCTATAAACTTCTTTTGTTTACACTATAATTTATAACGGTGTACTAAATACCCGTTATAAAAACAATAAATTTGATAAGGGTTAAATAATGACCCGTTATAATTTTGTACCCATATTAAATTCACAATTTTTTATATCGTAAATAACACCTGTTATAAAACAAAAGGGTGCAACATTCTATTTTTTAAAAAAAACAAAACTACCATATTAACAGACAAATAAAACTACCATATCAACAATACCAAGTGACAAATAGTTTCACACCACATGTTCAACAAACTACAAAGCCTGTATGACAAAAGTATAATCTTATCCTACTTCACTAATGAAGTTATATCAAGAAAATGCTGAGTCCAACGTCTCATTACATCATTAATATCATCACTCGAGAAGGGTTCGTCCAAATTAAACACCTGCAATTTGAAAAAATAATTATAACATATTATCAAGACGAAAAGATAGAACAAATTATTTACTTGAAAGTATAATAGTGCTTGATACAAATTATTTTTGTTTACAATTACCTTATCAAATCAAAGTTGTTAGTAAACAGAAAAGTATAGTTTAAGCATTAGTGTATCCTAGAACTTACTAATACAGAACGGTCCAGGCCTTATTCATGTAGGTACATGTTTAAACTAGCAATAGTTGCAGAATAATAGATACATTTGCAAGTGCTGAGCTGAAAGGGATAGATGTTTGCAATAGAAATGAATGATGAAAGTTGGTTTATTCTGACTCATTTAACTTAATTTTAACTCAGAAGCCTGAGCTTACTAAATTTCTAGCTTAAATAAAATTAAAATCAACTGATGAGGATGTAGCAAAAGTTATCTACAATTTCATTATGTTCAAGTCTGACCAAGTGAACCAGCTGGCTGCATGTATATTTAGTACATGTTTATACAATACAATATTAACTATATGAAGAATAATAAGGACATTCATCTCGGGGAACCCCCATACACCTGGGTGAATGAGAGTATCTAAGAAACTTTCGGCATTTCTAAATTTCAAAAGTTGAAATTTACCATTGACGCGACTGGCTGCGAGTTCTTGATCTGCAGCTGATACATTTGCCAGGCTAAGTATATCAAGCGATCTGTTATTTTCTGTGTATGAGCGTCTTCCATCAGCATAGCTCTCAAAGCCAGTTGTGTGGTGCTGGTGATGTTGTTTCCTTTGCTCGAAATATTGTTTTTGCTTGGATTCCTTGGCAAGTAATATTAGCCCCTTCTAATATTGAAAATGACAAGAACTGACCCAAAGATAGGGATGAAGAAAAGTTGAGCGAAGTCATCTGAGGACAAAGTAGAAATATGTTTTATACCTTTTATGAGTTGATGTTCTTGACTGCGAGTGACCATCCCCATCCCCAGGGAAATGAAATGCCATGACGTACAAAACATAAAAGCAAGATGATTTTACATCCAAATAAGAAAATTTTGAAACTGAAAAATTTCAAGTATCACGAATGGAGTGGGATCAATGATCATGATGCCAACTTTAGAAATCAAAATAACATGGAATAACCGGTAAAGACATCTTTCTGTATGTTTTTTTTTTCCCTAAAAGAGGGAGGGGCTTCAAAGTCAGAAATAAATGCATCAATAATTATTTCAGTACCACAAACAGATGAACATTTCTTGGAGGAGAAAGAAATGAACACTAAAAAATGTCTTCTATTATAAATTGGTGGATGCTCTCTCACATGGATAGTTTAAGGTGGAAGGAAGTTAACACATAACATATTGTTGTCACTTTCCGCCTTGATCCACCCATCCATTGTAACATTGTGTAAACACAATATCCACTACAAAAATAATGAGCGGAATCATAAGTGAACAGATAGTGATGGACCAACAAATAAATAAAGGAAAAAATTCTGAAAACCAGCATTAAAGTTAATTAGCTTATTTAAGTACCAACATAAAACCAAACAAAGACAACTATAGCAGCAAAAATGAGGACCAGTTGTGCTTGTTCATAAAACCTCTTAGTATCAACACATGGTTGCTTGTAGTATAATTTCTATACTTTCAGATTCATGTCGCTTAGCAAACTCCAAAAAGTCTTCCACTCCATTCTCATATTCAATACTTGTGCGCATAGCATTTATCCACTTACGATCCATACTTCCTAAAATGTACATGTTAAATTGACAATTCGAATAAGGACAATATACTGAGAATTCTATTTTAGGAAAACAATGTCACATGAAACAAAATATAAGACAATAATATACAATGAAAATATGAAACTCAGATTACGTTGAAATATCACATGTCTTCATTAGAGAGTAATGTTTTCATTTTTTGAAATGTATAGTTAAATTAGATATTCGTTATGGTATTTTGGAGTTAATCTTAAAAAAACAAACAATGAAAATTTATCATGCATAGTCCCTAGTCCCCCTCAGCTTTGATTTACTTAATTATCCTCACCACCACACATCTGTGTAAGAGAACTACTACTTGCATTATTTATCTCAATTGTTATTTATTGAACTGTGGATTTTTATATTTCATATATCTAAAAAATGAAGAAAAAAAAAAGTCACTTTCACTCAATGTTTTTACAACACACTCCCATGATATATTGCCATATGACAGGGCAAAAAGCACCCATTGTAGATGTCATTGCACAAGAAGAGCCCCAATTTCAGTGCTTTTCAGTGTTCAAGCTGTCTGCAGCATAAAAAGAACCCACAATAAGGAAGCAAGCTATTGCTTATATTTCTTTCTTGTAACAAATATCAGCTGCAAATCCTAAAGACATTAACTTTATGTTGAACTAATCTAAGGTACCCCAAGAAAATGTATAGAAATTCAACATTTCATTCACTCCTTAACTTTTCCCAAGCTCCCCCATCAATAACTGCCATAAAAATTGCAATATTTTCAACATTTTGCCAACAAATGTATCTGTTTACAAATGTTAACAGCCAAATCCTACGCTGCTTCAGTTTCAGAACAACATCATTCATGGGCCTCTACAGATTTCAATATAATTATCCGACAAAAAGAGACCCTAGACAAATATAACAAAATGAAGAAAAAAAAAAAGTCACTTTCACTCAAAGTATTCATGGCTCTGCTCGGTAAAACGAAATCAAAATCGCAATCTCCATAACAACAATCAGACTCAAGAGTTGGGTTAGTTAGGAGTAATTGAATAAGAGTGTGGGTTAGGAGTAGGTTGAATCATTCAAAGAGTGTGGGTTAGTTAGGAGTAATTGAATAAGAGTGTGGGTTAGGAGTAGGTAGTGTTGAATAAAAGTGTGGGTTAATTAGGAATAGGTGTGGATTATATATATATAGAATTAGACGATCAGAATTTTAATAAAACATATTGAAGTTAATCGTTGCACAAACAAACAATAGCTTTTATTCCATACATACAAGATGTCACCCTTTTTTTTAATCGCGTTGATGATCCTCATCGGCCTCTCTTCTCCTTCTTCTTCTTCTTCTTCTAATCCTCCAACTGCCCGTCATCATGTGCTTAAATTAGTGCACTACTTATCCAATATGCCAAATATATCCCCGGAAGAAGCCTTCCGTCTCGACTGGGACCATTCTGTGTCCCGGTCCTCCTACCTCGCTGCCAGCAGCGACATCATCAGAACGAAATCAAATATCGAGGCCTCGCTTTATTCCGCAGGAAGTGCTTATAACACTCTAGTGCGTGTCGGCACTGGTCCTGACCCACCGCTTCTGTCAATCATAGTCGACTCGGGCTCTAGCCTGATGTGGGTCCACTGCAGATCGTTCGACTCCGATAAGTTCTTCAACCCGAGCGCCTCCCCCACATTCCGCAAGGAGATCATGTGCAATAACCCGACCAGTGCATGTCCTGATCTCCAACATGTCAATTGCCGAGACAACGAGTGTTGGTACACACTTGAATACGGCAGCGGAACCAGCAGTGGTTACCTCGCCCGGGACAGATTCCAGTTCCATTCCCTCGACAACGAGGACGATGACGAGCCCTTCTCCCTCGAGAACATCACATTCGGCTGCGACATTAACGGGAGTCTGACAGATATCAACGGCATCCTCGGCCTCATCAACTACCGTGACTCCCTCGTCTCGCAAATGGGGTACTCACGCTTCGCCTACTGCCTCGGGAACATCACCGACCCCGCGTACCCTTACAACTTATTAATTATAGGCGACGGTGATGAGATCGGCCTCCACGGCTCTCAAACACCCCTCTACATCGACTACCATTACAACATCCGCCTCGAGGATATCGCGGTTGGAGGTCGACCCGTCAATGGATTCGGCTCCCACATGATGATTGTAGACTGTGGCAGTACCTTCACCTTCCTCCCCCGGCAGGCCGTCCGGAAGCTAGAGACTAGAATTGAGGAAGTGATTGGGGGCAAGCTGACAAAGATCTACTACACATACGATTCGTCCACAGTGTTGTGCTACGTAGGGAGTGTGAGAAGGGACTTGGTGGGGTTCCCTGTAGTGGAATTGAAGTTCCAAGGAGGTGCTGTGCTTGAGCTCACGGCTGAAAACATGTTCAGGGACGTTGGGAATGGTCATTTCTGTCTTTCGGCGGTTGAAAATGAGGGGCACGGAGGATACACCATTCTCGGGACCCACATGCAACAGTTTTTGTATATTGCCTTTGATCTGAAGGAAAAACAGATCTCATTTCAGAGAATGGAATGCGATGTATTAAGGCATGACTAATTAAGAAAAAATGTTTATTTTTTTATATTTCAAATTAATGCTTACTTTGGTTATCAACAATGTTCCTTTCCTAAGTAATGTTGTGTTTGGTTGTCTATTCCGTTTTGTAGATAATCAAACAAACATTATTTGAAATTATATATCATATAACTTAAAACAATTCAACTAAAAGTGCCAAAAATAATTAAAAATGCCATCTATTGTGCTAACACTTTTTTATTCTTCTATTTGAAATCATATAATTACATTCACTAAGTATAATTAAATATTATTTTTACCCTAATTACATTCAAGAAAAATCTGGCTTGAAATGATTAAAAATTACAATATGATGTCACAGGGTAAAGAATGATGCAAAACTTGAAATGATTAAAAATTACAATATGATGTCACAGAGTAAAGAATGATGCAAAATCTTCTAGCAACATACTCTTCAGCGTAGTCCGGGCTTTGCTCTTTCAATTATTTTCCGATCATTGCATATTAATTGTCTCTAAATTGTGATGGGATTCAGCAAATATGTTGAAATATCAAATTTTTTTGAGTGGGAAAAGTGTGAGTTCCAGCACAAACAAACAAAATAATAAAA